>JAQIUQ010004815.1:0-27500 GCA_030378365.1 Hybognathus amarus
AAAAAAAAAAAAAAATTCAGTGCTCCTATAGCACAACAATTTAGATGAAACTAAACTCAAAATAGCTACATATATATATACTGTATATGCATATATATATATATATATATATATATATATATATATATATATATATATATATGAACATACATTCACCGGCCACTTTATTAGGTACACCTGTCCAACTGCTCGTTAACACTTAATTTCTAAGCAGCCAATCACATGGCGGCAACTCAGTGCATTTAAGCATGTAGACATGGTAAAGACAATTTCCTGCAGTTCAAACCGAGCATCAGTATGGGGAAGAAAGGTGATTTGAGTGACTTTGAACGTGGCATGATTGTTGGTGCCAGAAGGGCTGGTCTGAGTATTTCAGAAACTGCTAATCTACTGGGATTTTCACGCACAACCATCTCTAGGGTTTACAGAGAATGGTCCGAAAAAGAAAAAACATCCAGTGAGCGGCAGTTCTGTGGGCGGAAATGCCTTGTTGATGCCAGAGGTCAGAGGAGAATGGCCAGACTGGTTCGAGCTGATAGAAGGGCAACAGTGACTCAAATAACCACCCGTTACAACCAAGGTGGGCAGAAGAGCATCTCTGAACGCACAGTGCGTCAAACTTTGAGGCAGATGGGCTACAGCAGCAGAAGACCACACCAGGTGCCACTCCTTTCAGCTAAGAACAGGAAACTGAGGCTACAGTTTGCACAAGCTCATCGAAACTGGACAATAGGAAGATTGGAAAAACGTTGCCTGGTCTGATGAGTCTCGATTTCTGCTGCGACATTCGGATGGTGGGGTCAGAATTTGGCGTCTACAACATGAAAGCATGGATCCATCCTGCCTTGTGTCAACGGTTCAGGCTGGTGGTGGTGGTGTCATGGTGTGGGGAATATTTTCTTGGCACTCTTTGGGCCCCTTGGTACCAATTGAGCATCGTTGCAACGACACACAGCCTACCTGAGTACTTGTTGCTGACCATGTCCATCCCTTTATGACCACAATGTACCCAACTTCTGATGGCTACTTCTCAGCAGGATAATGCGCGCATGTCATAAAGCTGGAATCATCTCAGACTGGTTTCTTGAACATGACAATGAGTTCGCTGTACTCAAATGGCCTCCACAGTCACCAGATCTCAATCCAATAGAGCATCTTTGGGATGTGGTGGAACGGGAAAATCGGCATACATGGGATGTGCAGCCGACAAATCTGCGGCAACTGTGTGATGCCATCATGTCAATATGGACCAAACTCCCTGAGGAATGCTTCCAGCACCTTGTTGAATCTATGCCACGAAGAATCGAGGCAGTTCTGAAGGCAAAAGGGGTCCAACCCGTTACTAGCATGGGGTACCTGATAAAGTGGCCGGTGAGTGCTATATATATATATATATATATATATATATATATATAAAGCATGTTATATTTATTATACATAAAATAATTATATTTATTTTAGTTAGTACAATTTGTGAGCAATCATATAGTATATAGAAAGGCATAATATGTACAGTTGAACTATTGCTAAAAGATTTCTTACACGAAGAGGTATCATCCTGAAGTGATGACCAGCTGAATATACATTATTTTGCCTATGTACATTATTCGGCTACTTACCAAAAAAATAAATTGACGTGAAATATTGATTTAAACTGTAATTATTTTATTATGCGATGAGAGAGAGAGAGAGTGCGGAGTGATACTTGAGAATACAAGTGCTGTAAAATCGGTTGCTGGGGTGTAGGCAACAAAGAATTATGCAAGTTGTATATCTCAAATGCAATAATATGATTAGCTCACTAGAGGGTAACAGTGTGTTTATTTGAACATGACAGTGGAATAGTGGACATCCTCTGTTTCTCTGGTGTATGTTTCATATAAGGCTGCAGGACTGAAGATGCATCTTTTGTTTTAAAACTAATGCTGGAATATTGAATGTCTTGATTGTCAGCATCTGCGTTCTGTGTGAGGTCAGATGATGCTGCATTATCGTGCACAGAGTCATACTGTTGGGGGAAACAACAAAAAATAAGAAAAGATACATTTTTAAATATATATGTGTAAAACTAAATTTAGAGTCATCCATTCTCACCAGCACCTCCTCCTTTTCAACCCTGTGGGTTTTAGACAAGGTACACCTTCTCCTCCTTAAAGAAGCACAGCTATTTATATAGTACACAGTGGGGCCCAAAAATATCATATGGTAACACTTTCTATGAAGCCTGTATTTATAATGCATTACAATGGTATTCTTAATGAATGAAGGCGTCATGCCTTATCTTTTTATGAATAATCACAACAGCAGATACAAAACATTATAATACTTTACCTATTTGTGGTTTTACAACTTTGAGTACAATGCATTAAAAACAGCCTGCATTTATTAATGCATCATAGGGTGTTACTTAATGCATTATAATACACACATAATGCCTTAGAAACAAACTTATAGTGTGTTGTATAATTGATAAATAATTGTAACAACAGTAATAATACTACTTACCTATTTGATGTTATAACTAGCAAATCATAATTTAGGCCTATAACACCCAATGATTGTATTTTATATATCCCATAGTTTAGTATCTCTTACTTTCCCAAGTCTCATATCTTAACATTGTTTACTTAGATCTGCAAAGTATCACACTTCATTTTATGAGCGATCTTTAATGCTTAAATGCTATAGTGCAAAACTGTTAATTGGTTAGCAAAAGGTTTCTGTACTATATACGGTAAATAACTGTGATATAGATCTCATGGTACATTTAATACCATTAAATTTACAGTTTTTGAAAGTGAAAAAGAACAACTCATGTATAATTTACAGTGAAAATCCGTTAATTGACATTCACATATTTCCTTGTGTGACTAATCAGTTATGTACATTAGGGTTTTATGTAACATTTAATGTTGTTAAAATGAATGTTTATTGCATTTTTTGTTTTTTATTTTCATGTTTGTTACCATGATGGTGTTTAATGTTTGTGTGAATGAAACTGCAATTTTATCTAAGTATAAACCTGCTTGTGTTGTGATGAGCTTGCCTTTGATTGATCATGTGACTCTCATCACTGGTGTGATGATTGTTGGTTGTCCGTGTATTACAATAGTATTTGTACCTTATTTTTGACGGTAAAGTTCTGGAAACCACAGCTGCTGTTTTTTTACCATACCATTTTTACCGTTTTTAATTTTTACAGTGCACTTCTGAACATCATTTAAAAATGTTTGTTAACCCTCTGGGGTCTAAGGTGTTTTGGGGGTCCTTGAGATGTTTTGACATGCCCTGACATGTGTGCTTTTTCAGATAGTTATTAACATATTAATGGCACAGGTGAAATTGCACTCTAATTAGCACAAACAGGGCTACCATAATATGTGAATATGAAGAGTTCAGATGCAAAAGCCTCTAAAATGCCATTTGAAATGTTCTTCTAAAATTACCATTTTTATCAAGCTTGTATATTTAAGTTCAGTAATTTCACTTAAATGACAATTAATAGGTAATCTTCATTGCCATTTAAGTGAAATTACTTAACTTTAATATACAAGCTTAATAAAAATGATAATTTTCAAAGAACATTTCAAATGGCATTTAGAGGCTTTTGCATCTGAACTCTTTCATATATTTCTCTTTATGCAAAACAGTTTTTTATGAACAAAACATGATTTGCATTGTGAATGTATTGTACTTATCCTCATAGCTTTGATTTTGTTTTTGACCTTGAGGGAAATGCCTTATAACCACTTTATGATCTTATGGCTGATTGAAAGAAGACTTTTGT
Source organism: Hybognathus amarus (assembly GCA_030378365.1). NCBI lineage: Eukaryota > Metazoa > Chordata > Actinopteri > Cypriniformes > Leuciscidae > Hybognathus > Hybognathus amarus. The sequence goes on from JAQIUQ010004815.1 coordinate 3,788, forward strand.
CTAAAGCAGACAAAGACCACTTGGAAATATTATGACCACATTATAAAGCTTTTTAGATGTTTAAAATTAAACTTTACTTTAAGCAGTAAAAGACCAGATGAAGTGTACTATGCATATCTAAGTAAACAATGTCAAGATATGAGACTTGGGAAAGTAAAATAGGGGATATATAATCCATTATAACTTAAGTGGATAAAATTACGTTCATAGTGTGTTATAAATGATCATACTCAATAGTTATAACGACAGGTATTATTGTTGGTATGATTATGTATGATATGATACAACACACTATAAAGTATTATGTGTTTTATAATGCATTAAGAACACCCGTATGGTGCATTTTAAATGCATGCTTCATGTGTTTGTACTCTTAAAAGTTATAACCACAAATAGGTACGTACATATTATAATGTATTTGACCTGATGTTATGATTATCTATAAGATGATGCAACATATTATAAAGTTGTTATAACAGAATCTTATATATTTCTATTTACTTTAGCTCATAATTTTAGGTTTTAGGTCTTTCAAAATCCTTCAACTTTAAACAAAATGTACTGACCTATACCACATGACTCCTACGAACGTAAGAGTCAAAAACACACACAGTACGACTACAGTGTTTCGTAGTGCTGTGCTCTCCTTTCTGTCTGTAAGCAGAAATTAATCATAAAAGAAACACTCAGACTGCTGCAATCATTTCAGACTAAACCACATAAATCATGAGAGAAGTGTCACCTTCTACAGCACAGGAATACTCCTGAAGATCTTCATTGCTGACTGAGTCCAGGTACAGCTTGTTGGCTTTAGTGAATCCATCCGTAACCTGCCGTCCGTTCCTGTACCAGATGTAAGTATGATTGTTGTTCAGGGTGCATTTAGTTGAACAGCTTAATATCACTTCCTGTCTCTCTGATGTAATGTTTGGGCTGCTTATCACTGTCGTATCTGAAAAACAGAGTTGAAGCACTTCAAGTTGGGCCTAAAATTGATTTTGACTGACATGGAAAACCAAAACTTCAAATGTGTATAGCATAGTATAGCATAGTAAAGTATAAAATGGAGTATGGTTGATGGCTGTAAATCTTTTGTTAATGAACCTGTGACAGTAAGCATGACTCCAGGTGATCCAGAGTATTTTCCTTTTGCTGTGTCAGTGATGATCCTGAATCTATATTTTCCAGAGTCACTCATCTTGAGCTCTTTGATTCTCAGTGTGTTTCCCTCATACTCCACACGACCAGCAAACTGATGGTCCTCACGCAGATCATTGAAGTCACCAGGCTGACCGTAATGCCAGAATGTTTTATCTACAGTATAACCAGAGGGATGTGAGAATGTGCTGGAAATATCTACTGTTGAGCCCATCAAAGCACAGACTCTTCTAGAGGAGTAAGACACATCCCAGAAGCCACTCTCAGAAATACCTGAAAGAGTCACAGATTAACAAGTAAAACTCACACTGACTTTAAAACATGTTTAAATAAACACATGGATGAACAAACTGTACCACATTGTGTGTGTTATTTGACACTCACACACAGTAGAGGAGCGTTGTTTAAGGTTAATATCAAGAGCACAGGAATATCTGCCAGCCTCTGTTCTAGGTGACACAAGTATGTTGTTAGACCTGGTATATCTTAAATACTGTCCATCCTTCATCCAGTAATATTTCCAATCAGCGGTGCAGAGAAGAATCACAGGTCAGTTTTATACGCTGATCTCTCGGGTCTGTTGTTGCAGGATTCATTCTCACCTGCAGGACTGAATTAAAGTAAAAAATAAGAAACTTCATCACATGACAAAAGAAAACAGCTGAAGTGACCAGAATCTAGACTCAGTTTCACCTGTGACTATTAGATTGATGGCGACTGAGCTGAGATGTTTAACTCCATCCTTCATGATGAACATGAGCTGATATTCTCCAGAGTCTCTCTCTCTCAGGTCTGATATTGTGAGTGTTGAACGGCCGTATAAGAACTCCTGCTTCACCCGTCCTGAGTAGTCCGAGTCTTAAAGTCAAATCTTCAGGTTCATCATTCTTTCTCCAGTTTGAACTCTGTTTCTGGCTGAACCAGAACCCAGTTTTGATGTTGATGTCGTAGAAATAACACCTCAGTGTCTCCTGAAACTCCTTCACAGTACAAATATTCTCTTGATCACAGTACACAGAGAGGAGTTCCAATGTTACAAAGCCTGAACAAGAAAACATTTCTGAGATGAAGTTTACATACAGACAGAGGAGAGATCCTCAATTGCTACAATCCAGATTCACCAATCTGCTGCTCACACACACCACCATGATCAATTTAGGTCAATTTTAAATATTATCAAAAAAGTTTTTTTTTTTTAAATGAAGCGTCTAGATAAATCATGGTTCGTTCATCTGAAAACAAGTAATGCACATTGCTTCTGAAATCCAAAGCTTTTACACTCTCGGCAGTCTAAATTACCGGCATGGTGCGCACATGACTGGGATTAGACTTTCTGACACCATTTACAACTCTTCGATCCTATCCAGAGACCATCGTACACTCCTCTCTATTCACTTTGTTCGCATCAAGATTGTCATTTTCCTTTGAATACGTCTGTGCGCTATTGTTTGGTGTGTGTGTATGTTTGCGTGTGAACCAGTGTTTGAGCTGCTGCAGGTAGGCGTTTAGCCCTGTAAACATTATTTAATTCTCTGAACCGCTGTTGACTGTTATGCCTACCAGCCTTTTATGGCGCTTTTCCACTTCTGGTATGACTCTGTACGGCTCAGTACGGTTCGGCTTGACGTGGCACGACACAGCACGGCTCGATTCGCTTTAGCTATGTTGCTTTTCCACTGCAGTTAGTACCGCTTTAAAGTGGGTGGGATTATAGACTGTTCGATAACAGCGGTGGCTGTTACTGGCTATTTAAATCTAGCGGGTTTGGTTTCTCGTGTCGATGTCTATTGGTCGCAAATACAATGACGCGTCATTGCGTCAGCAAGTGTTTCACGTCACATTTTAGTACCGGTACGGTACGCTTGGAACCTCAACACACCAGGTACTACAGGTGGGGAAAAAAATCGATATTGCGATATATTGTTGTGCTCTCTGTTGCAATAAATAATCGATACACTTACGCCCAATATCGATATTTTATTACAACACGAAATTATTAATTTACCCGTTGTCAATGTCACTGTCACTACCCAATATCTACCATTCTGTTTGCGGGGGTCGCTGTTCGAGTAAATAGGGGTAAAGGGGAAGCTAATCTGGGCGACACAAACCCACCAACCCGTCATTTCAGCTACAATGATGAAATCAAAACAATGAAAGCATGGCGAAGCGGCTCTCCACGTCTCTGCTTTCGTCGGCTAAAAGTTAAGAAACTCACGCTATAAGCCGTCAGTGCCGAGCCGAGCAGTTCGCACGTGACTTATGCAGTGTTTCCCACACATAGACCGCGCAATGATTCGCCGCCTCATACTGCGTTTCATTTAACACTATTTAAAACATGCAGCGTATTCTTTTAAACTTATATAAACTAATATAATTTATATTACTGGACAGTTTAAAGCTCATAACCATATTTTGTTGTTACTTTTAGAGTGCAGTGTTATGTACTGCATCATGCAGTGTTTGTCCTGAAAAGGCTACTGAGTAACTTAAATGTCTATATTACCTCAATAAATTTAAGGTCATTCCTAATTTATTTGTATTTTTAAATACATTTTAATCATTAACTTTAAACTAAAATTACGACTAAAATAACAGCCAAGGGTAAAAAAAAAACTAATTCCCCAAAATTAAAACGGAATTTGGGAAAAAATAAAACGTATTTTATAGGGCCCTAGGTCTAAGACACAATGTTGCACAATGTTGGAAATGTTGGCATTAATAAATGCATAAATTTCCTTATTCCTTCTTTTTCTTTTGAGTCATATTGTGATATATCGTTGATGAAATTTCTTCCAATATATTGAATATCGTAGATATCGCGAATCGTCATATCGTGGACCACATATCGCCACAGAATTGAATCGTGAGGTACCTGTATCGTCCCACCCCTACCAGGTACCATTTAAAGCGAGCCGGAAGCGAGCCGTACCTTACCATACCATGAAGTGAAAAAGCGCCACAAGTGAGCCGTACCGAGCCGAGCCGTACCGTACCATGCAGGGAAAAAGCGGCTTTAGATGTCTCCACCATTTGGTTGAGACTGTGCTGTTGAGTCACTTATGCTTATGATACGTGAACTGAGTGTCATTGTTTGGATCATACGACGCTGACATGCACTTTTGTGTATAACATATAGACTTGTTCAGTAGATGCTGACACTGGCTTGTTATACTGTACTGAATCAGACTATATATATATATATATATATTCTGTGCTTATATTTATTGAATTTTAAAGAGTAATGCACTGATATTTAATGACATTTAAAGCAATCTTGATGTTGAATGATTATGAAGTGGTGCACTATTTAATAATGAGATGTATTCAAAGTTCTGAAAGCATTCTTAAGGAATTTTGGCCCATATTGATAGGATAGCATCTTGCAGTTGATGGAGATTTGTGGGATGCACATCCAGGGCACGAAGCTCCCGTTCCACCACATCCCAAAGATGCTCTATTGGGTTAAGATCTGGTGACTGTGGGGCCATTTTAGTACAGTGAACTCATTGTCATGTTGAAGACACCAATTTGAAATGGTTCGAGCTTTGTGACAGGTGCATTATCCTGCTGGAAGTAGCCATCAGAGGATGGGTACATGATGGCCATAAAGGGATGGACATGGTCAGAAACATTTAAACATTGCATTTAAATGATGCCCAATTGGCACAAAGGGGCCTAAAAGTGTGCCAAGAAAACATCCCCCACACCATTACACCACCACCAGCCTGCACAGTGGTAACAAGGCATGATGGATCTATGTTCTCATTCTGTTTATGCCAAATTCTGACTCTACCATCTGAATGTCTCAACAGAAATCGAGACTAATCAGACTAGAAAACATTTCTCCAGTCTTCAACTGTCCAATTTTGGTGAGCTCTTGCAAATTGTAGCCTTTTTTTCTATTTGTAGTGGAAATGAGTGGTACCCAGTGGGGTCTTCTGCTGTTGTAGGTTGATGAGATAATTACATTAATGATAAATTGAACAGCTGTAGCCGCTCCCTTCACACACCTACACAAGCCCTCACACATTAATACTGATCACATGAATTTTTCTTCTAACTCATTGGAATCTGCCCGGTTTCATGGATTGTGTGTGTGAACTGATGTGGCTTCGAGCACTGATCGTTGAGTATGAATTCTGAAACTGCCTCTATATGCTCATTGAGCCCAACCTAGTTCTTTTCTGATACTGGTCTACTATTTTTTCTACCATTGCAGTACTTATGTGCTACACACCGGTATACAGTACGTAGTTTTCCTTTATTAAATTCATTATATTCATTTATTGACTCTGTCTATTGCTCATATTGAGTCCCTAAAATGTTCGATCTAAGTTACAAGCTTTACAATTGTTGATTATTTAAATAGTATTCTTAAAAGAAAAGGGAAGTTATTTTTCATGGCCAGAGAAACAGTCTTTCTTGAGAGTCTATAAGAAGGATAACTTTTCTTGAGGGTTGATAAAAGATCGTTCAGTCAGTTTGCTGGACGAACAGATTATTCAATAACAAATTAATTCCATTAATCTACATTCATGATCAGTAATTAAATTCAAAACAATCACTTGTGGAACATGTGAAAGATAATTAGAGCCACGTTTAAAACCTGACCGATGAGAATAAGACAGTAATTGTCAAACCTGTATTGTGCAGCAGCAGCAGGATCAGAGGTAAGAGTCTGGAGTTCATGTTCTTCACTTTCTGTACATTCAGATTCAATGAAACACACAGAGCTGCTCGTCCTGAGAGAAAAAAGACAGTCATTGAGTTTGACTGAAACACTTGAAGCGTCTTTACAGTCAGAATCATAAATCATGTAACAAACTTCAGAAGATCATGCTTAAAATTACATTTAATGTAATGTTTAAATGAAACAAACGATTGGATTTACCTACATTACAATTTGCTGTTGTTCTTGGAGTTGTAGTTTCTGTCTGTTTTAAAAGCTGTGCAGACTTTTCTGATCATCTTATTTCCTTCCCTTTTCTTACTAACTCACAAAAAAAGGATATGCTTACTCTTCAGAAAATGTTTACTCTCAAACTCAGGAAGTCAGTATTAGCCATTGTCACATGATCTTATTAATCAGATTAAATGAATTAAATATTGAGTTTTATTATTTTCAAATTTCTAATTTTAAGTAAAATTATATCTAAACAAAAAATAATATTTAAATATTCCAGAACTGCATAATTAAAAGAAAATATTATGTAATTATTTGTCCTTAAATAAACCCTTATTGGGAACACTTTACAATACGGGTGCACTAATATGCATTAATTCATGCTTAACTAATGCACAGATAATCATGATTTAATGTATAACTAATGAAGAACTAAACCATTAATTAATGATTACTGCATCAGCAACTAATAAAGAGTCTATATGATTAATGGATTAAGTAATACATTAATTGCTATTAATTCAATGTGTCATTGTGTATTAAGACCTTTTATTAACTTATAGTGTAAATTAATGTGTTAAAGCAGAACCAAGTAACTTTTTTACCTTAACCGAACAGCTTTGGAGTCATTGTAATGTTTATATCACTGATTTCGTGTTGAATGGTGGTCGTCTCGCACCCCCTGGTGCCTGTGAGCCGCAAAACCACCCTTGCAACATTGAGCCGGCGGGCCGCGGCCTCAGTGTTAAGAAGTATCGTGTGATCTCAGGTCTCGCGAGGTAACGAATTGCTTTACGGCACATATACGCGCACACGCATGCGTACACGCCCCCATCTATCCAGGAGCCGGCTAGCTACAAGAAAACGCTAGGTATAGAATTCTTCAAGTTTTTGTGATGGCTGATGTAAAAAAGAAGAAGAAAGCTAGGAAGTCTTTGTCAGAGGAACAAAGAAAGAGAAAACGGGAGACTGAGCGAGCGAGAAGTCAGACTAGAGTGAATATTGGACCGGCTTTTTCAGAATGGAGAGAACTGAAAGAAAGCGAAGCCTGCAAAACCGATGCTGATCTGGCCTTCTTGCTGTTGCACTTTTAAGTATCTTTATAATAAAATGTGTTTAATGTTTGTATTTCTTGTAATTGTGACCTCGGGATGTTTGCTATTGTCTGTTTGTTTTTTTATTATGGTTGCTGTCTGTTACCGGCTTACTAGTACGCTAGAGACTGTAACTTAGCTATTAGCATTTTCATTAGCAAACAAACTTGCTTGTTTTCTGTAGTGTTTTGTCCGTTCCTCTATCAGGTTTTATTTGTGTTACTCAGATCGCCTATAAATCGATATGAAATTCTACAAATTATGCATTAGTTTACCTTGTCGTCAGTTTCAGAATTAGTAACGTTATATCATGTTACTGAGCTGGCTTGACATAATGAATAAACCGACACGAGAGCTGCTAGCTAATAATGCAACTTTTTATATTTATTTACCCACATATACACAAGCAGAACGATAAGTAAATGAGAAATGACTTTGTTTGGTCAATCGTTATGATGGACAACTCGGATCACCAGAAAAATGATAGAAGAATGTAACGTAACATTTATTTTGACAATGCATAATCTAAGTAGCTGTAGGCTAAACCAAAAATAAATAAATAGCGGAAATATTTCTTATAATATTGTTTTTCACCATAATGTTAATGATTACGTTTGCTAACACTATAAAAATACTATCTCAACATTTGTATAATATTGTTGTGAGAATCATACACACCTCAGCGAGATGGGAGGGAGGGTGGGGGAGTTGACAACGAGTTTACGACAGTTTTCTCATATATATATATATACTCCGAAACTGTAGGGGGAGCTCGAGAGAGAAACCTGCGAGAAAACGCAAAGAAGTTCCCAGTCTTACTGAGCGCTGCTTTAATTACCACAATTAGTCAAAGCTATGCACTTCAACTTCCAGTTGTCTGCTTTAATTAATCATTAGCTAATGATTTGTAAAGGTATCGTTATGTTATGACTTTACTTGTTGAGGCACATCATTATTAACTAGTAATTTAGTAATTGTAGTAATTTGCACATGAATTTGCACTGACAATTAAGTAATTAATCATGTATTAATGCATATTAGTGTACCTGTCATATTATTTGGAAGTTGAAATACAAGGCTTTGGCTCATTCTGGTAATTAACATATTAATTAACACTATTAGTAAAAAAAATTAGTTATTTTGGAATTAATCCACAATTACATATTCAATTAATAACAATTCATTAGGGGTGTAACGATACACGTATTCCTATTGAACCATTCGGTACGAGGCTTTCGGTTCGGTTTTCGGTATCGCATTTTGAACCGAACGGTTCGTTCAGTTCATTTGTCCTGCCGACCAACATTTCGTTACTTCAAATGTAGGCGCGTCGCACGTGGTCAAGCGCGTTCATAATGTAAGAGATGCTGGCGTGACCACAACATTGTCCAACAACATCAAATGGCAAATATAATGTAAGCGGAACGAACCTGAGCTATTCGTTATTGTGTGGTTGTTTGGATGACGGACCATTTATCAGTTTGGACCGTTTGGACCAATGCAGCGCGAGACGATCTTGATCAGCACTGTTACTACACAGCCAAATCCAGTAAAGAAAACATTTGAATTCGCAACTGAAGTAATAACATCGCTGCGAGTTCTAGTGAGAAACATTCACATTTCCAGGAAGAAACATTGTGCCATGAATGAACTATCCAGTGTCCACAGATCACCAACATCACCAAGGATTTACTGTATAACACTACTATCTGTAAGTTTGACAGGAATAGTAGGCTATAATGCTTTCAAGTAACATCACTTCTGTTGTATTTTGACATTATCAATACTATTGCTTCCCTCAAATGTTAATCTATTCTAAACTAAAATAAACTTTTGTTTATAACTACTACAGTATTACATTTTATTTTGTCCAAGGAGCTGTTTTGTTGTATATGCTCCGAAGAAAAGTCAAGTGTAGTTCCATCATTGCTCAAAGTTAAAAAAAAAATCATACTTTATGACGTTAGTTTTAATAAAAACATAATTAAAAAAAAATAAAATCAAGGAAATTTCTCTGCCATTTCTTTTTGCTGTATTTGAAACGTACCGAACCGAACCGTGACACAAGTGTATCGAATCCAACCGAACCATGAATTTTTGAACCGTTACACCCCTACAATTCATGTATGAACTAATACATTAACCTTACAGACTCTTAATTAGTTCCTAATGTGGTAATCATCAATGAATAGCTTAGATAATCATTTAGTTACACATTAATTCAGTATTATCTGTGCATTAGTTAAGCATGAATTAATGCTTGTTAGTCCACCCGTATTGTAAAGTGTTACCCTTTTATTTTATATTTTATAGGCACGGGATTATGGGAAATCACACAAAGATGCATTGATGCTGCATTCAATAACCAGCAGAATGAATCATAGTGATGCATGAATTATTTCTTGCCTATTTTTTTAACATTTACTTATGTTTTATCCTTTAATCATTCGACATCTTAAGTATCATTTAATCAAATGTAATCAATCATATTTTAAGAAATCATTATTATCATGTTGATGTGTTTCTCAGTACTATCATTTTGATGTGTTTACCATTATTATCATATGAATATGTTTAATGATTTATTTCATTAGTTTTTAATTTAAAAAAAGTCTAAGTTTCCAAAAGACAGACCACAAATGCTCGAATGTCTGAGAATAAAGTGGCAAATGGATGTTTTGTAAGCTAAACATCTTGCAATGTATGAAAACACTGTGTGAAAACTTGTGTGTGAAAACTTGAACAGGTGTGTGTGTGTTGTGTGTCTGCTTCAATGTAATATACTATGAAAAGAGGAACTTAGCTCTGTTCCGATTAGCAACTGTATAATATGGAGATCAGTTTCTGCACAGTCTATTTATCTGGAATCAAACTCTTTTCAAAGAGAGATCTCTTAACCAACTTTCTTTAGACTAAGCCTTTAGGCTTTTCTCTGACATACAGTAAATCTAAAACACTAAAGTTCGATAAAAATGTCTTATATTTGTCTTATAACATTTCAGCAACAGAAAAACTCAAAGGTCAACAAAGATACAAATTTAAAAGATATTTACTCACCTTTATGTTGTTCCAAATCTATGAGTTTCTGAACACAAAAGAAGATATTTTGAAGAATGTTGGTAATTAAACATTTGATGGACCCCACTGACTTCCAAAGTAGGAAAATGGTAAAAAAAAAAGTGTCTGGTCAACAAAATCTGCTAAAGTTTAAACTGAGCATCAAAATGGGGAAGAAATGTGATTTGAGAGACTTTGAACATGGCACTGTTGTTGGTGTCAGACGTACTGGTCTGAGTTTTTCAGAAACTGCTGATCTACTGGGATGCACAACCATCTCTAGGGTTTACAGAGAATGGTTGTGAACAGAAAATTTACAGTTTACAGAAAATGAAAAAATATCCAGTGAGTGGCGGATCTGTGATCTGGCGAAAATGTTTAACCCCTTAACTGTCACTTGCCCGTATACGGGCAACCTAACTTTTCTTCACTATATTACAATTAAATCCTAATCTAGTCATGACAAACCATATATCGTTGGAAAGGTCTAAGACTCCTAAATAGATATTTTAGGTCTGTTTTTTTCTTACAAATTATGAATGAACAGTAATATATGAATTTATGACAAGAGTGCGTCTTAAAAAATCGACGTCATTACAGGAGTTTCTGACCTTTGTCACAAAAAGTCGACGCACACACTTTTAATGATTAAAACTTTGTTTTTTAGTGCTAAAAGTTCATAATAAAACATAATTAGTATTTGTCAATAAAGAAATATAAAATTATATTTTAAAAAGTAAGGTAAGAAGTCCTCTAAAAAGTATAATATATTATATATAAATATAATTTTTTTATAATTATTATATCACGTATTTTAGTAGTTGTCATAAATTAGGTATCATTTAAAAGCTTACAAACTCAGAATTCATCCTGTGAAAACTGTTTTGAAATTGGAAGTTGTGTTACCATAGAAACGGTATTTTATATTAGGCCCCTCCCCTTTTGGGCATAATTTATTATGAAAATCTTTTCTAATCTTGACAAAACACATTGTCAGAAAGGTCTGAGTCTCAAGGTTCCATATTTAGTGGCAGAAGTAATTTTTGGATAGAAATGTATTAATTTGTTATGGCAAAATGCATACAATTAAATTCAATAGAATTCAATGGCACCCGGTGGCTATTTTTGGTACTACGACTAAACAAAATCTCATGGGAACTTCAATTTTTGTGATATCAACTTCAAATTTGGAACACAACTTGGTTAGATATATAGCTTTCATTTTATAGTAATTTTATAGAAAAACATATTTTGTAAAATATTTATTTCATATTAAAAAAAATATATATTAATAAAGTATATTTGATTTACTGTAAATTATAACTTCCATAACTTTTTCATACTTAAATTTTTTGAAGTGCTTTTACTTTAGTAATAATCTGCTGATTGTTTTCTTTAAAACAAGACCAAACTTAAGTCTATATTCCAAAGCATTCTTGAATTACAACCATTTAAGTTCGTATAGTGCATTTTTATGTCAATTATCAAAAAGGGGGGTGACCGGTAAAGGGTTAAAGACAGATGTCAGAGTAGAATGGCTAGACTGGTTCCAGCTGATATGAGGTAACAGTAATTCATATAAGCACTGGTTACAATCGAGGTTTGCAGAAGAGCATCTCTGAACACACAGCACGTCAGTTAAAGTGATCAAAGTCACAGGCAACAGTCAAAGTTATCGATTTTGACGTAAACAACATGAAAGCGGATCCATCCTGCCTTGTATCAACGGTTCAGACTGGTGATGGTGCTGTAATGGTGGATGTTTTCTTACCACACTTTGAGCCTCTTAACTGAGCATTGTTTAAACTCCACAGCCCACCTGAGGATTGTTTCTGACCATGGCCATCCTTTTATGATCACAGTGTATCATCTTCTGATTATAAAGAACCTTGTCTGAGACATAATCAATAATCAATTTTTTCTCTGAATATATAGTTAGAAAATGCATCACTAATAACTCAAGTGTTATCTAGTCACTATCCAGTGATCTAAACCATTATTTTAAAGTGAAACACATCTTTTTTATCACTTTAAAACAATGGATCAGATAACTAGTTCTTGAAGAGGGACTGGGTAACACTTTAGTTGTTAGTGATGCATCATTGTTAGTGATGCAACATTTTAAAAGCATCAAATATTAGATCAAATTAGGTTTAGAGGAAAATAAAATCAAACTAGCCTTTTACCCCACGGCGCATTTATCCCCATTGTACCGGGCTACTACTCCTTAGTCCTGCATTACTTGCATACTGTAGTTACAAGTTGATGGACTATTTTTCTACCATTCAATCTTGTAAAAATACAGCTTGAGGTTTATTTGAATTGTCTGTTGTTTCAATCAAAATCAAAACAACAGACTACAGCCTGTCAGGAGCCAATCAGAATCCTCCCTAGTCACCACGCAACGATCACTCTCCCCAGATTACTAATCACCTTCACCTGTTTCCATTCAGCACGCCCTTCCCAGTCAGTCTTTGTCAAGCCTCCAACAGGAAAAGACCCAAACCAGTCTCCACTTGCTTCCCTTCGAGTCATCCAACGAGCCAGAAAGTAAAGTATACTTACCTGAAAATACTAACCTCTCTGTACTTGTTCTGATGTTCCCAGGACCCGCTTCGTGGTTCTCGTTCCCTGGAATCTGCCATGAGTCTCGTTCACCCCATGGATGCCCTGTAAAGAGAAAAAAGCAAGTATCACTGAACTGTGTTAGTTCCCTATTTGCTGCAGTGAAAAGGATCTACTCACCTTGAATCCTTCCTGCATCCTGTCTGCCCGAAGACGATCTGTAAGAGAGAAAAGGAAAGTAAATTCACCATGTCACCGTTCATGTTAATTCCTAATAAAGAGGATTTACTCACCTGGATGAATTCCTGCCACGTATCCTCCTCAAGATCACCTCTGAGCACCTGAAACCCTGAACACTTACCTTGACAGATAACACTTTAGAATACTGTATCTTACTTACTGCATAACTAATAAGGAATTAATGAAGAACTAATAGGTAATTCTTTATTAACACTTAAGTCACTACTGTTAAGTACTAAGGAAGATGTGTTAACTAATCAGTATGTACTATAATTTTATGATTGTGTTAAGTATCAGTTAGTTAATCAATAGCTAATGAATTCTGTCATACCTCCTGAAGAACTACAATTAATTATCTATTAATTAAGGTTCAAGAAAAATAACTATGAAGTAACTACTAATTAACAGTCATACACAGTAGTCAGTTTGTCATTCTTCATCAATAATAAGAAAGATAAGTTCAGACATTTACCTATAGGTTCTGATCTGCAAATAAGCAAAAACATATCATGTATATTACACCTTATTATTATACTTAGTTCTTATACATTTTAAACTTCTTTTGCACCATTCAAGTTCCGGCAATATCGCGGTAGCCACATACACTGAGCCTGGGTTCTCCCAAGGTTTTATTTATTTATTTATTTATTTATTTATTTATTTCATTCTGTCACCTGATGGAGTTTTGGTTCCTTGCCACTGTTGCCTTTTTCACCTCTCTTCGCCGTTGTCGCGCAAGTAATTGTCGTGTATTTTACAAAGGTTTAGATGACTACGTTTATATATATATATATATATATATATATATATATATATATATATATATATATATATATATTTTTTTTTTTTTTTTTTTCAGTAAGTTTGATTTGAGCCAGAAGTATGTGGTAATACTTTATTAATTACTAATGGGTTCCCTATATTGTCACTTTAGAATACTGTTTCAGGTTCTAAGTAATTCCTGAAGGACTATCTAATAATTATTTATTAATTACTAATAAGTTCCTTATATTTTTACTTTAGAAGACTGTTTCAGGTTATAAGTAGCCTAATTCCTAGATAATTATTTGATAATTATTTATTAATTACTAATGGGTTCCCTGTGTTGTCACTTTAGAATACTGATCCAGGTTCTAAGTAATTCCTGAAGAACTATTTAAAAGTTATTTATTAATTACTAATAAGTTCCTTATATTTTCACTTTACAAGAAGATTATAAGTAGCCTAATTCCTGGATAATTATTTGATAATTCTTTATTAATTACTAATGGGTTCCCTATATTTTCACTTTAGAATACTGTTCCAGCTTCTAAGTAATTCCTGCAGAATTATTTGATACTTATTTATTAATTACTAATAAGTTCCCTATATTTTCAGTTTCCCTCAGTCGTTGCCTCAAATACATGAATTTACTCAGTGGCATTCTATGCTGAGGAAAACAGACACACAAAGTATATATATATATATATATATATATATATATATATATATATATATATATATATATATATATATATATATATATGTATATATATATATATATATATATATATATATATATATATATATATATATATATAAATATACAAATAATCTGAGGTTAGTTTTGTATGACTGTTCAGTAGTTACTTCTTAGTTATTTTTCTTGAACCTTAATTAGTTGATAATTGGTAGTAGTTCTTCAGGAGGTATGACAGAATTCATTAGCTATTGATTAACTAACTGATACTTAACACAATCATAAAATTATATTACATACTGATTAGTTAACACATCTTTCTAGTTAACAGTAGTGAAGAAGTAGTTAATGAAGAATTACCTATTAGTTCGTCAATAAGTCCTTATTAATTCTGCAGTAAGTAAGATACAGTATTCTAAAGTGTTACCCCTTGACATTAAATAAAGAAAAGCTGTGTTTATCACTTACCTGTGTCTCCGAGTCTGAATCCTGACACAGCCGAGTCTAATCATATATTTCTAATTTACTTGCTTGCTGCGCAGCTTAGATGGACAGACAGACTTGAGTAATTGTCCTTTAAATGCTCATTATTACAGCCAGGAGTTCTCGAGCAGTTCTCAGAATCTCAACCCAAAAGAAAAATACAACAAGCTTTATCGGATAAAGCCAGACACATCAAAATAGAATCATCATGATTAACATGTCACTCTATCAATATGACTGGTTAAATTGTTTAAAGCAAACCAGAATACCATAGCAGCCACCTAGCAATGCCCTAACAACCAACCAGAATACTCTAGCAACCACCCTGAACACCCTAGCAACCAACCAGCAACATTCTAGCAACCACCCAGCAACATTCTAGCAACCACCCAAAATACCATCTTTTTACAGTCTATGGTTTCGACACACAACCATGTGACTGAATCAAAATAGCACAAACCTCTTGCGCAGGTTTCGAGTGTCATGCTTCAGTCGTGAAAAGAGGCCGTTCGGAGGCCGTTCTTTTGCTTTTTGGTTTTCATACCACAAAGTGATGTATAACATAAAACAATAAATACAAAAAATGGGAAAGGTGGCTTTTCCACCTATTAACCACAAGATGTCGTTCGTGTGCACCATGTTGAAAAGCTTTGAGTAATGAACCAATTTACGAGACACTTGAGGAGAAAGCCTCAAATCTCCAAAAAGCCTCAAATCTCTACCACCATACCAAACAGCGTGTATAAGACACAAACAATAGCCGAAACTGAACACTGACATAAGAGGAACTTAAATACACAGAGGAATAATGAGGACAACAGCTGAAGACGGTATGTGGTGATGATGATTGCTGGCAGTTGCAGGTAATGTTGAAGGAGGCACATGTGTGGGACGAGGATGTTAGGAACTGTGGTGCCGATGGGGACTAGCACAATAGTGACCGTGACGATGAAAATGACAGTGACGAAGACAACTTGGTGGTGACTGTGACAGCTAAACTGTTTGAGTAAAATTTCAACAGCAATAACATGGAGTAATTATAGATGTGATAAACTTTTTCCAACTGATGAATATAGAAAACACTGGTAGCCAATCAAAATCCTTCTGACTCTATAGTGAGCGCTGCTATGTGCAATAACACACCTCATGTGCACTTGTGGGTTTGTGGACGATGGCTGTTGCGAAGGCTGCTGAGTTTAGCTCCAACTTCCAAACTCTCCTACCTGTAACTTATGCTGCGTTCACACCATGTCATAATTCTACTCAGAGCTGTTCATGTCCTCGGACTCGGAATTAAGCATTTCTATGGCAACAGTCAAAGTTTAAATTAATCTGCAGCGTGCAGTTATCAAGTTGCAATTATGAGTTCTACAATGACGTGATGCTTTCCACAAGTTGGAATCTCATTATTACAGTAATTATGACATGAACGTATGAACGTACATAGCAATCCTGAAAATTGATCATCTTGTTCAAGTGTGTTTGATAAGGGTTGAAGCTAAACTATTCAGGAAAGTGAACCCTGAGAACCAGTGCTGTGGTCGAGGCCAGCTCACTTGAGACAAGACCATAGAGGGTTCGAGTCCGAGTTCGAGACAGAGACCAAAGAGAGTTCGAGTCCAGAGTTCGAGACTCAAGACCAAAGAGGGTTCGAATCCGAGTCAAGACAGAGACCATAGAGTGTCGAAGTTGAGAACGAAACCAGAGAGAGTCGTGTGCAAGTCGAGACTCGAAACCATAGAGGGTCCAGTCCGAGTTGAGACTGAGACCAGAGAGAGAGTCCGAGAGTCTGAGTCGAGCTGAGTCGAAACCAAAACCATAGAGGGCTTCAGTCCGAAGTCGAGACCAAAGAGAGTTCAAGTCCGAGTCTAAGACTCAAGACTCAGAGAGAGTCGAGTCTGAGCTTGAGACTCGAGACCAAAGAGCGTAGAAGTCTGAAGTCGAGACTCGAGACCAAAGAGGGTTCGAGTCCGAGTTCGAGACTGAGACCAAAGAGAGTCGAAATCTGAGCTCGAGACCAGAGAGAGTAGAGTCTGGAGCTCGAGACCGAGACCAGAGAGAGTCGAGTCCGAGTCGAGACATAGAGAGTTCGAGTCCGAGCTCTAGACCTTAAGACCAGAGAGAGTCGCAGTCTGAGTTGAGACCAAGACCAAAGAGCGTCGAAGTCTGTAGTCGAGACTCGAGACCAAAGAGGGTTCGAGTCCGAGTCGAGACTGAGACCAAAGAGAGTCGAGTCTGAGCCGAGACCAGAGAGAGTAGAGTCTGAAGTCGAGGCCTGAGACCAAGAGAGTCGAGTCCCAATCCAAAACTCTAGACCATAGAGGGCAGAGTCCAAGTCAAGACTCGAGACTCAAGAGAGTTCGAGTCCGACTCCAAGACCAGACTATTGAGTGTCAATCTAAGCTTAAGACTCGAGACCAGAGAGTGTCTCAAGTCCGAGTTTAGACCTGAGAATTAGACCATAGAGGGTGGAGTCCGAGTTCGAGACCTAAGACCATAGAGGGTTCGAAGTCCGAGCTCGAGACCAGAGAGAGTCAAGTCCGAAGTCTAGACTCTGAGAACAAGACCATACAGAGTGTCGAAGATCTAAGACTCAAGACTCGAGACTAGGAGAGTGTTAAAATCCAAGCTCTAAAACTTCAGACCAAAGAGAGTTGAGTCTGAAGTCAGAGACTCG
Source organism: Hybognathus amarus (assembly GCA_030378365.1). Classification (NCBI taxonomy): domain Eukaryota; kingdom Metazoa; phylum Chordata; class Actinopteri; order Cypriniformes; family Leuciscidae; genus Hybognathus; species Hybognathus amarus. Next base: position 21,427 of record JAQIUQ010004815.1, read on the forward strand.
AGACCAGAGAGAGTTGAGATCCAAGCTCAGAGACCGAGACCATGACCATAGAGGGTTAAGTCCGAAGCTCTAGACCTGAGACCAAAGAGAGTTGAGTCCGAAGTCGTGACTCAAGACTAGAGAGAATCGAGTCTGAGCTCAAGACCATAGAAGGTTCGAAGTCCAAGTCGAGACTCGAGACCATAGAGGGTCAAGTCCGAGTTAAGACTCAACACCAGAGAGAGTTCGAGTCCGAGTTCGAGACTGAGACCAAAGAGGGTTAAGTTGAAGTTCGAGACCAAAGAGGGTCAAGTCTGAGTCAAGACCAAGACCATAGAGAGTCGAGTCTGAAGTCGAAACTCGAGACCAAAGAGGATCAAGTCTGAGTCAAGAACGAGACTAGAGAGAGTTCGAGTCCGAAGTCAAGACCAAGACCAGAGAGAGTCGAGTCTGAGCCGAGACCATAGAAGGCTCGAGTCCAAGTCAAGACCAAGACCAAAGAGGGTTGAGTCCAAGTTCGAGACCAAAGAGGGCTCGAGTCCGAAGTCAAGACCAAGACCAGAGAGAGTCGAAGTCCGAGTCGAGATTCAGAGACCAAAGAGGATCAAGTCTCGAGTCAAGAACGAGAACAGAGAGAGTCGAGTCCGAAGCTCAAGGCCCGAGACCAGAGAGAGAGTAGAGGCCGAAGTCTCAGACCGAGACCAAAGAGGGTCAAGTCCAAGTTGAGCCTCGAGACCAAAGAGGGTTCGAGTCCAAGTCAAGACCAAAACCAAAGAGGGTTCGAGTCCAAGTCGAGACTCGAGACCAAAGAGGGTTCGAGTCCGAGTCAAGACTCGAGACCAGAGAGAGTCGAGTCCGAAGTCGAGACTCGAGACCAAAGAGGGTTCAAGTCCAAGCTTTAGACTCGAGACCAAAGAGGGTTCGAGTCCGAGTCAAGACCAAGACCAGAGTCCGAAGTTCGAGACTCGAGACTCAAAGAGGGTTGAGAGAAGCTTGAGAACTCGAGACCAAAGAGGGTTCGAGTCCGAAGCTCAAGACCGAGACTGAGAGAGAGTCGAGTCTGTGTCGAGACCTTGACCATAGAGTGTCGAGTCTGAGTTGAGACTGAGATCAAAGAGAGTCGAGTCCCGAGCTCGAGACTCGAGACCATAGAGTGTCGAGTCCAAGCTCGAGGCCGAGACCATAGAGAGTCGAGTCCAAGTCAAGACTCGAGACCTGAGAGGGCTTCGAGTCCAAGCTCGAGACCGAGACCAAAGAGAGCCGAGTCGAGACCAAAGAGGTTGGATAACCTAAGGTTTGGTCTTAAACCAGACCTAAAGATATCTTCAAAAATATTTGGTGGTAACAAAAAAAATTGGCACCATACTCAAACAGTTAATCAAATACAGTATACCATGGAATCATGACCACTGTAATGGTAAAAAGTCCACTGGTAAAGGTTGTGTAAAGGGAATTTTATTACAATTATGACTTACAATTATTACAATCAGTAAATGCTCTTTCACATAACATTGCTGCACACAAATTCTTTGTGGCTCTTATATGCAAACTGAATTAGATTTTCAATACATAGTTGAGCTAGAGGCTCCACATCACATCTAACCTGGGTCCTGCTGCATTTGCGGCGCTGCAAACGCTATAGTCTCTAAGTCAAGTCCCAAGGAAGTCTGCAATTGGAGGTTTCAATAAAACAACAATTTAAAGAAATATTAACATACAGTAATAATCATAACATATTTTGAATGGGACTCGAGTGGACTAAGAATAAGTCAGAGTCCGAATATGTTTGAGTACGAGTGATTCCAAGTCCATGACAAGACAAAGACCATTAAAATATGGTCTCAAGTACACAACATTGCTGAGAACCCCTGCCAAAGGGTGTCATCTCTTTTGACATTTTGACACTGCTGATGTTATTTCCTTCCTCTTTTTAAAAACATAATTTTGATAAATTAAGTCAGTTGTCTTCTTTAGGCAAAATAAACACAGAAGGGATCTGTGTGTTGTGTGTTGATTTGACTTCCCATGAACTAGAAACATGATCAAGTTAAGAGAAAAGGTAAGAAAACTGCAGCAGAAGACACTTTACTGAAATACTCTACTGAAGGAACAGGATTACAGGGAAGACATGATGCTAAGAATAGCTACACATTTCTGGCACAATGTAAAGACTCAGAAATCAACTGGGGTGACATTTTAAGACTCTACTAGTAAGGTTTCAACACAAAACCTTCAGAGTAAGAGCTTTACACACTGTGCCACTTTCAGCTTAACCAGCTGCCAAAGAGACAGATGAAGATGAGAAAGACAGACAAGTTCTGACTGTTGCTAGGTGATGATCTCACAATGGATGATGATCTCACAATGACATCACTCCACCAGCTCTGATAGACAGATAGCAGATGAATAGATGTGGAACATGAGATTCTGAGACAGACAAATAGAAAGACATTAAATATCTGCTTATAACAGATTCTTCATATAAATCATTTCTCACCTTCACTTTGGTCTTCAGTTTGGCTTTGAGATTAGATGCATTCTGATCAAAAAGCTGTTAAATCATAATTCACAATCTTATAATCTGAATTAATTTCCTTATATTCACTGTACATCATGCAATTGTGAATTTCACTGGACGTTTTACTCACCACATCCACAGAGCCGCTATAATGAGAAACTGAGGTAAAAACACCAGCAGAATGACTGTATATTGGCTGAAGGCTGTGCTGTCCACTGGACCTTCACAACACAAAGAAGTGAATCATGACCATCAGAGAAACAATCATTACAGAGTCAGACTGAAGCACATAAATCATGAGAGAAGTGTCACCTTCTACAGCACAGGAATACTCCTGAAGATCTTCATTGCTGACTGAGTCCAGGTACAGCTTGTTGGCTTTAGTGAATCCATCCGTTACCTGCCGTCCGTTCTTGTACCAGATGTAAGTATGATTGTTGTTCAGGGTGCATTTAGTTGAACAGCTTAATATCACTTCCTGTCCTTCTGATATAATGTCTGGGCTGCTTATCACTGTCGTATCTGAAAAAGAGTTGAAGTACTTCAAGTTGGGCCTTACATTGATTTTGACTGACAAAAACTTTATAAAATGGAGTATTCTTGATGGCAGTAAAGTTTCTGTGAATCGTTTCATTAATATGTTATAAAATCCACCATGATCAGTTACCTGTGACAGTAAGCATGACTCCAGGTGATCCAGAGTATTTTCCTTCTGCTCTGTCAGTGATGATCCTGAATCTATATTCTCCAGAGTCACTCATCTTGAGCTCTTTGATTCTCAGTGTGTTTCCCTCATACTCCACACGACCAGCAAACTGATGGTCCTCACGCAGATCATTGAAGTCACCAAGCTGACTGTAATGCCAGAATGTTTTATTTACAGTATAACCAGAGGGATGTGAGAATGTGCTGGAAATATCTACTGTTGAGCCCATCAAAGCACAGACTCTTCTAGAGGAGTAAGACACATCCCAGCAGCCACTCTCAGAAATACCTGAAAGAGTCACAGATTAACAAGTAAAACTCACACTGACTTTAAAACATGTTTAAATAAACACATGGATGAACAAACTGTACCACATTGTGTGTGTTATTTGACACTCACACACAGTAGAGGAGCGTTGTTTAAGGTTAATATCAAGAGCACAGGAATATCTGCCAGCCTCTGTTCTGGGTGATACAAGTATGTTGTTAGACCTGGTATATTTTAAATACTGTCCATCCTTCATCCAGAAATGGTTCCCATCAGCTCCAGCGGTGCAGGAAGAATCACAGGTCAGTTTTATACTCTTATGTTTCGGGTCTGTAGGATTCATTCTCACCTGCAGGACTGAATTAAAGTAAAAAAATTGAAATATTACATCACATGACAAAAGAAAACAGCTGAAGTGACCAGAATCTAGACTCAGTTTCACCTGTGACTATTAGATTGATGGTGACTGAGCTGAGATGTTTAACTCCATCCTTCATGATGAACATGAGCTGATATTCTCCAGAGTCTCTCTCTCTCAGGTCTGATATTGTGAGTGTTGAACGGCCGTATAAGAACTCCTGCTTCACCCGTCCTGAGTAGTCCGAGTCTAAAGTCAAATCTTCAGGTTCATCATTCGTTCTCCAGTTTGTACTTTGTTTCTGGCTGAACCAGAACCCAGTTTTGATGTTGATGTCGTAGAAATAGCACCTCAATGTCTCCTGAAACTCCTTCACAGAACAAATATTCTCTTGATCACAGTACACAGAGAGGAGTTCCAATGTTACAAAGCCTGAACAAGAAAACATTTCATTACTGAGATGAAGTTTACATACAGACAGAGGAGAGATCCTCAATTGCTACAATCCAGAAGATTCACCAATCTGCTGCTCACACACAGCACCATGATGATCAATTTAGGTCAAGTCTTTTTAAAATACACTGACAGTGGAGAACAGTGAGGGAATTTAAACTATAGCAACATTTAGACTCACTGGACATTAACCCTCATGTGATGTTTGGAGTCAGTATGGCTCCAACGGACTTTTAATTTTTATTTTTATTAATATCTTTCACATCTACTGCAGTCAGATTGACCATGGTCACTCTTAATAACACCACTCACATGGCTGTGCACTCGTAATGACAAATCAAGGATATTAAGAGGATAAAAGCAGGTTTAGAACTTGCCCCATTTAAGTCAACAGGGGTGCGAATTAAAAAAAAACCCCCGAATTTTGTCGTTTTGTCTGTACTGACAGCACTCCAAATGTACAAAAAATGAGCTCAATGTTAAAATTGACCGGAGTTCTCCTTTCTTAAGAAAAATCCAAGTCCTAAAAGTGACTGTATGATGTTGAGATCTATCTATTCACACTGAGGACAAAAGAGGGACTCACACACACAACACTTAAAAAGGGTGAAAGTTAAGTTAAAGTAAATGACAATATCTACAATACAAGACAATGTCTGTTGTTGTTCATTACAGTGTGCTTTTAATTGTTCTGGTCCATTGTTCTGATCTGGTTCAGTTTAGTATTGTAATTGTATTTTTTACTGATTAAATGTTAATATACAGTGTTCAGTCAGTATGCATTATAGAAGTTAAGATATGTAATGTAACCCAAATAAAGCTGTTGATGTGAAAAACAAAACTTGGTTTAATGATTTATAATTTATTTAAAATGTATTTAATATGTAATCAAAATATAAACTGGAAAGTTTGAGTTTAGTTTTTGTCTTTTTAGTTATCTTTACCTAAACATTTAAGTTAATTCAAATGTGAAGACCACATTAGGTCAACTCACTTAAAGGGATAGTTCGGCCAAAAATGATATTTAACACATGCATTACACACCCTCAAGCCGTTCGAGATGCATATGTCAATCTTGTTTAAGACGAACACATTTTCAGTTATTTTAGAAAATGTCTTAGACCCTTCAGTGGATATAATGTGAAGAAATGGAGTCCAGCTCCTTCAAGTCCCAAAAATGTGCATACATCCTTCACAAAAGTAATCCATCCGGCTCCAGTGGGATAAACGAAGGCCTTCTGAGGGTAATCCGTGCGGTATTGTTGGTAAAAATATACATATTTAAAGGTGCTCTATGCGATTTTTAGCGGCCACTAGTGGGGATGTTTCAGAATGCAACAAGAGCGCTCGTGCTCGTGTGCGTGATCTATCTCAAGAGCGAGCATTCACTACACGGCCACACGGAGACTTTCAACTGCAACGGCGAAATCATCACACAACATGCTGGAAACTAATGTAAACTCCCACTGCAGGTACAATAATAGCCTACTTTTATCAGCTTGACATTGAACTAATGCTCTGTGCTCGTCCATGATAAAATGTTACAATAAACTGCTGTGCATTTAGCCGACATGTGATGTAGCATGAGCCATTTCTCTAACTATTCGTGTATCTTTCACAATCAGCAATGTCAACATCGGTGAATGTATAATATGATAACGAAAACGGTTAGTGAACTAAACTGAACAGTTTCAGTGTATCAGTAAGATCGTAGGAAGTGACATTACTGCTGGAAATGTGTATAAACAATATGACAGTAGTGGATGAGTGACGTTAGTCAGTAGATCTAGTAA
>JAQIUQ010004815.1:32500-60000 GCA_030378365.1 Hybognathus amarus
TCTGTATCGAATTTGCCACTTTTTAATCATCCGTCGAATTCGTACAAATTGGTCATGAGTTAGGGTAGGATATACAGAACATCCATAAACATTTGGCAAGAGCAAAATCTTGTTCACAATATGGCTGTAGCGAAGTTAGTAGTTTCTTTTTATGTTGGGTCTAAACTGAGGGTCTACTGTACTTCACAGATTCATAATGAACATCATCTGAGGTTGAATGTACAGTAGTAGGTGCCAAAGATGTGTTCTTCATGTGAGACTGTTTGAAAATAATAGTTGAATAATGAACGTCCTGATCCTTCATATGAAGCACTTCATCCTGTGTGCAGACCGTATACAAGGGTTCGGCATTATCATACATTGCAGCAGAACCCGACTGAGAGTTAAGGGAGAAAAGAGAGCATAGTACAAAATATAAGTGACAGAACACAAAATATATTAAAGCACAGTGTGTCAAATAACCTGTTTGGTCAGATGCTCTCACCTTTACAACATCCTTAGTGTCTTCATGCTGTTGAGATGAATTATTCCTTCTCCTCCTGTTTAAACTGCATCATGTCAAAATTAAAATACTTTTTAATGGGGTTCAATGTACTAAAACAACCTATACATTTTAAACTCAAAATGTCCTCCCAATCCTAACAGATTTACTGAAACTAAGCTGCAAAAACAGCTCGTTTCAAAACCATGACACATTAACCGTCATTTATACAATCACCACACGCGATACAACAGTGTTGACTTTGCCCAAAAAATCATGGTAAACCAATAAGGAGGAAGTGAGACAGATAAAGTATGTTAGTTAAAGCTGCGGTCGGCAACTATGGCTGATTGAGTGGACTTTGGCAACATTTTGAATGTTTACAACTCATATGGCCCTCCCCCACTATCAACGAATACCCTCCCACAGAGTTTGTGCGCACCAGGTTATCTGTGAACTCGACCGTCATCAGCATTCATCAACACCATGGATTATTTGGAGGTATGCTGCCCTGGCTAATCTACCAATATATTGCAATTGCTAACGTCATTTATACTCAAAATGAGCTTACTTGGTTTGTTAGTGTTCCGCCATCACTTCTTCCTTACTGCGCAAACTTCAGGCGTGTGCATGTGATTGTAATGTGCGCTGAGGGTGGCGTGTGACCGATCTGTGATTGACAGTCAGATCTCACACCCCCTGGGCTGATTGGACACAGTTAACAGGGAGTGCAGGATTTTTGCAAAACAAATAACACGCTCCAGATGGAGCTAGAAGCTCGTTTTTTTTTTCTAAAACCACTTTATTTATGTTGTTCTGTCGGATTATAGTGTCGATTTCACTGAATATGATCAAAAAAATGTTGCCGACGGCAGCTTTAAGACATAACGTTAAGTAGAATAGAAAAGGGTCAAGTTTGTGTGTGTTTATTACCGAGTCAGAGAGAAGGTGGAAATGATAATGCAACTTTTTCCCTTGACAAATATTACAATGGACCACAGGAAAAAATAGAATACATAATAGAAACAATTTTTTACCTATACCACAGGACTCCTATGAGGGCAATGATCAGAAACACGGACAGTATGATTACGGCGTTCAGTAAAGGTGTTTTCGTCTTTGGACCTTCTAGCATAAGACACAAGTTACAGACACACAAATATTGAAAATGCTTATAACATTAAAATATTTAATTACATATCAAGTACAACAGGTGTCACCTTCTACAGCACAGGAATACTCCTGAAGATCTTCATTGCTGACTGAGTCCAGGTACAGCTTGTTGGCTTTAGTGAATCCATCCATTACCTGCTGTCCGTTCCTGTACCAGATGTAAGTATGATTGTTGTTCAGGGTGCATTTAGTTGAACAGCTTAATATCACTTCCTGTCTCTCTGATATAATGTTTGGGCTGCTTATCACTGTCGTATCTGAAAAACAGAGTTAAAGCACTTCAAGTTGGGCCTAAAATTGATTTTGACTGACATGGAAAACAAAAACTTTTTAAATTGGAGTATAGTTGAAGGCAGTAAAATGTATGTGAATCTTATAAAATGTTCTCAAATCCACCATGATCAGTTACCTGTGACAGTAAGCATGACTCCAGGTGATCCAGATAATTTTTCTTTTGCTGTGTCAGTGATGATCCTGAATCTATAATCTCCAGAGTCACTCATCTTGAGCTCTTTGATTCTCAGTGTGTTTCCCTCATACTCCACACGACCACACGAGGAACTGATGGTCCTCACGCATATCATTGAAGTCACCAGGCTGACCGTAATGCCAGAATGTTTTATTTACAGTATAACCAGAGGGATGTGAGAATGTGCTGGAAATATCTACTGTTGAGCCCATCAAAGCACAGACTCTTCTAGAGGAGTAAGACACATCCCAGCAGCCACTCTCAGAAATACCTGAAAGAGTCACAGATTAACAAGTAAAACTCACACTGACTTTAAAACATGTTTAAATAAACACATGGATGTACAAACTGTACCGCATTGTGTGTGTTATTTGACACTCACACACAGTAGAGGAGCGTTGTTTAAAGCTTCTATCAAGAGCACAGGAATATCTGCCAGCCTCTGTTCTGGGTGACACAAGTATGTTGTTAGACCTTGTATATCCTAAAGATTTTCCATCCTTCATCCAGAAATAATTCCCAGCTCCAGCGGAGCAGGAAGAATCACAGGTCAGTTTTATACTCTTATGTTTCGGGTCTGTAGGATTCATTCTCACCTGCAGGACTGAATTAAAGTAAAAATAAGAAACTTCAAAAACTCCACATGACAAAAGAAAACAGCTGAAGTGACCAGAATCTAGACTCAGTTTCACCTGTGACTATTAGATTGATGGTGACTGAGCTGAGATGTTTAACTCCATCCTTCATGATGAACATGAGCTGATATTCTCCAGAGTCTCTCTCTCAGGTCTGATATTGTGAGTGTTGAACGGCCGTATAAGAACTCCTGCTTCACCCGTCCTGAGTAGTCCGAGTCTAAAGTCAAATCTTCAGGTTCATCATTCTTTCTCCAGTTTGTACTTAGTTTCTGGCTGAACCAGAACCCAGTTTTGATTTTGATGTTGGAATAAGAACATCTCAGCTGCACAAGGCTTTCGCTCAGAGCACAAACATCTTTACGGGTCACAGAGAAGCAGTCCAATGTTAGGGAACCTGATGAAAAAGGTAACACTTAGACCAAAAAGTTTGCATTGATGAAGGAAAGATCCTCTTATGACAACATGACAGCACAGCAGTGGGGCATCTCTCCTTCATGTCTAAAATGTCTTAAGTAAGTATTTTGATATAAGTAAGTATTTTGATATTTTAATTTTGATAAGACATTGATATGCTACATTAACATAATAATCTTACCCGAGATGTGTATAAGTAGGATCAGTGACGCGAGTCTGAAGTCCATGCTTAAACTTTGACAATATTTCACTTGTTTGTCCAGAACATAAAAAGGGGAGAAAGGCATACATTAATTTAAAATCATTTATCTAAATAATTCCTTCATGAATTTTATTTGTTGAAAGTTAGAACATAGTTAAGGAAATGTAAATTTAACAATTTTCTTAAAACAAATTTTAATGAGAGATTTACATACTTACATGTTGCAGATTTCTCCAGCTCTGAAGAAGTTGTGTGCTGTTGCAAAAGTGCTGTCAATGTTTAAAAATGACCAGGCAAACAGATGTTATTATTTCCTTCCTTTTTCTGAAGCTGAGAAAAAAACCTACTTGTTGTTGGGCAGTGACCGTATCCACTACATGAGCATCTTCATGTTTTATAGTTCACTTCTAGGTTTTCCATTTCCCAAACAGTTGAGTCAATGACAAAACCTGTTTCAAATTTACCCATTTTTTTTTTTTTTTGAGTTCATATATTTTTTACAACCTTTCTCAAAAGTTAACTGAACAATTTAATGAAACATCAAGACATGAAATTATTAATTCATAAACATTCAGTTTTGGAGGAGTCGCACCACATGACATTTTACAGCCTAAAATATTCTTCCTTTGTCATATACAGATAAAAATTCCTTTCTTTTACTAAAATCTGTTGACTTTAGCAAGCCTTGTTCCATTACACCAAAGGTGACAGTTAAAAAGGGGAAAAGCAGTTGAAAGATACTATTAAAGATATTGTAGTGCTGTCAATCGGTTTTAACTCATTTCAATTGAAATATTAACTAATTCATCACACTTCTTTAGTGATTAACATTAAATATGTCTTTATATTGGACTACTTTCTCATTGAATCTAGTAAGTAAGCTCAGATTCGTGCTTTGCTTGTAAATAAATTCTGAATGATCTAACGTTAAGATGATAATACGAAGATAGAATGACAGTTGCATGTTTCAAATCATGCAACAAGCAACTGGTCGCAGATGGTAATAATCCACTTTATTTAACATTAATTTACAACCCTATAATGTGCCATTGATTTTTTATACAACACAACATAGATCTAAATAATATCACATCAAGCCCCAGGGTAATCATTGATGTCATCATATATGACATCACTGTGATGCTGCTGCTGCACCAGACAGTCCTGGATGGTTTGAATGACTGTTGCCAGGCGACGGTCAAGAGCCAAAAGATGTGACTCAGTAAGGAGGGGTGCCACTGCTGCAAGGGGATCCTGAGACAAAGATGCACGCATGACATCACTCAACCGATACATCGGGAGAGAGAGCAGACGTAAACGAAGCAAGGTGGAACGACGTGATTCTGAGGGAAAGAACGAGGATATAAGCTGATAAAAAAAAACACAACCCCCTTTAAATTTGTTACTTACAATTAGTGCTGGGTAATCAACGCAATTAATGCATGAATTTCGATTAATCGCGATTAATCGCATTGTTACGCAGAAAATTGAATAATGAATTCTAAAGTAATGTATTGCACACTTTTGATTTAAATGTACTGCTATATACATAAAAGTGTGGTTTGCAAAAACTTTAAACAAATAAGGTGCTTTAAACCAGCAGAATTCACTTTTACACAGTAGCAATAAAATATTTATTATAAATCTCAACTTAAACATTAATATAATCAAATCAAATATTAAAACAAAGCTATTTTGGCACAGGGGATTACCTGTTATCTAGTTAAAACGAGTCCAGTTTTCTTTTTTCTCAACAGGTATATCAACAGGTATCTTTTATCAGGGAGCAGCAGAAACAGTCAATGTAGTCAGAGGTCATGACCGATATAAGTCGACCAACGTTACTCCTCTGATAATAGCTTAGATTTGGTCATGCCATGGTTTCCCACGCACACTAAGATTAGGTTACATTAAACAGAGGTAAAGCCCAATATAATTCTGCATCGAACTTACGCCGTAGGGCTGTGTGTAGCGCGCGTACCCTGACGTGCACCTCTCCAAAAATGTAACAACGCGTCAATATGCTTGCCTCAAGCGCTGTGATTGCTAGAATTGCTCCCAGGGTTTCACATGCTCCCATTATATGCGCGACAACGACGCAGAAGTATGAATGAAAACCAGAGGCTCCCGTGTAGGTCTGACGCAAGAATAAATCAGCATTTAGAGTGAGATGAAGTGGTCGAGCACAAGGTGCAGTGACAAGCGGGTGCGTTCCTGTGAAACTGTTGCGGTCAAGCTCGCCTCACGCACGCGCCCGCCCGTTGCCGACGGCGCGCAGCCAGCACAAATCATTGGAATAGAGACTGATCCTCGGTTCGCTGTTTGTGAGTTTCCAGAATCTAAATAGTTATCAGGACATCAACAGAAGGGAATTCACATGGCAGAGCACCCCGCTAAACTGAAACGCAGGTCTATCAGGTAAAGTTATGTATAATTTTAATTTAAGTTAAAAGGCTACAGCTGCGTAGCGCACAGAAGCCGTTGGTTACTATCTGCGCCTGTCATTCACTCGTCTCGCGGAGCGCTGTCTCCCTTTCATATTCACCTGAGAGAACCTGCCAAAGCCTCTCTCCACTGCTTGTTTTGGTGGGTTATTTGCTGGCTGACCAACATCCCACCCCTCCTGTGATCCATGGTTTGACTGTAGGCCTGTTATTCAGAGCCAGGGAGCAACGGACTTTTAAAAAAAATGATATTAAAAAAACTGCGTTAACGTGCGTTAAAAAAATTATCGGCATTAATTAATAAATGCGTTAACGCGATAATAACGCGTTAACTTGCCCAGCCCTACTTACAATATGTTTACTCTACCTGCAGCACTGCACAAGAGGAGCCAAAATAGAAGGTTCATCTTTGGAGTGACGTCCAAACCTACAACACACACATAAGTTGCCCACAGAGGCCTCAGCGCCCATTCAAAAAGATCCAAACAAAACTGTCAGAAAACCTCTTGGACTCCCAATTGAATACTCACGCTCTTCCATTGTCTAAGTGTATAAGAAATGTGTCATTGCCAAACTTCTCAAATGTTTCATAGTGGTGCCTATCCATGTTACCTGAAGATGGTAGATGGAAAAGTATCAGGAAATCATGACGATTTAAAAAAGAGAGTAGTATGATGGCTTACATCAGCTCAATGAAAGCAAGGGATTTCAAAGAAATAACTGATCCATTACTCACTCATGAGAAAGTCGAGAATGCTCATGTCAATCAGATCCACCAATCGAGTGCCTCGGTCGTAGGGAGGAGACTTTTTTACTGAGTCACAGTAGTTGGTATCTGTCTCCCACCTGTTACATAAATAATCATTGGTTAGCTACTGTGGTTCCTCAACTGTGAATCACACTAAATATTTACAAAAACACAACAAAGACGAAGGTAAAAAAGAAACTTTGACAGTCAAATGGGACTCCAGACAACAACTTTGGACATTCACTTTCACTGTATTAGAAAGAAAATACCAAAAATGTTGAAAATGTCTTATTTTGTGTTCAATAGAAGAATCATAAAGATTTAGAATGTCCTGAGGTTGAGTAAATGATGACAAAGTGTTTATTTTTGGATTAACTGTCCCTTTAAATAACACAAACACACTCACAGAGCCAGACTGCTCCGGCTGTAGGACCGCTTCCAGGGGTTCCTCCACGAGCGGCGCTCTGCCAACGACGGGTCTGGCAGCATAGCAGCCAAAGACCCCTCAATCATGACGGGACGCCCACAGATAGCATGCTCCGTGGAGCAGTAATAGGAACACTGGCCGTAAAAACACACATTTCCCACTGCAGAAAGAGAAAGACAGATGGTGACTTACAAATACACCATTCTTCAGAGGAACTTATGGAGAGGAGTCAAGTGGGACGAACCTGGGGACGTGAAAAATGTTGTGACCAGTCTATGGTCAGTGGTGATATCTTTGATCTCTTTTTTATATTAATAAGCCTCCCAACCACTGGAGGGATCCTCCTGAAACCCAGTATCCTTAATGTGAAAGAAAAGGGTTATGTTCAGAATTGAATACAGAAAGTGCAGTATAATGTCTACTAAAACTTGTTTTATGTAAAATAGCAGAAAATATTCAAAGGTAAACAGTTTTAAATAGCTGTAATTTTATTGTCAAGTAATCTTATTTCCAGTGTGGGGGTATCACATTACAAGTAATGCTAGTTATATAATCATAATCAGATTACTTTAACTACGAATCTGATTATGTAACGTGCTAAAACTATCTAAGTAACCAGTAAAGTAACACATTGCTTTTAAATTTACAACAAAAGATCTTATTCCAATCCTTTTTCAGATAAATAAGTAAGTTCTTTTCTTATTTATTGACCGAGAGTCAATACTCAGCTGCTCTTCCCTGGTGGAGGGCTGGGCGGAGATAGCTTCTCTATCTCTGGGTCTCAAGTAGACACGGATGGCAGTGAGCGACACTTCCAGGCCTTGCTACTTCTGTCCCCCTCTATCACCAGCGGGCAGCAATGTCGTATCGAGGACCGCACCAGGCCTTCCCACACACCCTATGCCACACCCTGGAACCAGGTAGTGTTGCATAGCACACTGAGACTCCACTTCGGGCCACCTTAGTGCCTCCCAAATAGAGTCCCTGTGTTTTACCTCGCTGCTCCACTCCGGTAACATCCGTGGTCCCGTTGGTCCCACTTGCACGGTGTCTGGGAGCCTGTCCGGCACCCTCCCAAGGTTGCTACTAGTAAAGGACATGATCGAGCTGGTCCCTCCAGCCAATATGAAGACAGGGTTCTACAGTCCCTACTTTATTGTACAGAAGGAAAGGGAGTGGCTTATGGCCAATCATGGACTTGCGAACCTTGAGTCGGGCCCTGTAAAAACTCCCGTTCAAGATGTTAACGGAGAAACACATTTTTGTAGACATCCGTCCCAAAGATTGGTTTGCAGTGATCGACCTGGAGGATGCGTACTTTCATGTCCCGATTCTCTCTTGACACAGACCTTTCCTGCGCTTTGCGTTCAAGGGATGTGCATATCATTACAAAGTCCTACCCTTCGGTCCATCCCTGTCGCTGTGTGTCTTTAAGAAAGTCATGGAGACAGCCATTGTTCCACTCAGAGGATGTGGCATTCGCATTCTCAACTATCTCGACGACTGGCTGATTCTGGCTCAGTCTCCAGATCAGTTGTGTGAATATAAGGACATGGTGCTCAGCCTGTTGGGACTTCGGGTCAAATGGGAATAGAGCAAAAGAGCAAACTCTAGATATATAGATAAACTCATCTCTCAGGCATTTGACCGACCAGGTTGACACTTCAGCGTGAGAAATTGGGGGTGTGTCGTGTGAGACTTGGGTCAATTGCGTGAGTCTCATGCTGAATGCATGAGAGTTGGCAGCCCTTGTCAGAAGCATCTGAGGTCCCTTTATGCCATTCAAATCCCTGGTGTGCTCAGTCGTGCAGCTGACGAGCTCTCATGACAGCCTATGCTTCCAGGAGAGTGGCATTTCCATCCCCAGGTGGTCCAGCTGATGTGGGACATATTCAGAGCTGCAAAGGTAGATCTGTTGCCTCTCCAAACTCGACCCATTGCCAGTTGTTTTTCCCCTGTCCAACTGGACTCTCGGCATGGATGCACTGGTGCACAGCTGACCCCAGGGCCTACGCAAGTATGCTTTACCCCCAGTGAGTCTTCTCACACAGACTCTGTGCAAAGTCAGGGAGGAATCGGAGCAGGTCTTAATAGTTGTGCCATACTGGCCCAACCAGACCTGGTTCCCAGAACTCATGCTCCTCATGACAGTACTCCATGGCCCATTCCTCTGAGGAAGGACCTACTTTCTCATAGATGGGACACTCCATAGCACCCCTGGCATTGTTAGACACCATCACTTCTGGCTAGAGCCACCCCAACAAGGTGCCTCTATGCACTAAAGTGGAACCTGTTCGTTGAGTGGTGTCCTTCCTGCAAGATGGGTTGGAGCACAGGCTGTCTCCCTCCACCCTCAAAGTGTATGTTGTCACTATTGCCACACATCATGATGCAGTTCAAGGTAAGTTATTGGGAAAGCATGACCTGATCATCAGGTTCTTGAGAGGAGCGAGGAGACTAAATTGTTTCCCAAGGAGGGAATGGAGACGTACGTGCCGACGTCACAGTTGCTGACTGAGTCACAGTTGAATGGCTGAGTCACAAGTCCGGCTCCTCAGTGAAAAAACCAATATGCAACACACCTGCTGCTCTTTATATGCTCACACTGCTGTGGCATCATGAGAGGGTATGTCACAGAGGTGAGGTATGTGCTATCTAGGTGGTTGCAGCATGGGGATTACAAACGATGATGACCACCTAGTCCCGGACTACATTTACCAGGTTCCTTAGCAGTGGTGAAACAACTGTTGCGAGTGAAGGAGAAAAGCTGTTAATGAGCTGAGAACAGAGAGAGACTGGCTATTTTTTTTTGTTAAAGAGAAGCTGGTTTAAAAAGTTTTGGAGTTTTGAGGTGATTATTTTTAAAAAACCAGTAACTTGATCTCTGTCTGGACTCGATTTGTGAAGCAACCCACACTTTGGTGATACCCTACCTCTCATGATGCTACACCACGATGCAAAGCAGCTGTTTACACATGGAATGGATTGGTCTCTCAAGTGAGATCCCCTACTCGTCAGTATCTCTGACGTACACCAGTTCCCGGGGAACCTCGCGGAACGAGAGTTACCATATGTAACCGAGACGTTTTCAAATGCAATGAATGCAGAGAAAGTACTTTTTTAGACGAATGCAGAGGAAATGTCTCTTAAAATGGTTACCAACACTGACATGCCATCATACCAACACTGTCAGTAGCTCTTCTTCCAGGTTTGAAGAACACTTGTACAAGATGATTGCAGAGCAGAATCAATGGAACATTCAGCTCTGAAGCAAAAGCTTTAATAAACAAGTGCAGCGTGCATCCTTCTATACATCCTTCGCGGGGGTGTGGTTTGCAATGTAAATTTTGCTTCCCAATGACCATTGCCTTGTTTTGTTTACCCTCAAAGGTGATTGGGCTCTCAGGCTAGATCCCAATTCGCCAGTTCACTTCTGACGTGAAGTTGAACGTGATTGACAAATCAGGAACTAAGTAATGTTCCCTACTGAACTATTCATTCAGAGTGACTTGTGAACCAGTTTGACTGATTCACTGAAAAGAACTGACTCATAAAAATAAATCAATTACAAATTAATTATATGTCTGTCCATGTAATACACAGTCTCTCTTACCTGTCCAGGTGGAAGGCTGCAATCTCAGCATTGTGCCTCTCAAAGTCAGAGAAATAATACAGATTCACATTGGTCTCCTCCTGCCGTTCCTGTCTTCAATTGAATGAGAATGATTTAATTAAATTATTATATCTGAGCTACTTTACTGTTTTCTTACAATGTCTTAGAGCTGGTAAAATATTTCAATAGAACAACCATTGTACAATTTTGCATTCCACTGCACTGCATTGACATTGTTTTTCATTTAATTTTTCAGCGTTTTACTGCTGCAATTGACAAAACATCTGAAAAAAGTGCTGTTCAAGTTAAAAAAAATAATAATAATAATAAAAAAATTGTGCACAAAGTTCACGTTTAAAGTCTGTTTAGAGAGAACGGTGTCATCTTATTGGCCCCTAATTTAACAACAAATAATCATTTAACCGTAAGTAAATCAATCAAAACTAACTTTAGCTGGAAAATAACATTTTTTAAGAATCACTATAAAACCAAACCATTCAATGTTACCTTAAATTATATTTAGTTTATCTCTGTAAAGCTGCTTTGAAACAATCTACTTTGTTTAAAGTGCTATATAAATGAGGATGACTTGACTTGACATGTAAATAGAAAAAGTCTCCATCAAACAATAACTTAAACTATATTCAATACATACACAAATAGACAATTATAATGACTTGTTATACTAGAGGCACATGATTGGGTCTTACTTCATGGGTTTGAAGAGTGCCTGTCCATAATTACGAAATGACATCACCAACTTCAGCTGTGTCCCACCTGATTTTTGCACTGAAAAGTACCATAAAAACCTGTAAATGAGACTTCATATCTCACAATTACAACTTTATTTTTTCATATTTGCATCTTTATTTGTCAAATGTAATATACATTTTATATCTCACAATTGCATATGTTTATTTCTTACAATTTCAGGTTTCACAGTTGACTTCATAATTTTGATGCAAAGTTGAACCAATTCATCTCTCTTTTATATACACAATCGTATTAATTTTCGTCACACCCTGGTCCAGTTCAGTACTGAGCAAAGAGAATTTTATTTTGCCCTCCTCCTCCCCAGAACCACCTGTCAAGATCATCTACAAAGCTTTTTCCTACTTTACCTTCCTAATCCCTAATTCGAACGTTTTAGCAGAAAACATAATCTCATGTGCTCATGTCCAGCAGCAGTGTAAAAGATCTAGCTCAATTTTACCTACACTTTATTCTTATCAACAAAATACTGTTATATATATTTGAGAATTGCATGGTTGAACATCTTTTTAAATCTCACAATGGGATTTTACCTTAAACTTTGTCTCACAATTTACTTATTACATTACTGGAAGGTGGAAACATCTATACACCTCTAATCCTCCTCCCTCCTTCGTTCTCATATAAAGGCCTTGCCTTGCAAAATTTAAGGTCACCTACCTGCACTGACGATGCGGTGGGTGGCCAGTTGCTGAGTCAGCGCTGACAGGGTGGGATCTTTGTGCTGATACATCTGCCACCGGGATATACCAAGGTGAAACCGGAGCCAAGGCGGATGTGTCACAGCACTTGCGTTCCAGAGAATAGGATCATAGCCGTCCTCATTAGCACTCATCCTAAGAATGGGAATCACTTGTGGGTTTTTGACTGTACAGCAGTCATTCAACATGACATCATGACTTGTGCGTGAAACATACACGTGTTATCTATACACATTTTGAGCTATCCGCGTGTATGTCTACGTCGTTAAATGTTCGAGCGAAACGCAGCAAAAATGTAGATCTACATCTGGGGAGCGATAATTCTTTTTCTAGGACAGTAGGGGAAGACTCATGAATGGTATCAACCCCAGAGACAGTTAGGTTTAGGAACGGTTAGGGTAGATCATATATTTATACAGTAATGTAAGGTTCAGTCAACAGTGTTCAAACACGCTGAAAAGCTATTATGCGTGTTGATAGCACGGCAAAAATACGAATGGAAAAACGAATTGGCGTGTCATACATATGCCATTTCATGAGATCAGTCAGCACAATTTAAGGTGCACCAAGTAATTATGCACAAAGAACTTTATACTGACATCTAGAGGACAGGATGCTGCATCACACCAAATTTAATATATTTCGGTCATGATAATCTTGATACAGACTGATTTGTGAACAATACTGAATCATTGGCCCTGTTTACAGCTGGTATTAAGAAGCGGTTTGGTCAATCGGATTAGTGGACAACGCTAAATACAGTGGTGGGCCGTCAGGGCCAGCAAGGCCTCTCTGCCTTCTCCTAAACACTATCAGAATCACTGACTTGCACTTTAATATATTTTTTCCATGAATGAGCATTAAATTATTCCAAATAGTTTGTTCTCTTAATTTCATAGCTTTTCTCTTGGTTGCGCTGCTTCCAGTAGTTTTTTTTTTTATGTTAGAACTTGTATCCAATCAGATTTCAGCCATCATGCGTTGCCGGGTCAAATAAATCTGCCTGGAGGCCTTCAGAATCAACAGTGCGGGCGCCTGTAGTATAAAATGAATGGCAAAGAAACCGTTTCTTTAACCAATCAGATAATCCAGATTTGATCAACCAATCAGATTTCGCTTTGACTGCAGCGGGGCCATCTAGCTGGCATATAATAACGTATGTATTTTCTCGTTCTTTGATTGGACGCATGTACAGACCGCGTACTATTAGTGGTAGTATCCGCATCTGTTGCGAACTGCGTAAACTAGATATATATTCCTGTAGATGTAATCGTTTTTCAACCCAAAAATTCATGTTTCTTTCCCTGCTTCGAACCTCCAGCAGAAATAAATCCCTTATTCAGCCTGAGCTAAACGCAGATACGGAACTCTATCTCTCCGGGTAAAAACAGAACTGACTAATCGAAGTTATGAAAGGAATCATTTTGAAGGCAAAAGTCCCGCTGATCTCGTTGATTTCGTTCAAAACTCTGTGTGAGAGCATGGGGAAGCTGTACACATCGTCATGTTTTGTGGTGACTGTGTGCTTCTGTCGACAGGCACTCTCAGCCATAAAGCGAATTAAAACTTATGCTAGAAATATGACGAGACAGACACGACATTGTTGGAACTGAAACGCAGTTAGAACCTGTACAACAGTAACTGAAGTCTTCTGGAGGAAAGAAATAAGGATGGATTTTGTGTAAAGAATAATCTGTAGTTTTGGTGAGTTAATGCTTTTTTTCCCCGTGGTGAATATGATTTTCTTCTTAATTTTTCTAATAAATTTATGATCAAAACTTTATTTTTTTCAAACATTCATACTATTATAACGTCTGAAAAGGGACTATTGTAGCCCTTGAACGACAAGATAAGGGAGGCTCCGTTTCTGAATTTATAATCGGATTCAGGAACGCAAGACCCACTGTACAAACGCACCAGCCGAACTCACACGCACGTTTCTCTCTACCGGTCCTTTTCCCGAACTCCTTTTTACAAAATAAAAACAACAATTATACAGAGGCTTTGCGCTGATACACTATTAAAAGTTATTAATTCAGGTAGGACAGAAGGCCTAGGTGTGAAATGCACGGCCCGCCACTGGCTAAATACATGTGTAAATGGCAATTTATGGCAAAAAAAAAAAACGTTTTGAGCTTGTCCATTTCCGACCACTTTCAGAAGTAGTTAAAAACGTATCCGATTGAATTGCTTTCGTAATGAAAACACTCATATGGTCGAATGTGTTAACAGCCTCAAAACACAGTTCCCTCTCCCCTACTGACCTAATGCATAAATATGTGCTAGCCAGGCAGGATTTAAACTTTACCGGCTGAAAACGAAAATTTGGCTTGAAGACAAAAAAACGTACCAAGCACAATGTTCTCTCACCATTCCTGATTTCTAACACACACACACAGCATTCAGCGTGATTTTACGGCTATCAGAGCAGAAACGAAAGATGATGCTCCCCGTATGTTTTTCTGGCGCCTCCTCGTGTGTAAATTGCTCTAGCTTATTTTGTCCATTAGATCGAAAGATCTAAAAAAAGCCCATTTACCCGCCAATAGGTGGTTTGCAGTCACGTGATTGTGTTTACGCGCGGACTGCAGATGGAGGGCAAGGAGTGAAGAGCGCAATGGACAAGATGGAGGAAAATCCGTACTGTACTACTTTAGACACTATTACAAGAGAAATATATAAACAGAAAATCGAAACATATGTTGGACGTAATCTTTAAGTTATGAAGAGGACCGATTTTCAACTGAATTGAGAGATTTGCCTGCCATCGAGGTTGTAGATATCAGCAACTAACTCGTCTTACAGACATGCTTGGACTTTACAAAGTTCGGAAACTGGTACGTTACACAAACAGCCACATAAGTGTATTTAAACACCTGAATAATGTAATTATAAGCCACATAAATAATGTATTAACTCACATTTGACGAAGTGATCACTGCACACTGTACAAACACACGGGCATTTTCCCATTCGGCACCTCCCGACCGCAGACGTAAGTTAGGTTTACAAGGCATTTTTTACTGGTGTTTTCTGTCAATTTCTTGTATTTTCCCCCTTATGAACAACAACTTTTGGCACACGATAAAAACTCTTCGTGGTTTGATCGATTTGAGCAACCATAAACGACGCAAAACATAGGCATTTGAGTGTGTTATAGTGCTTCATAATATAGAAATTCACTTCCTGCCCTCCATCTGCGTTTCGCGCCATGGCAACGCAGTGGCGTGACGTCACGTGAAAACAAGCTATAGACCCTCCCTTCGAAAGAAATCAGGACAGAAGTGATTACAAGTGGACAAAATAGACAGATTAAAACATGTTGTAAACGGGAATATGTCTCCCTCGTCTACTTGTGATACACTCAAACAAAACGCATTTTAATACCAGGTGTAAACAGTAGCATTGAAAATATCTCACTCACAAATGAATCATCACTATGATTTACAATAGGTTTTACTATATAGCCTGGATTAGACGAACAAGCAAATCCACATGTAGCCAAAAAGAATAAAAATAAATGATGTAATAAAGTCCTCACCACTGCTGTATGCTACTCCCTTCCTCCTTTTTGTTCGTTCGGACTTTCAGCAGCCAATCACCATCAGGCACAGGTGGGGTGGGCGTATGATACAGCGGATGGGAGTACAGAGCCTCCAGTTTGGCAAGGTCATCTACTGCGCTGTCTGTTTCCACCTCCAGGGTGTCACTTCCTGCAGCAGCCATTGTGTTTGTTGAAGTAGATGTATTCTGGACCAAGAAGCTGATGGAGGTCTGGATGTCAGGATGTGAGCGGGACTCACAAGTAGTGTGGTATGTTGACAGGACAAGTGAAACCACAAGCAAATGCAGACTCAGGAAGACAATTAACAGCCACATACGCAATGTCTGTGAACGTCGACGTGTGCATACTCGCATTGTACTGAAATGAGATGGCAAAGGTAATTAATTTCAACTCTACAGTCGTCTGTATTATAGAATATAGAGCAAAACATACCCGGCTTCCAGATTAAGGTGTTTTCGTCTCTGTACGCCAGGACTAAAAGGAAGCTTGGTTTGTCCTTTAGACCTTCATTCCCCTGTTTGTTCCCTTGCACTCCCTGTTTCTCTCAAACATTACAGAGGAGAGGTGCCAGGTTAGGCTGATCTGAATGGATGTGTTTACTTACCCCCTGCAACGTCTAGCACACATCAGAGTTGTAGTATATTCTCTACTCAGAAGAACCTGAATTGACTGTTAAGGGAGAGTGGGGCAAACTGTGCCATTTTTTACCAAAGTTGTCCTCTAGCTTCTCTTTTTTTGGTCACATTTATGAAGGAATTTATGAAGACGATTATGTGTTGTATTTTAAGGCCATGGGTATCTTACAGAGGCTTTACAGTGATACCAAATGTTGGGGGTTTGGCCATGAAAACGGAAACTTAAATTAATTTTTTACTTCCAAATAAATTGCTGACATTCATATTGAATTATTTATAGATTTTTGCTATTCATACACGCAATAGATCATGCAATGCAATAATATAATGATGTGGGAAGGATTTTTTTTTCTGTGTGCCAAGAAGCAAAAAAGGCAAGGAAAAGATTATACCAGAAACTATTTAATAACAAATTATCCAGTTCCATCTACAGTATAGTATATCAAATCAGCTAAGACAGCGCTATTTATATTGAATCGATAAATAAAACTTAAAAAATATATATATTTTTTTTTTAGTATTTTGTTTTGTATTAAGTTTTTTATAAACTTAAAAATTAAAATTATTTTAACAAAATATTAATATTAAAATAAAACAGTGAACATGTAATGAAGTATTTATATTTTATTTAGTATTATTCTATGTCTTATGTTTTAAACTATATGTTTTTCCAATTTTAAACAATTTACATTCTTGATAATAAAAAAGCAGGCAAAAAAAATCCTTGGTTGGACTGAACAAACAAATTCTGAAATATTGCTCTTTCATTTAAGTCTTATTTCCCCCAGGTTACATGCTTACTTTGTATGCATATATTATATGCATTTAAACTGCAATGTAGAGTACAAACCAAAGTCTGCACAAATTCTCTTTTGGGTCTCATAATCTCACCCAGTATAACTGATTGGGGACCACACCATGGTAACTATGACACAAATTGGCATGTGCATCTCTCAAGCACACATGCGCCTACATTCACATCTAATCGTGCCCAGCAGAAGAACACCGCATGGTGCTTTTGTGATCAAATCTGCATGTTTGCTAATCTTGCATCATGGCTTGCAATCAAAAATCCAAAGTCAAAGTGTATGGCGTCTAAGCCAATGATGATACATATTAAGAAGTAATATGTAGAAGTAATATTTATACACAGAAGTTCACGTACACATAGAATTAGTTATCATTCAGCACCCTGTATAAGTGGATGGTCTATTCTGTCTTTTTCTGGGTTGCTAAGTAACAGTTTTAAAATGAAGCTGATCAAAAGTGAGACGCCAGAAGGCCAAACAATTAAATCAAAGTTGTTTAGAGTGTGGGAGGCTGTTTTCATTAAGTGCTGCAGACCAAACGATTGACTGTGGTTTGATAATATGAGAGGCATATTACCTTCTTACAAACCCATGATGTTTTTTCCAGTATTACGGCATCATATTGGTGCCTGAATTTGAACAAATCATAACTATATATTTCAATAAGTGATACAATGTTAAAATACCAATCTTTGGCTGTCAAAATCTTTCACGCAGGGACTTCCTTTTACTGATTTCATCATATATTATTCAGTAATTTATAGCTTTTACTTGCAAAAAACAGATATTATTATACATTAAAATGATATGCAATGTTAATTTAGTTTTCACTGCAGTTACAGTTAACAATGTTTTAGTGTAGAATTTGTACTTTTTTACACTGTGATGATGCACTTTCATTCATATTTGAATTTACATGAATGCAAATAAAATTTTGAAAATAGCAGCAGAGGAGATTTCGGTGCTTGAAATATATAGATATAATATTATTATTTTATATTATTATATAAAAAACAATGTAACAAAAAGAAATCAAAAGATATTTAGAATAGAGAAAAATGTGTGATTAATCATGAGTTAACTATGACATTAATGCGATTAATCGCGATTATAAATTTTTGTCATTTGACAGCACTAATATTAATATATATATATATATATATATATATATATATATATATATATATATATTATGGCTGTGCAAAAATTAATTGCGATTATATATATAATTTTTTTTTTTTTGGCGCTTAGCACCTGTGCCCATGCACTTTCATTGAAAGTTGAATGCGATTAATCGTGAGTTAACTATGACATTAATGCGATTAATCGCGATTAAAATTTATATATATATATATATATATATATATATATATGGGCTGTGCAAAAATTAATTGCGATTATATATATATATATATATATATATATATATATATATATATATATATTTTTTTTTTTTTTTTTTTTTTTTTTTTTGGAGCTTTACAGCACCTGTGCCCATGCACTTTCATTGAAAGTAAAAGAGCAGCATGAACATTCTGCTAAATATCTGTTTGTTGTGCTCCACAGAAGCATGACGTTAGTAAATGAAGTTATTACTTAAGCATAATGTCCTATACCTGAAGCACAAGTGGATGTAAAAAAGGTGAGCAAAGCAAGGTTACTGTGTGGATATGGGAAGAAGGGCACAGTAACCTGCCAGCAGGTCAGTGTGTGTGAGTGTAAACAGATGCTCTGAGCCAGATTTCTACACTCCCTTGTGCAATAATGTGTCAATAAAATGAGCCTCAACAACTCAACATTTGAACCCATGCTCTTTAAAACCACTTATATCGCCCAGCACAGGATGTGGTTCAGACCAAAGGACTATGGTATTTTCTCCACTGACAACCATTTAAAAGCAGTGTTGGGAAAGTTGCTAATATTTTAATGGAGTTGTTTTTTTTTTCCAGGGATGGCTTAATTTTTTGTCATTTTAAATTAAGTGCACTCTTCAAAATAAAGGTTCTTTATTGCCACTTTGGTTCCATGAAGAACCTTCAACATCAACAATGTTTATCATTCTAAAAGGTTCTTTATAATGGAAAACAGTTCTTTACATTTTTAGGATGTTGTTTAGCCTGGATGCCAGCCCGAACTCCGCCCACAACATTTTTTGGTCTGGAAAATTCGGTCTGGACTCTGATCCATTGAGAAGTAATTATGATCTGGCAAAAAAAAGTTTGCACCAATCAAATTGCCAGGGCGGGCTTTATACGATGATGGACAGGTGATCTTCAAGGACATAATCGTCATGTTATCAAAGAGCGGCGCGCTGAACTAGTTTCTCTCAGAGATGACTGCAGCTGGAGAATTGAGATGTATAGATTCGGCTGTCGCGTCTGTTGTAAAATGAATCGACAGCGCATTAATTTTAATAGACGAACAGAAAACTGCAATCAAGGCATTTGTCGATCGGAAAGATATCTTTGCCGTCCTTCTTACATGTTTCGGGAAAAGTGTAACTCATCAGCTGGCTCTGACGCGGTCGCTAAGAAGATGGGACGTAATGAAAAGCCTGTGGTCATTGTGGTTTCTCCTTTGGTCGCACTCATGAAGGACCAAGTAAAATAAGCAACACTCGTTATTTTACTTCTAAAATAAGTAAGTTCCGTTGACAACTGTGAAATACAAAGTATTTGCCTTACTGTGTTGCTCTGATTGGTTGTAGGTTTAGCGACTATCCAATTGAGTGGAGAGTTTTGTTTTTTTCCTGGTTCGGTTAAGACACGCCTCATAATCAAAGCCCAATGAAGCGGTTTCAGACTCAAATTCTCAATAGAATACGAGTATGACGAAGTCAGGCTAGATGTTGTTCATTCAAATAATTAAATTCAACTGTTCATTGAAAGTTTCTTTGGGGAACCAAAAATATAACATATGGTGCAAAAAGCCCCCCTTAACTAACTATTTTTTAAGAGAGTAAGATAAAAAGGTACAAAAGAGTTTTACTTCTATTGGGTTTTTATTACACAAGACAATGACATAATAGTCATTAATAAAAACAAACACACATTGCAGCTGTGCAAAATGTACAATTCTTATAAAATATCAGAAGTATTCAAAACAGATCATACGTATTCACATATTAATTAAAAAAATAGTATTTTGTCTTAAAAAATACTTTTTCCATTCATAAAAAAATGGAAGGAATAGAAATGATAAACAGGACGGACAAAAAGGAGACAGATGGAGAAAAAGAGTGGCAGAGATGGCCAATAAAACCCACAGATGGCCTGCCAGCCAACTGTTAATATGAAGATGAAAACAAAAAAAAATGCTACATTCAAAAATAAATGTACAAAATGATGCACCCTGTTCAGTACAGGATATATAATCAAACAATAAAGAAATATAAATACTTGTGGCACATCCATTATAAAGTCAGAAAGCACATGAAAAATGCGTCTTTCAGTGTTTTGAGTTAGGAACACTTCCATACGCACACCGCCAGACTTCCACCGAAGAACATGTAAAGAAGATTCTTCACTTCATGTGTAATTTCGAAACCAAAACCCTCGCCAATCACCACATGCCAAGAGTTCCCAAACTTCTTATCCATCGACTCCTTAATCATTTTAGCGGCGCTCTGTTGAGAAGGAATTAACGTTAGGAATCACGTAAGGAGACCTTATTAGTATCTCAACAACTTCTCCTAAATGGGAATGTGAGCTAACCTCATTATTAGAGGCAAACTTCTCGCACGCCGTAACGCAGAGCTCCATGGTTTCCACCCGCATCTCCTCAGGCATATCTGTGTGCTGTGGAGGGAATATATGTAGCGGCTCAATTTGACCCACATCGATTCTTGGTGGTTTGATGTTTTTCTTTAAGTTTTGTGATTTTTTTTTTAATAAAGGGTCATTAACATCATGCCTGCAAAATGACGACACTCTGACGTATAGAGGGAAAGCGCGTGACGTCACCGTCGGCCGGAGTGCCTGAAGTTACTCACAGAGAGTGGCAAAAAGACTGAGCGGCTGTATTTGTTTTCAGCGTGAATGCCGCGAAAACAAAACAACACATATAAAGTGGTAAAAAGAGCTTTGCGATTGACTGTATAACTAGATTTGACCAAAAATCTGAGGTATATTTTTAGGGACTGCTATAGAAAGAGGAGAAAATGGATCGCTGCAATTCACAGAAACAACTGCACTCCAGTCAGCGAAAGCTGGATTTGCAGTTATCATTTTGTGTCAATATGCTGAATTTAGGTGTAAAATCATACCCATATATTTTGTATTGTTATATACACTCACCGGCCACTTTATTAGGTACACCTGTCCAACTGCTCGTTAACACTTAATTTCTAAGCAGCCAATCACATGGCGGCAACTCAGTGCATTGTAGACATGGTCAAGACAATCTCCTGCAGTTCAAACCGAGCATCAGTATGGGGAAGAAAGGTGATTTGAGTGACTTTGAACGTGGCATGATTGTTGGTGCCAGAAGGGCTGGTCTGAGTATTTCAGAAACTGCTAATCTACTGGGATTTTCACGCACAACCATCTCTGAGGGTTTACAGAGAATGGTCCGAAAAGAAAAAACATCCAGTGAGCGGCAGTTCTGTGGGCGGAAATGCCTTGTTGATGCCAGAGGTCAGAGGAGAATGGCCAGACTGGTTCGAGCTGATAGAAGGGCAACAGTGACTTAAATAACCACCCGTTACAACCAAGGTAGGCAGAAGAGCATCTCTGAACGCACAGTACGTCAAACTTTGAGGCAGATGGGCTACAGCAGCAGAAGACCACACCGGGTGCCACTCCTTTCAGCTAAGAACAGGAAACTGAGGCTACAATTTGCACAAGCTCATCGAAATTGGACAATAGAAGATTGGAAAAACGTTGCCTGGTCTGATGAGTTCTCGATTTCTGCTGCGACATTCGGATGGTAGGGTCAGAATTTGGCGTCTACAACATGAAAGCATGGATCCATCCTGCCTTGTATCAACGGTTCAGGCTGGTGGTGGTGGTGTCATGGTGTGGGGAATATTTTCTTGGCACCTCTTTGGGCCCCTTGGTACCAATTGAGCATCGTTGCAACGCCACAGCCTACCTGAGTATTGTTGCTGACCATGTCCATCCCTTTATGACCACAATGTACCCAACTTCTGATGGCTACTTTCAGCAGGATAATGCGCCATGTCATAAAGCTGGAATCATCTCAGACTGGTTTCTTGAACATGACAATGAGTTCGCTGTACTCAAATGGCCTCCACAGTCACCAGATCTCAATCCAATAGAGCATCTTTGGGATGTGGTGGAACGGGGAGATTCGCATCATGGATGTGCAGCCGACAAATCTGCGGCAACTGTGTGATGCCATCATGTCAATATGGACCAAACTCCCTGAGGAATGCTTCCAGCACCTTGTTGAACCTATGCCACGAAGAATTGAGGCAGTTCTGAAGGCAAAAGGGGTTCGAACCCGTTACTAGCATGGGGTACCTAATAAAGTGGCCGGTGAGCGTATTCTGCGCATTGAAAGCATGATTGAAAGGCTTTCACTCAGCACGAATATTGTTATGACAATGGACTTTGAACCGTTCATTCAACGAACACGTTCAAAGAAGCTGGTTCGTTAAAAGAGATGTAATGAAACAAGATGTTAATAATTTTTAACTTTGGGTAATTTTTAACGCATGGGTAATGCGGAAGCTGATGCTTAACTTATTAGAGACCAATATGGCATTGATTCAATGCGTGACTTCGCTGATTTTATTTCCCCGCGGCTTCCTTGCGCTGTGGGATGCTGACCGAGCGCTGCTGCTGACGTGCATTTGTGGGAAATACCCGTGACGTGAAGGTTAAAATGATGATACGACAAATATTGTGCTTTCCTTTGACACGGCAACCTTTTCACGACTTCAAAGACAGACGCAGGTAATTGCACGCGCTTCTGTAGATCTCATTCACTGTCGGTGTGAAGCCTATGTAGGCAACACATCACCAAGATAAACAGTCTTGTTGTTATCATTATGAACTTGTTTAACATTCAATACACATGCATGAAAGTTCAAAACAAGAAGAGTAGGCTGATAGCCTTATAATAAAAAAAACGTGAATATCGCGGTTGCTGCGGTTACGTGTAATCCTCTTGCGGTTGACTTGTCAGAAGCGGGGTACTGAGAAAATTGCGGTTATCGCGACAGCCCTATCTGCGAATTCGTTTCATTCTCCCTCAACCCAAACATACAGAGTGAGCGCATTACCGCCCATGCTCCCTCTTATGATGTCATTACCCAGTTACTGTAAAAAGCATGTCACCTTTGAAGAAACCCCAATAAATGTTATTTTAACGCATTTTAAGACAGATATTTTTATTGAGCACTTTAATTTACACATTAATTTGGTTGTGGTGGTTAACCATCAATTTACATTTTAAAGCTGCAGCCTGCAGTCCGCAGTTTTTCCATTTTGTCGCCATCTCTGTTCCAAATCTGCAATTGCAGTCATTCACGGAATTATCAACTTTACGCAAGTTGTACTTCGACAAGGCACAGCGCGGATGAACATGAGTCCGGCTGCAGTCTCTTTTTTCTGTAGCCACTCCGAAGATCGAATGAAGTCTTTTGCATTTTACAGAGGGTGAATCTGTTGTCACTGGTGATTGTCATTTGAACCTTTCTGGATCCGCCATCGAATTGATGTTTAATTATATCAAGTGCTGTGAGAAAAGGCTATAAATCTCCACCTCCAACATCCTCACATGCAATATACACTCACCGGCCACTTTATTAGGTACACTTGTCCAACTGCTTGTTAACACTTAATTTCTAAGCAGCCAATCACATGGCGGCAACTCAGTGCATTTAGGCATGTAGACATGGTCAAGACAATCTCCTGCAGTTCAAACCGAGCATCAGTATGGGGAAGAAAGGTGATTTGAGTGACTTTGAACGTGGCATGATTGTTGGTGCCAGAAGGGCTGGTCTTAGTATTTCAGAAACTGCTAATCTACTGGGATTTTCACGCACAACCATCTCTAGGGTTTACAGAGAATGGTCCGAAAAAGAAAAAACATCCAGTGAGCGGCAGTTCTGTGGGCGGAAATGCCTTGTTGATGCCAGAGGTCAGAGGAGAATGGCCAGACTGGTTCGAGCTGATAGAAGGGCAACAGTGACTCAAATAACCACCCGTTACAACCAAGGTGGGCAGAAGAGCATCTCTGAACGTACAGTACGTCGAACTTTGAGGCAGATGGGCTACAGCAGCAGAAGACCACACCGGGTGCCACTCCTTTCAGCTAAGAACAGGAAACTGAGGCTACAATTTGCACAAGCTCATCGAAATTGGACAATAGAAGATTGGAAAAACGTTGCCTGGTCTGATGAGTCTCGATTTCTGCTGCGACATTCGGATGGTAGGGTCAGAATTTGGCGTCTACAACATGAAAGCATGGATCCATCCTGCCTTCTATCAACGGTTCAG
The DNA here is from genome assembly GCA_030378365.1 of Hybognathus amarus. Lineage (NCBI taxonomy): Eukaryota > Metazoa > Chordata > Actinopteri > Cypriniformes > Leuciscidae > Hybognathus > Hybognathus amarus. Next base: position 57,057 of record JAQIUQ010004815.1, read on the forward strand.
GCTGGTGGTGGTGGTGTCATGGTGTGGGGAATATTTTCTTGGCACTCTTTGGGCCCCTTGGTACCAATTGAGCATCGTTGCAACGCCACAGCCTACCTGAGTATTGTTGCTGACCATGTCCATCCCTTTATGACCACAATGTACCCAACTTCTGATGGCTACTTTCAGCAGGATAATGCGCCATGTCATAAAGCTGGAATCATCTCAGACTGGTTTCTTGAACATGACAATGAGTTTGCTGTACTCAAATGGCCTCCACAGTCACCAGATCTCAATCCAATAGAGCATCTTTGGGATGTGGTGGAATGGGAGATTCACATCATGGATGTGCAGCCGACAAATCTGTGGCAACTGTGTGATGCCATCATGTCAATATGGACCAAACTCCAATATGGATGCTTCCAGCACCTTGTTGAATCTATGCCACGAAGAATTGAGGCAGTTCTGAAGGCAAAAGGGGGTCCAACCCGTTACTAGCATGGGGTACCTAATAAAGTGGCCGGTGAGTGTAGCTTACTAGCCGAAACTCTTCTTTATGTGTACAGATATGACGTAATGACTCAAAATAGCCTATACTAGCCGAGGCTCCTTATTTATGTGTAGAGATTTGAAGTAATGACGCAAAGACATGTCTCGAATTTCCAGCGGAAATCCACCAGTACCACTGGAATTAAACACATTGTTATAAGCTTACAGCTTTGAATCGAGCTAAGGCAAGCAGATAAGTTTTGAACACTGGCTGGTTATGTATTTTCTCAAAAATGTATTTTGGATCATTTTTAACCCAAAGAGCTATGGACTGCAGCTTTAATTTGAATGAATAATTTAAAAAAAAATGTTTTGAATGAATGGTTAATGGTTAATCGTGCAGCTCTAATTGACATTAACATGTTTGCATTTTAGACGCTTTATCCAAAACAAAAAAAATAAATACATTTTCTTCTTTTTTAAACTCTTTTTAAAATTCTGTGTTGGAGAGAAGTTTCCATAATTTATAATATTCATAACTTGTGGGAAAAACTGATTTGTATGGTGATTTTATACATCAAATGTTCAAATGTTTATTTATTGAATTTTTTTAAACATTTTGCCATAAGGTTTCATTGGTTAACTAATGTTAACATGAACTAAGTATTAATAATACTTTTACAGCATTTATTAATCTTAGTTAATGTTAATTTCAACATTAATGCACTGTGAGAACTAACATGAAAAAACAAAGAATGACTGTATTTTTATTGACTAACATTAACAAAGATTAATAAATAGGCCTACTATATTGCTCATTGTTTGTTCATTTTACTTTATACATTAACTAATGTTAAAAAATGAGACCTTATTGTAAAGTGTTTCCTATTTTCTTTTCTTTTCTTTTTGTAATGAGTGAAAAGTATTAATGTTACAAGATTTTTTGCTGGTTTCCCAAGTGTGATTTTTGGTGAATTGTATTTGACAAGCTGCACCATAAAAAAAATCATATCCACAATTGAACCTATTACAATGAGATTGAGGAAAATTCAATTTCATTTAGACAACAGTTTTAGTTTTTACCCGTATGAGAGGAAAGCTGTGTAGTCTCTTATAGTCTGCCTCGTCCTTCTTGCCATCAACTGTCTCTGCCATGATGTTAAGCTCTAGATGAGGAAACATTAACAGATGTAAGATACCAGAATTCATAAATCTTTAAATAAATCTAAGATGGGTATGGGAAACAGTGGTATCAATACCGTGGTATTTTGATATATAACTTACCAAAGAACAGAAAACGTACTTCAAAGAATACAGACATTTCTATTGTAAGGGTTTAATGGCATGATACTACCATGGTACGTTGTCCAAACAATGTTAATACCATACTACAATTTGAATAATACAAATGCAATATAGAAGCATATTTCAAGGTGGTTACTAATAGTTCAGCATGTTTCTGAAGCTAGCTTTGCTTTGGAAAGCAAACAGTTATAATATTAGGAAACCTTCTAGCTTGTTAGCATTGTTAGCTCACTTGTTTGGCTCGGTCTCTAGCTTTTATTTCCACAAGTCATTTCACTACCTAAGCATATAACGTTGCATATAAACGAACGCGAAAGGTGTGAAGAGACATTTACGTACCGTAGTGAAAGAAAACTCAAGTTATATGAGCTTAAACCGACGTCGCTAAGGAGACATGTCCATCATAGCAACCACTCCTGCGCGCCAGCTGAGAGCGTAGCCCCGCCTCTCCCAAAATGAAGCTCATCTTGATTGGTCCTTTGACATGTCGGTCAAGGAGTTCAAGAATACGTCATGCACCTGTATTTTATCGTTTGTCGAGATTTTCTTTTATTTCCTGAATCTCGTAATGTTTGTTGGGGAAAAATTTAATTTTAAAACTAATACCGCGCGGTACCAATGAAAGTCCCATTATTCATTACTCAATGCCACAATAACAAGCGCTTGTTATTGTGGCGTTGAGTAATAATGGGACTTTCATTGGTGTATATTGGAAAAGGTTACTTTAAACATTCAATAGATCACTTCTGTTTTGTATAAAGTCAGCATTAATCAGAAGTTATGATTGTTTTTAATCTCCTAATTGTTTTTAATCTCCTAAATGACGTATATCCGAATAAAATGGCTTCTCAAACAAGAACGTTTGGATAGCTGGTTTGCTATTGGTCGATCTCATGTGAGTGACAGGTTGCCCCGCCCACATGCCAGTAAACGCATCATCAAATGATTTAACATAAGTGCACAGATAAATACTTTATAATAAATTCTGCAATATTCCATTAAAAAAAATAAAAAAATTGAATTGCCAAATTTCACAGTGACCCTAAAATATAAAATATAAGCCATGTTTTCATTTACTTACCTTCATGTCATTCCAAACGTTTATGCTACATAGGCTATTCACATATATCCACACAAGTAAATGAAAACAGAATTGTTTTGGTAAACTATC
>JAQIUQ010004815.1:65000-162587 GCA_030378365.1 Hybognathus amarus
ACGCTCTTGCAGGGTGTTGAGTCCCTGGTCGATGTGCTGGTGGTGGCTCTGGGTCTCTTTGCGCAGGTTCTTCCTCTCCTTCTCCAGCAGTCTAATCTTCTTTCCAGCTCTCCCTCCAGATCCTCCACAGGCCTGCCGGGCTCGCCCCACCACTACGCTCCCCAATGTGCTCACAGTGTGCTCAGTGTGGTTCAACGCTGCAGGGCCGATTTCCAACTGAGAGAGAATTATGCAAGAGGTCATTATTGCAAAACCTAATTTATCCTGTTTAGCATGCTTATCTGATTATATTAGATTAATTTGCTTTACAAGAACTTAAAAAATGATGTGCTGTTGAATTAGAAAAACTTTTCGCATTCAAAGAGAACAAGAGCTGATGTTAGTATTATTTCTGATCCTCAAACACCTATATGTTTTTAAAGGGATACTCAACTTTTTTTGGAAATAGTCTAATTTTACAACTCCCCCAGAGTTAAACAGTTGGGTTTTACAGTTTTCAAATGTAGTCCGCTAATTTTCGGATATTTAGAAGAATATCAGTAACCAGACAGTTTCTGGTCTCATTGACTTTCATAGTAGGAAAAAAATATTCCATGGAAGTCAATGAGACCAGGAACGGTCTGGTTACTGATATTCTTTTAACATCAGAAAATCGTCTGAATGGATTCAAAAACGGTAAAACCCAACTGTTTAACTCTGGGCGAGTTGTAAAATGAGCCTATTTACAAAAGAGTGGAGTATCCCTTTAAAGACTGGGAAAAAAATGCATGAGTTATACAAACTGCTGTACTTTTTAAAATATTTTTGTTGCTTTTACATCATTTTAGAAGCTTGAACGCCGCTAATTGCATAGAAGAGAGCGATCACTACATTCTTCAAAACGTATTGTTCCTCAGAATAGTCAGAGTCATATGGCTTTAGAATGACATAAGGTTGAGTAAATTCAATTCACATTTATTTGACTAGCACTTTTCACAATATATATAGTTTCAAAGCAGTTTATCAGAAAATGCATGTTTCAATTATAATGCAATTTTGCCCTAATGAAAAGGAAATCTATCATAAAATCAAGATATTTCCTTTAACCTTTATCACAACATCTACAACTCAGCTGAGAACCTGCACTATTCTCTCATCCCTCATGATTAATGCATATGCCTTTCAGGAGATGAACAAGATGGAGGGGAAAGGAATCACTGTCAAGGTGAGAAAGAGACACAGAGACATACTACAATATCTATGAACAGGGACACTTCTCCCCAAAAACCCCAAGCATTTTGATGCATCTTTGCAAACACGTTTACTCAAAACTGTTTCCCCTGCCCCATGATTCCCTTTCCCCTACCAAATTCACTTTCAGATAGAGAATTATACTGTCAAGTTTTAAATAGTTTATTCTTATTACCAACCTCCAACTTCTCTATGCGATCTTCAAGTTGAAGAATCGCTCTCTCCAGTTCCTCCACAGCCCGCGCCGTCTGCAGCTGTACTGCAACCGAGCTGCTCACATCATCCCCGGCCATGTGGCGCCGGTTGCTCGCCCACACTTCCATACTCCGCTCGTTCAGAGTCCTCTCCTCCAGTCCGTTCTCGCACTCCGTGAGTTTCCCGGTTAGCTCCGTGATGGTCCTCTGTTCCATGATGATCTGGTCGTTTTGTTGCATGACGATCTGTCGGAGCTCCTCAGCAGTGGTGCGGAGGCTCCAGTCCTCCTCGTCGGCAAACGGGTCATCGGCTTGATGTCTCAAATCCCTTGATTTGCAATCACTGATGGGAACAGGGGTGCAAATGAGTCGATCGAGGGTGAACTGTTTGGGACTCGGCCCAGTCACGTCCCCGGTGCTCAATTCATTGAGCGACGGTATCTCCAGGCCGATGTCCAATCCGCCTCCTTCATATGATTCAGCACCATGGAGAGCTCCGAGCGGGCCGGCGCGCGCCACGGATCCCGGCAGCGGCTCCAGCAGCGAGAGCGAGCGGTTGTCGGAGAGTGCCGGGGCGCGGCGGCGGATGATCGCGAATACACGCTGGCGAAGATGCAGATGACCGCGCCAAGAAAAGCCAGGAGGCCGGCGGACACCAAAACCACGACGAACTTCATCGCGCCAATTGAGATTGCCAAATAAAAGCGCTGAATGTACCTTTAAGGGTGTTTAATAATTACAAAACAAAATGTAAACGAGATCACATTCAGTTTTCTCCATCAGAAGCTGGTGTGGATGTAATGAAGGTCGATGCATCGGTTGTTTTTCCTTGGTTCTCAGTAGATGATGCTGCGCCTCCTCCTCTCGTGTTGCTAAGCGCCCCTCTGGCCGGTTACTATGGCTACTGCGCGCGAGACAGTGATAAAAATTCGTGATGTGTCACATAGGCTAGATGTAATAAACACCTTTTGGTCTCTTCATCATCTATGAATGCTTTGGCAGAACAAGCGAACAGACGGAGATGCTGAAAAGAAAATGCATCTATTAGAACATAATGAGTGAATACAATTGTTATACCAAAATTTAGGGATTCCATTTTAAACACAAGCATTGTGATTATAGGACACATTTATAACTTTTTAAGTTTACCCAATATACACCATTTAACTTTTTTGGGTTATTTGATTAATAGAAAGGTCAAAAGAAGAGCATTTATTTGAAAGTCATTTCAACAATGTAAATATTTGTCACTCTTGATCAAGTTAATGTATCCTTGCTAAAAAAATTGGCTTTTTTTAAACAGTAGTTTGTGTGTATTTATCAGGTATTTATACATTATATAAATATGGTACTGTAAAGAGTATATTTTAGACACAACTTTGCCAATTATTTTGTCTATTTTCGCTCCATCACCGACAATAGTACCAAACAAAGCCAAACCATAACTACGTTTTGTATGCACTAAATACAACTTAAACAATCATAGCGCAAATTACTAACTCAAAAAAGGGCAAGATTTAAGAAAGAAAAAAAAACTCATAAAAAAACATTTCGATTAAAATTCTAGTAAAGAAAGCGTAATCGTCCAAATAAGTTAAAATAAAGTGTCCCAAAAATAAAATAAAACGTGGAAATAATAATAATAATAAAAAAATTGAGCAAATTACACTAAGCTTTGACGATTAAGAACAACATTTGAAGCATTATATTAACCATGTCATTATACTGCGTCAGAACATTTTTTTTTAATTACCTAAAATTTGAAATTAGGTAATATGTAATATACATATAAAATGCAAAATTATGAAATAAAATATATTTAATATATAAAATAACAGTTGTCTTCACAAATGCTGTCTGTAAATATATTTTTCATTTGCATTTTTTGTAAATCACAAATGTAGATTCAAGTCTTTTTTTACTTGAGGTCAGAGCTGATTTATTAAATTTGTAAAAAAAAACAAAAAAACATAAGTGTTATGAACAATCTGCTAAAGTATACTGTAGATGCAGTGCATAGAAATTATATAGGTGCACAAACACAGTCCAATATATAGACTAACAAATTATCAAACCTTTATTTATTGAAATGTTTGAGGTATATCTTTAAAGACATATCTAAGGGTGAAAAAAAAAACAATTACAAAAAAAAAAACCTTCAGTCTTTTTATGACTCCAAATGTAAGCTGATGTAAGCTGTTTCTTATCCACTCAGTGTTGCTCTGCTTGTATCATTAAAGCCATTAATGTTCAATATAAATAAAAGAAATCTTCAGCTGCATTGAATCGCTGCATGAAAAATACTTTCTCCACAGAGAAAAACAAAGACATCCACTGGGCTGGTCAGAAATCCAGCCACTCAACCATGTAAACACAGTTAGATGGAGAGATTTCACCCCCTTCATGACAGTCATCAAACACCTAGAACACAAAGAGTTAACTTAGAACATTAAACCACATGATGTAATCAACTAAAATATGTTTTATCCTATTTATTATTAGGGCTGACAACTTTTTGCCCCAATATATTGAACTTTAGGAGCAACCTAACAGCGATCTATAAGTTCCATTATGCAGTGAATCACCAAACAACTGTATGAAACATAAGATGAACTATATAGGTCTGGGATGGGGCGGGTGCATAAGCATTTTAACACATTATATTTTCCATGTTAAATCGGCAGCCAATTTGGACTTTTTATGATTTATTCTAAATATATCAACATTACCGGACACAATCCACATGGTGTTTTGACCAGCCCTGTGGGTTGAATTATGGGATTCACTCCTCTGTAGAGCTTCATCTGTCCATCGACACTCCCACCGTCCCCTTCTTTAGCAGCGATTATGGTCATCTCCACCTTGCCATCAAAGATCAGTGTGTTTAGGATGGTCTCGATGTCCTCCATGGACAGATCTACCTGCGCACAGGAACATGACCATATAAGAAACCTCTTCAGCTCATGTTTAATGACTCTGCAGTATTAAGATATTATTCCCACTCACTTTGCTGATGCCGAGCTCACAGATGTACTTCCACACTTCATGAGACGTGGCGAATGAGCTGTTCTTTGCACCATGGGGCTCTGCTTACTATCTCTCGCTGCTTCGGCCTAAAAACAAACACATTTCTATTAACTCCGTCATTGGTGGAATTTTCTGTCATTACCGACACACTCGATTTCACACCATTGATGGAGTTTTTTCTTCATTTACGACACAACGCTGATGGAATTACAACACAATGCTTTACCGGCATTTCATTTTTTTGAAATGACATTTTTTTTTCATTTACGACACAACACTTCCATGCCATTGAAGAAATTGTCCATCATTTATGACAACGCTTCACTGCAAATTTCCAGCAATTCATGTTTTCACTGTTCTATGGTAGGGCGCTATTACACCTCTTCAGAAATAGTACAAAATCTTCAGCGATAAAAGTATTGCTTACGCATAGGTAAGCTAATACGATCATGAAATATTAATCCTCATTTACACTCACCGGCCACTTTATTAGGTACCCCATGCTAGTAACGGGTTGGACCCCCTTTTGCCTTCAGAACTGCCTCAATTCTTCGTGGCATAGATTCAACAAGGTGCTGGAAGCATTCCTCAGGGAGTTTGGTCCATATTGACATGATGGAATCACACAGTTGCCGCAGATTTGTCGGCTGCACATCCATGATGCGATCTCCCGTTCCACCACATCCCAAAGATGCTCTATTGGATTGAGATCTGGTGACTGTGGAGGCCATTTGAGTACAGCGAACTCATTGTCATGTTCAAGAAACCAGTCTGAGATGATTCCAGCTTTATGACATGGCGCATTATCCTGCTGAAAGTAGCCATCAGAAGTTGGGTACATTGTGGTCATAAAGGGATGGACATGGTCAGCAACAATACTCAGGTAGGCTGTGGCGTTGCAACGATGCTCAATTGGTACCAAGGGGCCCAAAGAGTGCCAAGAAATATTCCCCACACCATGACACCACCACCACCAGCCTGAACCGTTGATACAAGGCAGGATGGATCCATGCTTTCATGTTGTAGACGCCGAATTCTGACCCTACCATCCGAATGTCGCAGCAGAAATCGAGACTCATCAGACCAGGCAACGTTTTTCCAATCTTCTATTGTCCAATTTCGATGAGCTTGTGCAAATTGTAGCCTCAGTTTCCTGTTCTTAGCTGAAAGGAGTGGCACCTGGTGTGGTCTTCTGCTGCTGTAGCCCGTCTGCCTCAAAGTTCCGACGTACTGTGCGTTCAGAGATGCTCTTCTGCCCACCTTGGGTTGTAACGGGTGGTTATTTGAGTCACTGTTGCCCTTCTATCAGCTCGAACCAGTCTGGCCATTCTCCTCTGACCTCTGGCATCAACAAGGCATTTCCGCCCACAGAACTGCCGCTCACTGGATGTTTTTTCTTTTCGGACCATTCTCTGTAAACCCTAGAGATGGTTGTGCGTGAAAATCCCAGTAGATTAGCAGTTTCCTGAAATACTCAGACCAGCCCTTCTGGCACCAACAATCATGCCACGTTCAAAGTCACTCAAATCACCTTTCTTCCCCATACTGATGCTCGGTTTGAACTGCAGGAGATTGTCTTGACCATGTCTACTAGGGGTGGAACGGTACACAGAAGTCACGGTTCGGTTCATACCTCGGTTCAGACCTCACGGTTCGGTACGATTTTGGTACAATGGAGGGAAAAGCAAAACAAAAATACAGAAGGCATTGTATTTTTTAAAGTTTTATAAAAGCATAGAACCAGTTTATTTGTAGTGCACTGTCAATAGTTTTTATAATGAGTTTATTAATTAAATGAATAAAAAGACAAAAAGTCCTTGCGATATGTTTGGTAATTGTACCTGAATTTATTTAAAATTATTTTGCTATATTTCAGATCAATATATTTGTTTTCCTTAATTTTAATTAACATTATTAATTAACAATGTAACATTATTCTCATCTGAATAAATAATTGATTTCTGTATAACATAATTCTACCTTTAAAAACACATTCGATTTTCTTTTTAAATCCATGTAGAATGTGTAAGATTAGTGCTCCGAGGAATATGACGAATGTCCAAGAGATGGGACCCACAGACTGTTTTGAAATGGAGTTGGATAAATAGCCTATGTTTTGCTTTTAAAACAGTGTGTGTGTGTGATTTTGGTTGGATGACAGTTGTAGGTTACAGTTTGTCAAGAGTTTACAGTGTAACAAAAGCACAATGTTGTGTTTTATTGCGAGTGTAGCCTACACAAATATGAGAACAGTTTTTGTTTCCACTGTTCTATCGCATGTCTCTATTGCGCGTCTCTCTCTACTACTCTCACACTCACACTCACCTCACACACACACACACACACACACACACACACACAAGCATTGCAATCTTGACATCGCAGCCTGTTCATTATGCGGTCACACCAAACGCGAATAGAGCGCCAAATTCACGTCTATCGCGTCTGGTTCAACGCTAGTCCAAAGCGAGGATGCGCGTATAAAGCCACATTTGAAGTGAACGCGCGTTCAGAGCTTTGACGGTTCAGAGCTAGCCGATGGTACAGATTAGGCTATGTGTCCCTAAAGAACCCGCGTATCTAACAGTAGTTCCGCATTACATTAATTAATATGCACGCGAGTTTTATTTATTTATATACCGTGTATTCTCCGTTTAAATTCGTGCACCGAACCGTGACGCCCGTACCGCTTCGGTTCAATACGAATACATGTACCGTTCCACCCCTAATGTCTACATGCCTAAATGCACTGAGTTGCCGCCATGTGATTGGCTGCTTAGAAATGAAGTGTTAACGAGCAGTTGGACAGGTGTACCTAATAAAGTGGCCGGTGAGTGTAAATTAGTGCAGCACGATTAATCATATCGCAATCCTAATCGCAATGTCAAACCTATGCGATTATATAACGCAAAATGCCACGATTTTATATGAAATAAACAAATTAGGGCTATTTACGCAGCATCTCTTCTTTTTTGTCATCCTTTGACTAGTGTTACATGATCCCACTCTTATTCGTGCAAATGCCTTTTTGCATTTTGCACGACAAGCCTGTTAATGTCCTGAATGTGACTCGCAGTATAACGCGCATACACAGACCGCGTGCCAGAATGCAGTTCTCTTTCGAGCTTGAACGAACAATAACGCACACGATTATGCCAAAATGTCGTTTTGTCGAGTATCTTCATAACATAAGAAAAGTCTTCTGGACGAAAAGAGTTGTGCTTGTGAGAGAATGAGGCGCGTGAGAGATCCGCGTCTTGGCAACGGCTGCTCTTAAAGGGCCAGCAGCGAATAAAGCGTTCTGTCAGTAAAGTTAATCAAAGAACAAAGGGAACAGAGAAAATTACTCACTGCTATTGACTAAAGAAATTTTGTAGCTTTAATAAGGATTAGTCTATATATAATTTATAATTCATGCAGCGCAGACTGTTTGACAACTTTATTCAATTTCTGTTAAGACAGGAAGGGCACAGGTAAATATGGCATTTATTATGGGTTTATGTGAATGTATGTTTCTCTGAATGTTTTATGTTTTCAAAGCTTTCAATTGTAATGATGGAATCACTGTAATGTTGGTTTGGTTGATGGTTTATTGATCATTATAGGTGTTATCAATCATTTAGTTGTTGTTGCTGGTTTTGGTTGAGAAATACACATTAATACACATAATGATCACTAATCTGTGTGTGCATTTTACTTTAGAACCAAGCAAGTTGACTCATGAAACCATTTGTTTATTATATTCGCAAGCGCATATCGCAATTGTAATATTGGCCTCAATAATCGCAATATGATATTTCCCCCAAATCGTGCAGCCCTAATATACATCAAAAACTGCCTAATGTTACCGAATGAAATGTTGAGCCCAGGAAAGATGTATAGGACTGTGAAGCTTTGGGGGTGCTGATGGACTTTATTTACCTGATCATTGTTCTAAATCATATCGGATGTAGTCTTTTCTTGTTCAAAATATTGCAAGAGTAAAATGTTGTTTGTTTGTTTAAAAGCAGAGGCACTGTTCTTTCTTTTGATATATTGTACACTACTGGTCAAAAGTTTATGTTTTTAAAAGAAGTCTCTTCTGCTCACCAAGGCTGCAATTTTTTGATAAAAAATACACAAAAACACAGTAATATTGTGAAATATTATGACAATTTAAAATTATTTTTTTATGTTAATATATATTAAAATGTAATTTATTCCTCTGAAAAAAAGCTGAATTTTCAGCATCATTACTCCAGTCTTCAGTGTCACATGATCCTTCACAAATCACTCTAATATGATGATTTTATGCTCCAAAAACATGTATGATTATTATCCATGTTGAAAACAGTTTTTTACATTTTTATTTCAGGATTCTTTGATGAATAGAAAAGTTCAAAGAACAGCATTTATTTAATTAGAATCTTTTCTAACATTATAAATGTCTTTACTGTAACTTTTGATCAATGTAACTCATCCTTGATGAATAGAAGTATTGTTTTCTTATTTATATCCCCCAAAATAAAATACAAATTCTTACTGACCCCAAACTTTTTAAAGGGTAGTGTTTAATGTAACAAAAGCTTTTCATTTCAGATAAAAGCTGTTCTTTTGAACTTTCTATTCATTAAAGTATCCTGAAATAAAAATGGATAATAATCATACATGTTTTTGGAGCATAAAATCATCATATTAGAGTGATTTGTGAAGGATCATGCGACACTGAAGACTGGAGTAATGATGCTGAAAATTCAGCTTTTTTCCAGAGGAATAAATTACATTTTAATATATATTAACATAAAAAAAGTCATTTTAAATTGTCATAATATTTCACAATATTACTGTGTTTTTTGTGTATTTTTTATCAAAAAATTGCAGCCTTGGTGAGCAGAAGAGACTTCTTTTAAAAACATAAAAATCTTACCGATCTTAAACTTTTGACCGATAGTGTTTGTTCCGATATTCATACAACAAAATATTCTGGGGACATGACATTTTTTGGCACTGACAATGTTGGCACTGACTGATCATCTTTTTTTAATGCTAATGAGGAAAGAGCAGAATTCAAAGTGTGAAAAATGCAAGATCACAAAGATTAAGAGGAATATGAAATATTACAATCTAACCTTACTTTGCAGGAACTTAAAGCACTGTTGGTTGAGAACCTCAACAAACTCGGACTCTGAAATCTTGATCGCTATACCAGGCGCCTCCTGTCACAGATCGGTTCCGGCTGCAGGTTGTACAGCATGTAGACCTTCTTCTTAGAGGCCTGGATGGGAAAAATCCGAGACTTTTCAGTAGGTCTAAGGCAAATTAAACATTTCAAACGTCTGAAATGTTTGGAGATCAACTCACTGCAACAGACTTCACCGCTTTGATGAGTTTCTTACTCTTTAGATTCTTGAGGATTTTATTGATTTCTGTGAGTGGAAGGTTACTCTTATATCTGATGTCTCTGCTCCAAATTCCTTTAGAAAACAGAAAAAGCAATTAAAAAGAAACTCTTTATCAATATAGATAGATCAGTCGCTTAATAAAACAATGCTAAAGGCAAACAATAAAAAATGCATTTTACCTTTATTCCCAGCATCCTCTATGATTTGGTAAACTAGTTTTTCTTGGTTATCAGAGCCTTTTACTTTACTGTGCAAAAATGAATGCATGAATTCTACATCATAAAATTACATTTAAGTGCATTTATGTGCATACAAACATATATATATATTTTTGTGCAATGTATATATAGCAAATTAAGATGATGTGCTTGCATTTAAAGAGACAAACCTTGCAGACTGAACATCTTTAAGCCTGTATAAAAGGCCATTGCTGTTCCTGAGCAAGTCTAACTGACCCTGAGAACAGAAATGAAGAATCACACATGAGTATGACGAGCAGAAACACGTTTCATACACCGTCAACTGGAGCTGAACATCTCACCACAGACAGCAGTCTGTTGATGGCCGAGGCTCGCTGCTGCGCCTCAACGTGTGGCATGTCATTCTGGATGACCTGGTCTGTGATCCCATGTGGAAACTGTTGACACAGCTCTTTTATGCTTTAACAGAGGAAAAAAAATAAGGTAATTGAGCAAAATCACACACATTTGCTGAAATTCTCTGCAGAGAAAAACAATAGGTGTTAAATGGGTGGTAAAAATCTTCCTGTCTCAGTTAAACAAGTACCCTTAAGGGATAGTGCACCCGAAAAAAATGATGTCATCATTTACTCAAATTGTTCCAAACCTGTAAGTTTCTTCTGATTAACAAAAAGAAAATATTTGTAAGAATGTCAGTAACCAAACAGTTTATGGACCCCATTGACTTTTTACATTATATTTTTATGTTGTTGTTTGATGACAGAATTTTAGGTGCACTATCCCTTTAAACTTTCTCAACATTATAAAACATTCACATATCCTTCCCACGATGCTCATCTTCTGTATCCAAAGTTGGTTCATTTTTGCCATGAACTCAAGTACTTACAATAAATAAAGGCAACAAAATAGGTTTGATGTTAACTTTAATTGCTTCTAAAAATCTATCCACGCGTTGTTTTGTGTTTACAGGCCGAAGACTCGCATGTTAAAACTGCGCTGAACTCACCGATTCTCGATATCTACAGGGTCCGTTGACTCTTTTTTGACTTTAACTTCTGTCATTGTTCTTGAGAAAGGAATTACTTGAGGAGAAGTCTAATGTCAACAATAATAGTAATAATACATTCATATATCCCTTTGAAGTTGAAGTGAAACGCTGTAGAATGTCAGTCTGCACTCTATCATGTCTCGCGGTAAGCGGAGAGTTTACATGCGGCTGGGATTGCCAGATCGCGCCAAATAAACGAGCAAACGCGTTATCAAACACTCAGGAAACATTAGCGACTTCCTGAACTTCTGAAGTAAGTTAAACTAAGCTATTTTTGTTAACGCTTTAAACTGGAGTATGCCGATACATCCCACAAATCCGATTAACAATGTTTATTATTAAAACAAGTGCAAAGTCACGAATTAAAGGAAGACATGGAGACAAAGACAAGCATATTGCGAACCAAGTAAAATCTTCATAGCGCCACCTACTTTCTGGAGTACGATAAGAATTCATATAAAAGGGTGTTATTTGTTCAGTGACATTCAGCATCATACGAAAATATTGTTGTTGTTTATTTCTTTCCTGTTTGTTTAGTAATCCTCATTACTTCTCCAACTGATATGCATTTTAAAATATACCATATCAATACTTTTTTTTTTCATATTTGATATTGTCTGTTGGACTGTGTGTGTTTGTGCATCTCTAACCTCTATTGCATAAAAAAATGTTAAAAGCAGATTCCTAATGACGCTTATCTTCTTTTGTAAGAATAATTAAATAAATAATCAGGCATTTCTGTTAAAAAAGGTTGGGTTTTTGGGGAAAAACTAAAATGAAGCATCAGTGTGTTTACTTTTCCATTGATGGACATCTATGAAATACATAATAGGCATAGGCCTACATATCTATACAAAATGTGTTCTGTATTATACATGTATCATTTCATAAGCATTATTTGAGATATGCATAACTGGCCTGTAGGGAGAAGCATTGGCTCACACACATTTTTTTTAATGTAGAATCTATAATAAAAAATAATTCATGTGTTCACTTTAGGTAAATATTTACGTAGTCTTTCACATTTTTGCTTGTAATTCCTCTGTTGGATGACAATTGTATGATGACAATTTTATTTTAATATAATATTTAGCCATATTTATTATATTATTTTTTTATCTTTTTTGCGTTTATTTTCATATTTTTGTAATGTATTTATTTTAATCTTATTATTTATGCACTAGCACTTCCCTGTGGCCTCCTGCGGGGTTTAAACTGGTTATTTTGCAGGAATAACCCAAGAAGGTCAGTATAGCTGAGTAAATCATTATTTTGACAAGCGTTTCCATTTTTCTATGCAACATGAATCCGACAGTCTGTAAATGGACTGTAACTAACACAAGTTACAAAGAAATCGTTTAATTCTATTGAGGTGTTTAAATAAACGCAACAACACAGTGATACAACCATACAGTGTACGTTTTATAATTTCATATCATCTAATATTTAATGTGCTTTGTCAAAAACGCACTATCTTCCGAACTTTTGGGATATCTATTCAAAATATGTGGGGTGCGCATGCGTACTAGGTACAAGGCTATTCAGTTGCTATGGGATACGTGACGACTCAACAGCGTTTCGTGTGTCTTTACAGTGTCGTTGGATACAGCGGTGCTATGCGAGTATTTCCGCAACGTTAATTTCGTACATTTTTACAGGTGCGAGCTACTTAAAACACACAAATAGGCAGAATAGTGGCTCATATTTTCTATAGCCTAATGTACTTCACCTTTTAATGCATGTGCTGAATGCTATCTGTAGTTTTGTACAAATGTATTTCCCCTCCTATATTGCAGGTTGAAGAGTGCAAACATGTCAGCAGGTTCCGTGGCAGCACCTCAAATAATTCCCATTCGCATGCCTCCTCCGGGTAAAGCCAAGCATGAGATTGACTCCTGCACTCCTGTAGAGATCAAATCAGGTGAGTCAGTGCGGTTTAAACATGCTTGTTGTTGCTCGTCATGTGATTGATATATGGCACATGTATCCCAGAATCCTCTGATGTGAGTGTGCTGCTGTATACGCTGGATGGCAGTAAGCCTGAGGAGATGAAGAGACTGGGCTCTGGTGGCAACAGCACTATGAAGTTCACTGAACCTATTCGCTTACCTGTGGGGAAAGTGTCTGTGAGAGCCATGGCTGTCACCGCGTGGGTACATTTTATAGTGTGTCGTTTATAACGTTGCTGGGTGTTTCTTCAACTATGGGTACAGTTATGTCTCAGGGCCAGGGTTGTTTTTTTTTAATTAAAACTAAGAGATTTACTTTTGTTATATTCTGTGCATTACATTAAAACTATTGGAACTTACTACTTTTGCCTTAAATGTATTTATTTATATTCCAAAACCCTGAAGATGTTCCTAAGATGACATCGCTTTAGAAAAGATGATATGGGAGGAAAAAATTCAATGCTTTTGCAAGTATTGTGTCCCCTAAGAAACTGCATTTCCCACAAAACTAGCCTGACTTTTCCTATCGGAAGATGAGTCTGAAACCCCTCCTTCTGGCTTTGATTATGAACCACAACCAATAAACCTACAACCAATCAGAGCAACGCAGTAAGTTAGTTAATTTGCATACAGTTGTCAAATACAGAACGTAGCCTAACTCTACTTATTTTAGAAGTTAAATAACGAGTGTTGCTTCTTTTACTTACTCATTCATGAGTGCGACCAAAGGAGAAACCACAACGACCACAGGCTTTTCATTACGTCCCATCTTCTTAGCGCCAGTCAGAGCCAGCTGATAAGTTACACTTTTCCCGAATCATGTGGGACGGCAAAAATATCTTTCCGATTGACAAATGCCTTGATTGCAGTTTTCTGCTTGTCTATTAAAATTAATGCGCTGTCGATTTATTTCACAACAGCGGAATCTATACATCTCAGTTCTCCAGCTGCAGTCATCTCTGAGGGAAGACAGTTAGCGCTCTTTGATAACGTGATGATTACGTCCCTTCAGATCACCTGTCCATCATCGTATAAAGCCCGCCCTGGCAATTTGATGGCCCGATGATTTCTGAACCGATCATAATTACTCCTCAATGGATTCGAGGCCAGACCGAACTTCCCGTCCAAAAAATGTTGTGTTATCTAGAAAAAGTGCATCTAGTCAAAATGTTGCGTTCGTCTTGCAAACTTTGCTTTCGCTCACAAAATATTCGAGTTCTCTTTCAAAAGTGTTGCTTTACGCAGACAAACTTTGTGTTCACTCACAAAATATTTGAGTTCCCTTTCAAAAGTGTTGTTTTACGTCGACAAACTTTGCGTTCACTCACAAAATATTCAAGTTCTCTTTCAAAAGTGTTGTTTTACGCCGACAAACTTTGCGTTCACTCACAAAATATTTGAGTTCCCTTTCAAAAGTGTTGTTTTACGCCGACAAACTTTGCGTTCACTCGCAAAATATTCGAGTTCCCTTTCAAAAGTGTTGTTTTACACCGACAAACTTTGCGTTCACTCACAAAATATTTGAGTTTCCTTTCAAAAGTGTTGTTTTACGCCGACAAACTTTGCGTTCACTCACAAAATATTCAAGTTCTCTTTCAAAAGTGTTGTTTTACGCCGACAAACTTTGCGTTCACTCGCAAAATATTCGAGTTCCCTTTCAAAAGTGTTGTTTTACATCGACAAACTTTGTCACTCACAAAATATTCGAGTTCTCTTTCAAAAGTGTTGTTTTACACCGACAAACTTTGCGTTCACTCACAAATATTTGAGTTTCCTTTCAAAAGTGTTGTCTTTACGCCGACAAACTTTGCGTTCACTCACAAAATATTTCGAGTTCTCTTTCAAAAATGTTGTTTATGCCGACAAACTTTGCGTTTGCTCACAAAATATTTGAGTTCCCTTTCAAAAGTGTTGTTTTACGTCGACAAACTTTGCATTCACTCACAAAATATTCGAGTCTCTTTCAAAAGTGTTGTTTTACGCCGACAAACTTTGCGTTCACTCACAAAATATTTGAGTTCCCTTTCAAAAGTGTTGTTTACACGACAAACTTTGCGTTCACTCACAAAATATTTGAGTTTCCTTTCAAAAGTGTTGTTTTATGCCGACAAACTTTGCGTTCACTCACAAAATATTTAAATTCCCTTTCAAAAGTGTTGTTTTATGCCGACAAACTTTGCGTTCGCTCACAAAATATTTGAGTTCCCTTTCAAAAGTATTGCATTCCACTGACAAACTGCATTACCACACAAAATATTAAGTAAGCTTAACAACACTTTGCATCTAGAAAAGTGTTGCGTTCCCTTGCAAACTTTGCATTCGGTTGCAAAAATATTTGAATTGTCTTTCGAAATTGTTGCTTTACCCCAACAAACTTTGCGTTCGCTCACAAAATATTTGAGTTCCCTTTCAAACGTAATTGCGTTCCCTGACAAACTGCATTACCATACAAAAATATTGCGTAAGCTTAACGAAACTTTGCATCTAGAAAAGTATTGCGTTTCCCTGACAAACTTAGCATTGTTTTTGTACTTCACAAAACTATTAATTTATCTAGAGAAACTTTGCTTCTAGAAAATATAGAAGTTTCCCAGAAAACTTTGCGTTCTCTTACAAAACGTGTGCGTTACCTCACT
Organism: Hybognathus amarus; assembly: GCA_030378365.1. NCBI lineage: Eukaryota > Metazoa > Chordata > Actinopteri > Cypriniformes > Leuciscidae > Hybognathus > Hybognathus amarus. The sequence goes on from JAQIUQ010004815.1 coordinate 80,666, forward strand.
AAAGTATTGCTTTTCCGTGATAAACTTGGCATTTGGTCGTAAAATTGTTTCACTTGAAACACTGAGAAACTTCGTTCTTTTTCAAAGGCACTGAAATTTAGCTTTTCCTCCTCATCCCAAAAGTTTTGCGAGCGAACAAAGTTTATCTGCAAATGCAAAAGCATAAAAAAATTATTCCCATCAATTTTTTTACTATCATCATGTCCATATACAGTATGGAGCCCCTGAGGGACATGGTGATGGGAAAAGCATTGGGAGAAAACGTCAATCCTTACTCTCTGCAAATGTTTTCATTCCCTTGAGTTACTTTGCGCTCGCTCGCAAAACCTTTAGTTATTTGCCAACAAAGACAAACTTTCTCGGGGACACAAAACTTTTGTGAGAGAATGCAAAAGCATCTGAAATATAATTTTCCCCTCCCATCTCATATATTTTTCCTTCATCATATTACTTTAAGAGCTCTGTTCTAAATGAAGACGTGCCAGTCAAAAGCGTTTCCATTCTATTCCAAAAATGTGTAAAATGTCGTTTTTGTGACTGTCATTTCCGGAAGCGAATGCTATTAAACAAAAACGGGATGGAAATATTCCAAAAATAAAAAAAAACAAACAAATTTGACTTCAAATCGACCCAAATAAAGACCATTTGTAATGTGATGCAGCGATGGTCGACAGAGTGCTGTCGTCACCAAGGTTTTCATAGTGGATCCTGCTTCAGATGAGGATCAGAATACGGATCATGAGGACTCTATGAAGAATGGCGGAATCGAATCAATGGCAAGAATGTCAGTTTTAAACTTATTATCGATTATTTGCCACATAAGTAACATTGCATGTATTTAAGAATATGTATTGCAAACATTACTTTATGTTGAACAGGATTCATCAAAGAATTTGAAGGTGAGCGAAAATGGAGCTGGCATTTCCTCTATTCAATTTTTAGGTAAATCTTTTGGTTTAAGTCTCAATTACTATTTAAAATAATTGTTATGAATCTCAAAATTCATACTCAGTTACATGTCGTTCGACTTTCTTGTGCCTTTTTTACATTCTGTAATGTCAGATAGTGAATCTTTGAAAGAGCTCTGAAAGGTCCTCGATTCCTCTCACAGCGTCTCGGCCCCGGTTCATCTGCACGGCCGACAGTTGAAAACCAAGTAAAGTTTTACAACATAAACAAAACACCTCACTATGATCAGTGTCATCTAAGCAGGAAACTGAAACAGAACACTTCCGGTTTAACTGTCAACATTCTCAATCCCACCAGAACCAGAGTACAGATGTTGTGGAAAGTCCCTTAAGAAGCTTGACAAGCACTCAGACATCACGAATTCAGAGAAGACGGATTTCCTTAGGTGAGCGAAGAGGGAGAGATGTTATTTTGAGAATGAAATTATTTAATAGATAATGTAACTAACCTAATGTTTCTACTCGGACCGCTTCGAGCAGGATTTGAACTGGCGTTTCCACTATAGGATCACTAACAAAGACGCTAAAGTCTGCAGCCTCTAGTGCACCTCTTGTGGCCAGGGGAGTGAGGTTAACTTAACCACAGCTATTACTAGCTGGCCTCTGTTACGACCACCCCATAAACCTCACTCCCATCCGGGTCACGGCACCAATGGAACCCCTCCGGTTCTACTCGCACTGCTCCAAGCGGGATTCAAACTGGTGTTTCCGGCTTACAAGACCACTAAAAGCCACTATTCCACAAAAATATGAAGCAGCACAACTGTATTCAACATTGTTAATAATAAATACATGTTTCTTGAACAGCAAATCAGCATATTAGAGTGATATCTCAAGGATCAGGTCACTGAAGACTGGAGTAATGACTGCTGAAAATTATGTTTGTGTACAATATCTTCCTGAAGATGTCCAAAGTGCTTGAATCATCGCCCTTCAGACCCTTTTGCCCGATTCTGTCTGCACTGTGGATCACCAGTACCTCCAATACCTGGTCAAAGACTCCCCCCTACTGAAGGAGGACAGGTAATACATACTTTGTTACAACACAATAACAGTATTCAGATCATCAGTAATCATTTCCCAATATTTTGAGTATTTGCTGTGCTTTTTCACAGATGGGTCTATGCGTGCACTGTAAAACCATGGTGCCTCTCAATACAGCCACATGTGTGGTGTGCGAGTCTCCATTGGCTCAACAACTGCAGCCGCAGGCTAGTCTGAGACTACAGGTAAATGTCTCTCCGTAGAGGATCAATCCTGAGTCAATTCAATGGATTAATTAAACTGAATCAGTATATTGTATCACTATTATTCTAGGATAAGTTAATCTGTGGCTCGTGTGGGACAGGAAACCCCTCTCACATCACACATTGTGTCACTTGTGAATCCCAGCTGCTTCAGCAAACCACAGTAAGATCCCCACCTTCCAGAAATCAGCATAGTCTCCTTAGCCAATCAAAAGTCTGCTGAATCATTACTAGAATTGTGATAGGACACTACAGTGGTTGTAATGGTGTCTTTATCATTCCACAGCCCATTTTAAGTGGACAGAGAGCTGCACCTGTACCCAGTTCACAGGGCAAAATGGTCTCCTGCTCCAAGTGCAATCGAGTCAACCACTCGAATGCTCGATTCCTGCGACTGGTGTGGTGCAAAGGTGACAAAACGCTTTACATTTTAAATTTCATGGGGACTTTAAAGGTTCGGTGACATTTAGCATTGTTCGGCAAATTTTTGACATTTGAAGGACGATTTACCCATGCAGATTTCGCAACGGGCTCAAGTTGGTCATAAGGATTTATTGTGTTAGCCAACGGAAAGCTTAACGGGAAAAAAAATAACGTTGTCCGACTAGTTAACAGTGCGGAACACATCGAAAAAACGAAGTCAGCCGACGCTTAAAAATAGCCTGACGTTGCCTGACGGCTGGCCATTGCCCTGCCCTAAACTACAAAAAACATTCACTATTGTTTTTAATCAGGCACTGACTAGAGCCATTTGATATGTGCTGCCTGAACTTCCTGTTTCAATAGGAAATACATCAACGTTAGAAAGCAACTGTGTTCATGGGTTCTTTTTGTCCTTTTCAATCTGTTTTCTCTCAGAACGTTTTAGAACGACTAGATATTAATTTGGTGGTCATTTAATCAAAATATCATTGGGTCTCATTCATGAAACACGAGCAGAATCGAATTTTTGTGTAAATCGCGTGTAAAGTGGTTCTGGCGTAAATTTTTGAAATCATTATAATGTTCGTATTTTCCAAATGTTAGTTGGTACGCAAAAAATCTACACCTGCTTCCAGCCACGCGTAAATGGTGCGCTTAACATCCGAACGTTTTGCTTATTAAATAAGGCTGCATTTTAATTCACCTTAATCGGGTAAATAGGCTATTTAAACAGCATTTTTGAAAAAATATTTTATATAGTAATTACATACGGTTGTTCTTTTTACTTTTATTATGAGAGCCAGTGGGGATGGTGGTCCTCTCTTCAGTTTGAATACGATTTTTCCGAAGTGAACTAATTCGTTTTTTGCTAATTCGTTTAACTGCATCTGTAATATGCTGCCAAGCTTCCTTTTTTGGACCTGATGTACGCCTGAAAATAAAAATGGCATTTTGAATGAACTTCTGATAATAAAACTTCAATTTCTGCATCCGAGAAATCTTTCTTTTCATTCGCATTCATGTTATTATATGCCTATATATAGATGTCAGTCGGATATAATGGTCGAGAGTTTTGGTAATTAAAAATGAACGTACACGCGCATTCCATTAACGACTGATTGGAATCTAACGTTTACAAAGTATTTGTGAATCAGGAGAAGAGTTTTTGGGAAGGTCTCTTTACGCGCAAATCACTCATATTTACTCTGTATATTTACAAATGTTTCATGAATGAGACCCATTGTGTATATTTAACAGTTTGTACGATATAAACGAAATGCTGTGTGGTTTTGTGTTGATACATGCAGCCAGGCCACAAAGCCAGCGCTGTGACGTGCTCTCAGTGTGGAGCTAGCAGTCACCCGTATGCTAATCACTGTGGTGTCTGTGGTGTCTTTCTGGACGGCCCACCCAGGACGCCTTCACAAGTAAACCAGGGACAGGACGCACAGGAAGCTGATCAGGTACAGCACACACACTGTTTGGCACTCACAGAGAGTTATATCATTCTCCCTCTCACTCTTGCTCATATAGCCCTCAGCCACCTGGGAGGCAGTTCCTGCGCCTGAATCTACAACCGTGCCTCCAGCTGCGGGTTTGCGCACGTGTGCAGATGCACAGACGCAGACAGTCGGTCTGTTTTTCCCATCCAGCACTGAGATGAAAAAACAGAGACAACAGAGGGAGGCGGAGCAATGCAGGCAGGAACAGATGAGTGACAGGAAGCCCCTCCTCACAGCCATTAGTCCAGGCCGAGGTAGGCTACTACTGTACAATAATTTTTTTTTTTAAACAAATAAATATGCATGACTTTTTGTGTTTGCTTTTATTGTATGTATAACTCAGGGTTCTGGAGGAAGCAGGTGGACCACATTTGCGCTCATCTGCGCAGTTACACTCAGAATAATAATGAGTTCAGAGCTCTGATTGGAGAACCCGGCTGGGCAGAGTAGGACCATTCAAATTTATACTTTTTACATGTACTTTTTATTCCTAATGTATTTATTTACTTGCACTAATGTTATATATATATATATATATATATATATATATATATATATATATATATATATATATATACACACACACACAAATACAGGATATAGTTGCACATATCCTGAATATGTTTTTGCTCTCTAGATGATCTCTGCTGTTATTCAGGAGGACAGCTATGAAGTCAGTCTGCACATCAATTTCATCTGTGCCTCACCAGAGGGATCCAGGGTAAGAAACACTCCTAAGAGAGTCTGAAGAGAGAGTCTCTTGAGCATTGCATGTTTTTTAGCGTGTGTTGTCTTTTTTCACAGTCGTCTTCTGCAGGACAGCAGAGCCGATCTGTGGCATCAGAGAGTCTGAACCTCAGTGCCGTGACAGAAGGCAGGAATTCAGCCAGTCCGGGTAAAAAACAACAACACATGATTGGTTTTCAGTCATGTTTCCGGTAACTTCTACTGCTGTTATACTGAACTAATGATATTTTCTATTGCCTACTAAGCTTCAAACAAATGTCATTAAGAGGCCTTTTACACGACACTCACATTTTCATAGTGAGGTCCGTTTGACTGGTCCTAATTATTAACTTAATCGCGCAAGAGAAAATTTTTTTTTATTATTATTATTAAGTAATCAAATATTAGCCCTTGTAATATTTAATAGTACTTTAATATGTTTATTATGCCATTTTCCCTGTGGGACAGTTGACTGACCCCTGTTACTTTAAAACTTAATTGTTTCCATTGTCTATTATTCACGCCATCTTAATTATTAAAATAATACATATTTTTCATGTGCATTTGTTTCTCTTACTACTCTTTTTGCAACATGACATCATGACTTATGCGTAAACATACACGGCACTTTCGAGTCAAGTGGCGTGTTATCTCTACGCATTTTGAGCTATCCGCGTGTATGTCTACGTCATTAACGTCCGAGTGATTCGCGTGTCTGTACACGCCGTCAAATGTCCGAGCGAAACGAAGCAAAATGTAGATCTACATCTGGGGAGCGATCTTTTCCTTTCCTATGATGGCAGGGGAAGACTCATAAATGTTATTAACGCCAGTGACGAGTAGGTTTAGGGACGGGGTTGAGGTAAGTCATATATTTATATATACAGTAATAACGTTAAGTCAACGGCGTTCATAAACACGCCAAAAAGCGATTATGCGTGTCTGATAGCATGCCAAAAATGGAAATACGAATTGGCGTGTCATACATACACCATTTCATGAGATCAGTCTGCTTTTTGATACATTTGATAGATTAATAGAAAATGATCAAAGTGACTATTTTTGTATCATATGTTGTTTGTACAGAGAGTAACATTAATTCAGCAGGATTATCTGCCAAAAGAAAGAAGCAGAAAAAGATCAGGACCCCAGACGCTACAGAGAAGCAGTCGGTCAGCATCACACACACACACACACACTGACATAATAACCCTTTTCATTTATAAGACAAAGAATAGAATGTTAATCTCTTACTCAGGAGTCTAAAGACAGTGTTCTCCTTAAAGAGGTGGGGCCTGAGGGGCGGGGCCGGATCTCAGTGGTGCAGCAGCTATTGGATGAGGTGAGGCTAAAGAACCAATCACAGCACTCCAAACATCAGCAAAATTCATAGCTTCAAATTACTTAAAGGGTTAGTTTACCCAAAAATGTAAATTCTGTCAGTAATAACATGTTGTATCAACCCCGTAAGACACTCAACTTGCCGAGCCAGAAAAGTTATTAAAGACATCGTTAAAATAGTCCAAGTGATGACAATGGCTCAATCTTAAAGGGTTAGTTCACCCAAAAATGAAAATTATGTCATTAATGACTCACCCTCATGTCGTTCCAAGCCCGAAAGACCTTCGTTCATCTTCGGAACACAGTTTAAGATATTTTAGATTTAGTCCAAGAGCTTTCTGTCCCTCCATTGAAAATGTATGTACCTTGTACTGTCCATGTCCATAAAGGCAATACAGACATCATCAAAGTAGTCCATGTGACACCAGTGGGTTAGTTCGAATTTTTGAAGCATCGAAAATACTTTTTGGTCCAAACATAGCAAAAACAACGACTTTATTCAGCATTGTATTGTTTTCCGGTTCAGTTGTTGATATGCGTTCAGTGACGTGGGTTACGCTGACGTGAGACGCGACGTGAGACGCGGCTGACGCGTGTTTGGTGCGTCCGTCCGTGTATTCAGGTTCAAATAAATATGGGCAAAAAAATGCAAGTCTTCCTCGGTGTGGAAATCCTTAGACATGTTTGCGAAGATTGTTTTGTATAGCGTGCGTCTCCCTCAGACTGTGAATGAAGCTCGGACGCCCCAGACGCGCGTCAGCCCGTCTCATGTCGCATCTCACGTCGAGCTGTAACCCACGTCACTGAACACGCATCAACAACTGAACCGGAAGACAATACAACGCTGAATAAAGTCGTTGTTTTTGCTATGTTTGGACCAAAAAGTATTTTCGATGCTTCAAAAAATTCGAACTAACCCACTGGTGTCACATGGACTACTTTGATGATGTCTGTATTGCCTTTATGGACATGGACAGTATAAGGTACATACATTTTCAATGGAGGAACAGAAAGCTCGCCGACTAAATCTAAAATATCTTAAACTGTGTTCCGAAGATGAACGGAGGTCTTACGGGCTTGGAATGACATGAGGGTGAGTCATTAATGACATATTTTTCATTTTTGGGTGAACTAACCCTTTAAGTTCATCAAGGGACGGGAATACTTTTTGTGTGAAACAAACAAACAAACAAAAAAAACAACTTTATTTTATAAACTTCGGATTTCATCAAAAATATCTTACTTTGTGTTCCGAAGATGAACGAAAATCTTACGGGTTGGAACTACATAAGGGTGAGTAAATTAAAATTTTTGGTGCGGTCACAATGTTTGTAGGCAAAATCAAGAAGAATCTGGGAAATCTCGAAATAAACTTGAAATTGCGAAAAATTTAAGTCACAATTACAAGATTGTAAACTTGCAATTGTATGCGAGCTATACAGTGTAAATTGTGAGATAAAAAGGTCACAATTAACAATATTTGCAAGAAGTGTTTACTTTTTTCTTGCAATTGCGAGTTTATCACAATTATAACTGTATAACTCATCTAAGCCGCATTTCCACTGCAGGAACTTCCCCAGGAACAAGGAACTTTGGGTGGTACTGGTGTGTTTACACCGCAGGAACCAGGGTCTAAATGAAGTTCCGGGTAAAATTACCCCCCAGAAAGTCCCTGCGAGGTTGTACTTTCTCAGAGTTCAGGAACTTTCGGGGTGGGACTTGTGCGCTGAACATGCTGATTGGTTCTTACCACGCTATTCTGCCCGATGACGCGCGTTCGTCCCATCCATTTCACGGTCAATCTCCGCTGATAACAAATGTCTACTTTTACATGTAGCATTACGAGCTTTCTGAATACGCTTTGGGTGCTCGTCTCTTTCTGCCGTTTTGTTAATTACCTCGTTAATAAACCAATCGCACACAAAAGCAGCACAGCTTGAATCTCCTCCATACAAAACTCAAAACAAACGCGCAGGCTAGGAAGAGCAGTCGCGCGCAGTTCAACGTCACAAAATAATCTTCCCGAAAAAAAGATTCTGTGAAAAAATTTCTGCGACAAATATTTCCTGGTAATTGCGGTGGAAACGCAGCTCTAGACTATTTCGAACAATTCTAAGAGGAAAAAAAAGTCAATAATTGCGAGCTATAAAAGTCAGTAATTACCATTGTTTTTTAAATTCTGTGATGAAAACAAGCTTTCATAGGGTTAATTGTGGAGCTGTATAAACATGTAAAAGGTGTGTTTTAAATGCGTCTCTGCAGGGTGCTGATCCAGCATGTTTGGGAAGTGATGGGCGTCCTGCTCTGATTGCTACAGTGCTAAACGGGCATTATGATGTCATTCCTGTGCTGGTGCAGAGAGAAGCTGACGTTAACCAAGCATCTGGACCGTGAGTTCGAAAACAAGCTTCAAGCTAATTTTGCTATGTCCACTAATAATTTGAGCTAAACTACTATTTGTATCATCCGTGTTGGTCGCAGGTTGAATAACACGGCCCTGCATGAGGCTGCAGCTCTGGGAAATGAAGGTCTGAAGAGCGTTGAGATACTCCTGGGGTGAGATTTACATTGACGTGTTAAAAAAAGTTACAAAGGCTTGATTTAAAAAATAAATATATCTCTTGTATAGGTGTAACGCAAGTATCAGAAAGCAGAATGATCGGAGCGAGACGCCATATGATATTGCCGTGGCCGCCGGAAACAGTTCTGTGGTCTCTCTAATGGCAGCTCGCATGGGACAGGGTCTGCTACAGCGCCACACCAAGGCCAGGAGCGTGACTGGACTGGATACGTTCTCATGAGCCAATCCACATCTCACTCAAACCAAATCTAATCAGCGCACTACAGTACTTAGGGAGTTGTTTAGGTCCTGGATTTAAAATCTTCACCTGAACCAAAATAAGTCACCAGCAAAACTGGCATATTCAAAACAAATGATTGCTTATTACAGTCATATGGTCCAGACATTTATAATTTACCATATAGATAAATTCTTATTTCTAAATATATTTGACTTGATTTGATCATTTTGAGTAAAAGTGTGATTAAGCAATAAGCCTTGCAAAGCCGTGTTTAACAGTGGATGATTGTCACTGTTTACAGTCAATAAATAGATGCATTATTTAGTAGTTCTAACTTGTGGCATTAATATTTGTCCTCTTTTACAAGCAATACAACAACGGTGTTAGTTTAGGGGTCACATTAGACGAAATTTTGCAGGCAAAAAGGTCTATTGGCATTACTATAGCAAAATATAAAGCACACAAAGGTTTCTGTTGGGTAGCCCTCAAAAACGTATTCACTTTATAGCCCTTAATCCAGTAATTGTGGACAAATGTGGGCACAAGACTCAGGTGTGATCCTAATTTTGATTTATTATAAATGTTAGGCCTGTATCACTGTCTTCGATAAAGTTTTTCTATCCATTTATGGTGTTTTTTTGTATTTTGGGGTATTTTTGAATTTATTTACTTCAAAAAGTACCATATTTTCTATGTAAATTATGCTTTTTTTATGTTTTATATTAAACATTTTTTAACTACATTAAAATATCATTCCAATAAGTTCTTAGAGCTTAAATCTAAAGATGAAGTGACTTTGCCGTCACCTGGTGTCTTATTTTGGCTTATTTAGAATGCTCTAAATTACAGTTTTTCCCATTCATTTCTATGGATGCCATATTCTCAACTTTGCAGAATAGAGTCAAAAACAAATGTGTGTGTTCAGGAGGGAAACTTAGGAAAAGTAGCCAAGTCTTGTACTGGTCAGATCAAGGGAAGTATTTTTTTTAATAAATCAAAACTTTTTTGCCCACATTTGTCCAGAATACGGTTTTAGGGTTAGTTTCACTCAAAAATGAAAATTCTAATTACTCACCCTCATGTCGTTCCAAACCTGTAAAACTTTAGTTCAAAAATAAATACAGATCTTTTTAATGAAATTGAGAGCTTTCTGTCCCTGCATTGACAGCTACTCAACTGAGACTCTTCAAAACGTTGATTAAGAAATTGTAAAACTTTTCCATATGGATCGAGTGGTTTAGTCCACATTTTCTGAAGAAACATGATCGCTTTATGATTAAAATCAATTTAGGCTTTTAAAAATATTAAAATTATACTTTTAATCACATAATCAGTGAACACAAACAAACCTCCTTGGTTGGTCTAGCTCAGACGTATCCGCGCAACACGAGAATGAACCTCATTGGTTCTCGCACGTTGAGTAAACTTGCTTGTACTTCCGTTCACCACAGCTGATGTGTTTATGAATGTTTATGTGAATAAAAGCCTCGATTTAATGTTCATTATATAAAATGAGAAAAATCGGACTAAACCATACAATTCATTGTTTTACGATCACTTTATGAACTTTTCGAAGCGTCAAAGTATCAGTTGCGTAGTTGCAATGGATGGATTGAAATCTCTAAGATTTAATCGAAAATATCTTCATTTGTGTTAGAAGATGGAACGAAAGTCTTACAGGTTTGTAACATGAGGGTGAGTAATTAATGAAAGAAAGAAAGCCTTTTGGGAAATCCAAAATTTGCGTAAACAACTTGAATATGAACCCATTGCATCTCTATACAGCCTTGACCATCACATGGACTCCTGTGAACGCTCACAGAACAAATCTGAATTTAAATCTCTGAAATTAATTTAAATTACTTATAACTAGGGAGTTTCATTTCCTTTCCTTACCCGTTTAAGAAAATGCAGCAACTTGGTTTCATTGTGTATGCCATAACGGTAATTACACATATTTTTTTTACTTTTATACGTTTTTTGAGACTGTACAAGCACTGATTCATCCATTGTCTTGTTTCATTTTCGCTCTTTCCAAAGTACACTGTACCATTGGCGCATCTAAGAGCAGCAGCCAATGAGCGTGACGATTTTCTCCAACCTGCACCATTTACTGTATATATAAAACACTTAATGTACTCATAGAAAAAAATCTATTACGAGTAGACTTCATCATTCAGATGACTCTTCACAAAAATGCAATTCATTTCAAAATGTGTAGAAATTTTTATATGCACCAAATTACTGAATGCAGCTTTAACAAGAAAAATAAAAACAACACAATATTGAACTTTTTAATATTTAACAGGTGGCATCATTTCTATAATTGTGTGTGCATACAAAAACACGAGTGTTAAAAATAAACACCAATTTTTTTAACTACAAAAAAAACGCATTAAAGGAAGTTATATATCACGGTGTGTATACAGAAACAAAATATCCTTCGCTTTGTTTTAAACATCGAACCACACGTAAAATGAAATGGCATGTCAAACTAACCCTCAACGGGAATGCAACAAATATGACTGAAAACACCAACAAACACTCCCAGACTTACATTTCAGACTGTTTCCGGTTTGTGTGCGCATCATGTGACGTCCTCAGCGGCGCAAGCGGAGGAAGAAGCGTGTCTGCACTCTTTGCTTTCCACCGGGTAATATTTATCATAGAAGTCCAGGATGTACTCCTCTGTCTTGAAGCCGAACTTCTGGTACAGCAGCATGGCAGGGTTACTCGCCGATACGTGAAGGGTCACATCCTTTCCCATACATGTCTACAGAGACGAGACAAGAAAGCGATCCCTGTATGAACTTGGGCTGCGCAATTTGGGGGGGAAATCTAGGTGTACTGTGAAAAAATATTGTTGGTTTAACTTAAAAAAATAAGTAACCTGGTTGCCTTCAAATTTTAAATTCACTGAAATGGAAAAATGTTGTTAATACAATGAAGGAGATTAATTCAATCACCACAAACTCAAAATATTATGTTCTTTGAACTACATAAATTATCTAAGTTGATTTGACAAAAGAAAAAAATGTTGTGATTACAAATCATGAAAATATTTTTTTTACAGTGTGTGATTTAAAATACGCTAAACAGTATATGAGCTGTTCTGAAACGAGCAGCGCATTTATTTGATTAATTAAACCACAATTTCAGTTTCTCACCTGAATGAGATGGTAAATCATGAACGTGGCGATACCAGCTCGCCTCCATTCCGGATGCACCAGCAGGAAGGAGATGTAAGCCTCGTTGTACTTCACATCTGGCACCATGAAACCAAAACCGATCACGATTTTCTTGTAAAGCACCACTACGCTGAAGTCTGGGTACTGGAGGCACTCTGATAGGTCGATACCTGATGGGCAAAAGGTCCCATTTTTATTCCTTCAGGAACTAGTTTTATCCAAAAATGTATTTGACAGGATGAAATGATGATTACCAGGCCAGAAGATTTCTTGGCACATGGAGTTGACAGAAGGGATGTGATTGGGCCGTACGTAGCAGTAGTCTATAGGTGCGTCAGGTTCAGCTTCCCAAGTCGGGTCCTTCTTGTGATGGTACGCACGGATCTCTGAGAGTAAACGCATCTTCAGCGGCCGACTCTCGTAGTCTCTCCTACACAAACACACACAAAGCTATTGAGCAGGATTCTGTAACATGGTGGAGTCATATGTTAATGTCCTCAAGGCTCATAACTGTGGTTCTCAGCTTAGTTTCACTTTATTGACAGGTGTACCACTTTATTAGGTACACCTGTCCAACTGCTCGTTAACACTTAATTTCTAAGCAGCCAATCACATGGCGGCAACTCAGTGCATTTAGGCATGTAGACATGGTCAAGACAATCTCCTGCAGTTCAAACCGAGCATCAGTATGGGGAAGAAAGGTGATTTGAGTGACTTTGAACGTGGCATGATTGTTGGTGCCAGAAGGGCTGGTCTGAGTATTTCAGAAACTGCTAATCTACTGGGATTTTCAACGCACAACCATCTCTAGGGTTTACAGAGATGGTCCGAAAAAGAAAAAACATCCAGTGAGCGGCAGTTCTGTGGGCGGAAATGCCTTTGATGCCAGAGGTCAGAGGAGAATGGCCAGACTGGTTCGAGCTGATAGAAGGGCAACAGTGACTCAAATAACCACCCGTTACAACCAAGGTGGGCAGAAGAACATCTCTGAACGCACAGTACGTCGAAACTTTGAGGCAGATGGGCTACAGCAGCAGAAGACCACACCGGGTGCCACTCCTTTCAGCTAAGAACAGGAAACTGAGGCTATAATTTGCACAAGCTCATCGAAATTGGACAATAGAAGATTGGAAAAACGTTGCCTGGTCTGATGAGTCTCGATTTCTGCTGCGACATTCAGATGGTAGGGTCAGAATTTGGCGTCTACAACATGAAAGCATGGATCCATCCTGCCTTGTATCAACGGTTCAGGCTGGTGGTGGTGGTGTCATGGTGTGGGGAATATTTTCTTGGCACTCTTTGGGCCCCTTGGTACCAATTGAGCATCGTTGCAATGCCACAGCCTACTTTCAGCAGGATAATGCGCCATGTCATAAAGCTGGAATCATCTCAGACTGGTTTCTTGAACATGACAATGAGTTTGCTGTACTCAAATGGCCTCCACAGTCACCAGATCTCAATCCAATAGAGCATCTTTGGGATGTGGTGGAACGGGAGATTCGCATCATGGAGGTGCAGCCGACAAATCTGCGGCAACTGTGTGATGCCATCATGTCAATATGGACCAAACTCCCTGAGGAATGCTTCCAGCACCTTGTTGAATCTATGCCACGAAGAATTGAGGCAGTTCTGAAGGCAAAAGGGGTTCGAACCCGTTACTAGTATGGGGTACCTAATAAAGTGGCCGGTGAGTGTATAAAAATCTATTACTATTCATAAGTTTAGGGTCAGTAAGAAGTCAAGTGTTAAGACATTTATAATGTTGCACTAATTTGCACTATTTTAACTAAATGTGGTATTGAACCTTCTATTTATCAGAAATATGAATATGAAGCAGCACAACAACACTGATCAGAATAAATGATAAATGTGTCTTGAGCAGCAAAGCTTCATATTAGACTAATTTCTGAAGGATCATGTGACACTGAAGATGGGTAATGATGCTGAAAATTCAGTTTTACATCTTAAAAAAATAAACTGAATCTTACATTTTAAAAGAGAAAAGAGTCCTTTTAAATTGTAGTAATATTTCACAAAATTACTGTTTTACTGTATTTTTGGTCACATAAATGCAGCCTTGGTGAGAAGGCTCATTTAAAAAAAAATGTCTCACTGTGTATACTTATTAATAATAACTTTAAAGATGAACAACATCATATACATTTTTTTAAAATGGTTATATCTCTAAAAAAAAAAAAAATCTGAGGGAAAAAATAAATAAATAGGTGATGTGTTATTGTGTATATTGAAAGCTATTTCCAAAGTTTCATTCCTGTACTAAAAACTAATAATAAAAAAAATGTTTGTAGACCTGAATGCAAATAGGAAAACAGAACAGAAAAAAATACAAATAAATGGTATAAAGTATAAACTATTTGTTACATTCCAAGACGGACTTGCCACGATGTTTTTTGACATATTGTCTTTTATCTCATTCATAAGAGCAAGAAAATATGACAAATTCAAAGTCTCTAATAATAAGAAGAAATGAACATTGAGTCAATGCTCAGATGTGTCACGATGTGTGTACCTGATGTATGGCTTGAGCACTCTGGAAGTGTAGGGACTCTTGATGGTCTGATCCCATGCAGGCATCAGAACCCATTAGCCTGTGCCAGAAGGACACTGTCGAGCTGATAGAACCCTTTCCTTATGGACACTGTTGACTGAAAAAACAAAACACAATTCATCGAAACAAGTTTTCTAGTTGAGGATAAATTACATACCCATACATGTTTTCTTCTAGCTGACCTGAAAGCGATCGAGATGTACGAAGGTCCTGGCTGGTGGTTCTGTATTTCTCCTCTCTGCTTGTCCTGTGGCTGGCCAAACCCCCATGTGCCGCCATACACGCCCCCCACCAGGCTGAGTGTGGCACTCACGGCCTGATCCACATCCAGCAGGGGAAGCCCTTCGCTCCCTTTCGCCTGGCGCACAGTAGCTTGCGATGCAGCCTTTTGGCCTGTGGCGTGACGAGCCAGCGCTTCCCGACAGGCCTCTAGCTTGTGGAGCAGCATGCGCTCCTCGTAAAGGCTGATGAACGTGTAACGAGGAGCGGGCAAGACACGGCCAACCCTCACCCTTATCCTGGAGAACCTTCCTCCGCTCTCTGTACCGCACCCCCGTTCCTGTCGGCAACAAGCCTTCATCCTGGCCCTCGTCTTCCTGCGCCATCTCTACCCCGCTCCCTCGTCTTCACTCTTCCAGTTCTTGTTTGATCGGCTCGGACCGGACGTAGCCTTTCCTCAGCCATGTGATAGTGCCGGTAGCCAAAGGCATGCTGGGAGGGGTATATACTCCATCCCGGGGTCGATAACACCCTCAGCATCCAATTCTTCCATCGATCTGAAGGAAAGTCATACAGTGATTAGAGATGAAGTGAATGAAGTCTGATTTTACCAAACTTAAGTTTAAAATATCAATATTTGAGCTATGAAACAAGTAGTGGTTGGTAGGACATTACTAGGGTGTTGCAGAGGTGTCTCTGATTGGGCACTCAGGGCGCTCAGGGTGGTTCTCTTGCCATGTGGTCGCAAGAGTTATGAGTGGTTCTTAGAATGTTACTATGTGAGTGCTACCTGGTATCAAGGTAAGAGACCCCTTAAGGTAAGTCTATGCCATCTTTTCATCCATCTTAGCATCTATCAGGTGGAAACTGTAAGGCCCTGTGTTGACCGAACCGTATTTTTCCAATTGTTTTCAATGGGAGTGCCGCGTTTTGAAAACGGCAGCAGCGTGACGAGAAGATGAGCGTCTTAAGCCAAGTTCACACTACAGGATTTTAAACCAGATTTAAGCCCGATTTGCAAATTCTTGAGCTCGCCGACAGCTTCAGGGTGTTATTGCGTGCAAATTGGTGGGGGATTAGTGGACGATGAACGTTTGCCAATCTGTTAGTATGAAAGAGCCAACAACGCATCAAAAACGCTCGCAGAAGCATCGCCGAGCCCAGAAAAATATCTAGCATGCTAGATTTCCAGAGCTGGCACGCGATCTCAACCTCAGTGACGTCATGAGCTCCAGCCAATCAGAGCAAGACATGGGTTGAGGTCACTGGGTAAATCTTATTTTTTCTTTTTTTGCATTTTTTTCGCAAACAGTTTGAAGCACTTGTTTCTGTCTGACGTCCATATTGGTCTGTTGTGTTCTCTTCTTCGCTGGGTATTGACGCACATGCTGTTTTGCGCCATTTCCTGTTCGTCTTATCGCGTGATTTTTGTGACAAAACGTGGTTTGTCAGACAGGATAGAATCGTTACGGTGACAGAGCTGTTGTCAACTCATGTAGTGCGTTACCTCCTGTTGTGGATCAATCACGTTGTGTTGTGTGAACAGCTTTAAAGGACAACTCCGATCCCAAAAAATGAACCTTTGGTCTAATTACACATTGTTACCTAGTTATCAACACGTTATCTGAGAATTTGTTTTCATGAATTTGCGGAAATGTAAATGGTTTTATCTCTCTAAAAACAGTTTTAGCATTATAATGCTCAGTATAGCAGCTACGTATATTGGGCATAAGAGTAATGACAAATAAAAATCGCTTGTTATTACCACTAACAAGGCTCAGAAATAGCCCCACAGTAACACGGTAGCATAATAAGGGTCCCTACATACAAACCGAAGCATTGAGAAACTTTGTCAGTGTCCATACAGTTTAATAAAAAGATATTTTATACACAGTCAACTTCGCGGATACAGACAGAAAGCCACCAGTATTTGAAATATAGTCTCTACCAGTTCGAATCTCCGAATGCTGATACTAGAACACTCCTGATTTCACTGAGAGCAAAGTCATGTAGTGTAGTTCAGCCGTTCATCGTCCACACGGAAACGCAGTATCACGGACACTGAAACCAAACATTTTTGAAAACCCCTGCCAGGGTTTAGGATTTTCAGAAACGCCGGTTACAGAGTTGTCGTGTAGACAGTAAAACTGGGTTTTTTTGCCTTGTGACGTCAGATTGTGCACCGTTATCTGCCAACCAGATAACTTTTTGTTAGGCTAGACCGATTTATCGGCAGGGCGATATTATCGGCCGATATTAGGAATATCGGCTATCGGCCGTTATAATGGCCGATAAATTAATATTTCAAACATAAAATTAAAATGGACGAAACACGCTTCATGTCATGAGTGTTGGAGTTGTATAGTTTGTCCACCAGAGGGCACTCTACACTGTCCCTGTTGACAACACTCGTTGAGTTGGTCACGAGACATACATTGCTTGAATAACAATTAAAAGAACATTCTCATCAGTTCTCTTAACACAGATAAGCATGACAAAATTTGGGACTATCATGTCCAGTTTTGCTGCTGTTAAATAAGCCGAGAGTGAAGCGGAATTAGCTAGTAATAATTACGTTACGTTGTTACAGTTTAGTTGACTGACCTTTTAACTTTGACAATGTGACTAAAGTATTTCTTTAATAGTAAGTGACAGTTATAGCAATGAGACGTATCATCTCTCCCTGGCCTGTTATATTGAAAATATATGTTTTACAATTTGCAGTATGACGTAATCCATTGCTAAATTATGGCTCATCATAGACTAGCTAACCACAAAGCTAGCTAATGCCACTATCATCAGTCTGTTCTGTTGTGACAATAAAAGAAACAAGTTTCTTTTTAAAATGCATTATCATATTATTTTAAGTTAAAACTCATAAATAACAACAAATAACTAATTTTAGGGAAATCTATTAATGTTTTTTTTTCATTTCTGAAATAAAAAAATAAAAATAAATAAAAACATATCGAGCCGATATAGCTTTATACGAAACAAAACTTAATGTGAATATTTGTATCTGGTATCGGCCTTCAAAATCCTTTATCGAGTAGGGCTCTACTTTTGATTGGCCAACGTGGCTTTACGATTAGGGTTCTATCGCCTGCTAGTGTGGCATGCTCTTGACAGCGCTTGATAGCATGTTTTTGAGTGTTCATGTGGACAGGATTTTTTCTTTTTAACTCAGGAGGAACAAGGTCCGTGTGGACAAGGCCTAAGTGTTTGGTCAGTAAGCTTGAGCATCGATCTCACCGTGGAACAGAGCTTGAGGGGGCATGACATCCGGGATGAGATCGGCCTCTGACAGCAGACTGGGCGTGGCAGAGTGTGGGCAGGCGTTCCAGGGCGGAGAAGTCGGGCGAGAGGGGAGGGGGAGGGAGAGGTGAGCGGGGTCCTGTCCGATCGAGCTGAGAGAGGAAAAGTCAATGACTTCGCCCTTCTCCAGATACGGACCGAGCGCGCGCACGGTTGCCTAAGTTTTACAGGTGTGGACGAGGCACTGCGGTCGAGAAACCCGGCCGCCTCCTTCTGTGCACGCCGGATCTCTTTGGCCTCCTGGTGTTCGGGAACGCTTTTCCTTCAGTTGCATGGCGCTCTCCACCGGGTTACGACTTCGCCACGCTTCCTCAAACCCTCCACAGTGATTATGGGGTCGAGGGACGGCTTCGACACGGCTGGAATAACAACATGCAGACCCCAAAATGTTACATTTTCATTTAAATTGAAGAAAATATACTGCATTTCTAGAGCTTGTCAAAAGTACCAACTTCGGTGCTGAAATTAAAAAATGTGATGATACCAGCATTTCCCTCTGGTATTTTGAGCGCTGTTTAACGGATTCTTAAACACCTCTGATTGGCCATTGTGTTGAGGTGCTGCTCAACATATCTCTCTCTGATTGGCCATTGTGTTAAGGTGCTCAACATATAGGTCTCTGATTGGCCATTGTGTTGAGGTGCTCAACATATATGTCTCTGATTGGCCATTGTGTTGAGCAGCTCAACATATAGGTCTCTGATTGGCCATTGTGTTGAGGAGCTCAACATGTATGTCTCTGATTGGCCATTGTGTTGAGGAGCTCAACATGTATGTCTCTGATTGGCCATTGTGTTGAGCTCAACATACATGTCTCTGATTGGCCATTGTGTTGAGGTGCTCAACATATACGTCTCCGATTGACCATTGTGTTGAGGAGCTCAACATATACGTCTCCGATTGACCATTGTGTTGAGGAGCTCAACATGTATGTCTCTGATTGGCCATTGTGTTGAGGAGCTCAACATGTATGTCTCTGATTGGCCATTGTGTTGAGGAGCTCAACATGTATGTCTCTGATTGGCCATTGTGTTGAGCTCAACATACATGTCTCTGATTGGCCATTGTGTTGAGGTGCTCAACATATACGTCTCTGATTGACTCATTGTGTTGAGGAGCTCAACATATACGTCTCCTGATTTACCATTGTGTTGAGGAGTTCAACATACATGCCTCTGATTGGCCATTGTGTTGAGGAGCTCAACATATAGGTCTCTGATTGGCCATTGTTTTGAGGAGCTCAACATACATGTCTCTGATTGGCCATTGTGTTGAGGAGCTCGACATATACGTCTCTGATTGGCCATTGTGTTGAGGAGCTCAACATACATGTGATTGGCTAAAATGATCAATGATCAAAAACATGTTGTCTTCGACGCTCTTCATTGGGCGCTTGAAAGCAGGCACCTATCAGCTGATCCACCTTTATGTGGATCGATTAGGGATCTGCTGAGTAGACGCCTGCTTTTAAACGCTGACATTGTTTATCTATGCAAGCGCTCATTGAAAAGCGTCAAAGATGTCATTGTAGCCAATCACAGACATATACACTGAGCGTGGCCAATCAGAGGGGTTTAAGAATCAGTGCTCAAAATGCTAGAGGGAAATGCTTGTATTGGAAATGGATTAAAATGCTTTTCCAGGATCAACAAAGATGCCGATCTTACCAAGACTTGGTAAAATCACTTTCACCAAACTACTACTACCTTTGGCCTTTATTGAGGCCGCAGAGCTTTCTCCCCCTCGGGCCGCAGAGTCGGTGGCACGGTTCTGGACTAGCTTCCACCAGCCGGGTTCTCCAAATTCCTGTGCACCGGAGCGGAAAAATGTTGGGCTGCCGACAGACAGACACCCTGCCACGGTGCTCCACCACGTGGACGTCTTCTTTCTGAGCATGTATAATTATAAAATAAAAACATACTTGCCTTTAAAAATCAGGTGATTTTAAAACTAAATATAACAGTTTTGATATTCAGTCTTACCTGGAACCAAGTAGGAACGTCCAGTGCCGACTAATAAAGGCACAAATATCTTCCTTCCATCTGAAGTAACCTTGTCGTCCGGTGCCCTCTAAAGACAGGTTATACATGGCCAACATAACCACCTATAAGCATAAAATCAACCTTTTTTTTAGCAGAATGCAGAATCAAATCATCTGATAAGTCTTTTATTAGAAAATTTCAAGATTTTCCATTTTTGTAATGCTATTTTAGGTTTATAAACACAGATTTCCATTCAGGACAAATCCTGAAATGTGTTTTCAAACACTAACTAAATACGTTTTCTGTTTATTTCAATTGTTCCCAAGTGCATACCTGCTGCCAGGTCAGCCTCATCCTCTCAAAACTCTCCTTCCCATCTTCCGCACAATCCGAGCAGGTGAACTTGAAGAAGTTGTCTCCTTTCAGGTAGCTGGGCTGCTCTCCACGTAGCTGAGCTGAACCAAACAAGTGAACAAAATCAAGGAAGACAGCTCTGAGACCAAGCACACTTTTTCAGATCAGTCTTTATTGAGTGAACAAATGCAGCCCAAGTTCAAGAATATCAACACATCGTAAAACTGGTCACATATGGGTGTATCAGACATGTCGTTCCTTGTTAATGGTCTTCTCACCGGCCGGGATCCATTTGTGGCACTTGTCGCAGTAGAACGACATGTCCTCGTTCCAGCTCCCCTCTCCGTCCTCACCGACGTCGCTGTTCAGAGAGTCTCCGCTCTGGTCATGGGACAGATCCACAGACGCCTGGTCCTCCGATTCCACAATGAGGAGAGTTTCTCCCTCCACCTCGCCTTCCTCCAGGCCCTCAGAGGCTGACGTGCACATGGTCTCCTCGTCCTGTGCCGTGAGACCCCTCTGGTCCCCACTGTCCATTTTTCCACCTAATAGATGAGAGCAATTAGATACAGGGCTCTCTATAAGGGCTGCCCGATGGACCGGGACCAGCATAAAGGACGCTCAGGACAGTTGACGGAATCGTTTCGAATTAAGTTTTGCCGATTTAAACATTCAAGACACGAAAGAGAACTTGATTTAGTACTCATGCAAAGATGGTTTTCTCTGCGCAAACACCAGAAGAAAGAAGCCAAGAACCAAACTGCATTCTCTTTTGCTGCATATGCTTGAATGGATAAACACACAAATTTTGTTCAAATGCACATCTTGGTGAGTATCCTCGCAGTCGGTTATGTCTTAAGTGAATGTAAACAGTTAATATACACACTGCTGTCTGTTGTTAATTTTAATCAAAGAAAATATGAAGAGTTCAGATGCAAAAGCCTCTAAGTGCCATTTGAAATTTTCTTCTAAAATGACCATTTTTATCAAGCTTGTATATTTAAATTCAGTAATTTTCACTTTAAATGACAATTAATAGGTAATCTTCATTGCCATTTAAGTGAAATTACTGAACTTAAATATACAAGCTTGTTAAAAATGGTCATTTTAGAAGAAAATTTCAAATGGCATTTAGAGGCTTTTGCATCTGAACTCTTCATATGCTCTTGACTAAAATGAATAACAGCTTTAATGTATACACTGAAGACTATGTGTTGTTATTTCGCAATTGATTAATTTTTCATTTTCTGTAGCATCTCTCACCTGAATACTCCTTTGTTAAACCTAAGCATCTATTTCTTGCTTGTTTCATTTGCATCTTTTTTTCTATTGCATTATTTTGTAAATGTAACTGTTTATTTGTCTTTAATAATATTTGAACATCTTATTAGATATGCAAGTAACCTAGTTCACCGTGGTATAGAAATTACCTGATCTAAAATGTTGGTGTCATTACAACCTTATTTATTAGGATACAAGTTTACAATGGGTCAAATACATCGAAAACAATAACATTTATTATTACAGTTACACTTAATTTTAAGGTGATGTAGTTACAGTGTACTTACTCAAATAAGTACTGAGTAATATTAGTTAACTAACGTTACATTGCTTACTATAGAGTTAGGGTTAGGATAATTATACATACTATTTCTATACACTTATTAACGCGTGACTATGCCTTAAAACAAAGTGCTACCATTATTAATAGGTATGTGGACATTTCAATAAATATCGGCCGCCATTGTGTTCCAAATCTCTGTGCCGAATTTTCCCAAATCATTTTGAGCGGGTCTCCTAAAATGCGCTGATTTCATTGACTCGCTGTGGGAATCCTTGATTATTTTTACCCAATCACATCATTAGGGGTTTCGACTGCACAATTTACAATTTTTTCTAGTCAGGCTGCATTTTCCTCCTGAAAGGTGATTTCAAACAATACGGAAGAATTCAACCGTCAAGAAATATATTTTTACCCACTTTGGACACTTTCCAGAGGAAGGTAGACATGAAGAACATATGTTTGTGGTGTGCTGTACAAAATTTCATGGCCATTTAAACTCCCTAACTTTTTTATGACTACCGACACTGAACGTTACCTGTAGAAAAGCTGTCAAAATGCAGCGCGTCGTGTAGGCTACACTCAACTTTTGTGTGGTCTCCTCCACTTTCTTTCCTCCACCAGCGTTAGTATTGTTAACTCTATATTCTTACACAACTGGAAATAGCATGAATCAACCAAAATCCATCTTTTAAATTAAGGATATATAATTTTCCTTGGATCGATTGTTTTCCATTCAATTATTTGTATTTTCAACAACTGCTCGTCAGAAAAATACTATAAAAGATAGGCCAAATCAGTCTTTATGTGTGTTAAAATCAAGTAAAAATCCAAATAACTATGAAACCCACGTTAGATCCAAATAACTATATGAAACCCATCTCCACAGAAAATTTCATTAATATATCTTGAATATTGAGAAAGTTATGAGCATTTTTGTGAAAAAACAACTTGTTTTCGGTCACACTAAATTCTATTGTTTTCACCTTAGAAATGAGACAAAAATAGGCGCTGATTACTGAACTATAAAATGTTGTAACTTTCTTCATACTTGACATATTTACTTTTTTCTTTTTATTTTGTAAAGGGGGTACCCAGGTCTTTCCACACATGCTATCCATTTGTCTATTTGTTGAGTTTTAATTTTTTGTCCACATACCTATTATTATTTATCAAAATATTTTTTTAAGTTTGTGTGTGACAGTCACGTACTGTAAAATACTTTAGAAACCGAGGTATTTCGTCAGAGAAACATGAGTAATAGTTGTAAATTCATTATTAATAAAAGTAATATGTTGTACCAGTTGTAAATTCATTGTTATTAAAAGTAATATGTTGTACCAGTCGGTTTATGAACTGTGTGTCCTCTGCTTGTCAGCCTCTTGTCGGTCTCGCGCGGCCACGAGCTCTCTTGTCAGTAGTATCTGTTCCTCGAGCACGCGCAGGTTCTCGCGCTTCCGCTCCACGCGCTCCAGGTCGCGCAGCACTCCGTCGTGCAGCCTCTGTGAACACAATCATCTCACATATAAACACTGCATGTTTGATAGTGATGAGACATTTGATAATAATCTCACAGGTAAAACTGCCGATATCTCGTTATTACAATGTTAAGTTCCTAGTTGATTGTATTTGAAATTAAGCAGTAATACGTAAACTGAAACAACTTTGAGAGAATAAAACGATTCCCTCTGAACAGAACATGTCAGCCAAGATACCCGACTAGTTACCGTTACTACAGTAAAATTGTATGTTTTGCATAAGACAAAACATTTAAAAAACACAAATTACTTGAACATCTGTGCTTGTTTTGATTGCACACATACTGTACACTAAAGGTTAAATAGAATGGATACAGTGGCTCATAATGGCTAGTAGGACAAGAGTGTTTTTTACCTGTCTGTCCCAGTTCTGCTTGAGATGAACGCCTGCAACGGTGCTGATAGTGAGCACTATAGATAATCCCAAGACAAGCTTAGAGACCGTAGACATAGTTATGAAGCATTACTTTGAATACAGCTACAGTAGGATCAATGGCTAAAGCACTTTGATAACAGAATGGAGCTGAATCCTTTGTGGTGTTTTGGTTTCAAGAGGATGTCAGGCTCTTTACTGCCGCCTGCCGAACAGGAGCGGCGATACACCCAGTGCGCATGCGCAATATTCACATCTCGTGTTTGATTATTTGATCGGGCTGACTAAATTGTTAGGATATTTTGCACAGTGTTGAATTAAAAAATATTTTCATTTCCAGTGTATCAGAGATGTCATAATTAGTCACAAAGGAATTTGAAAATGTCTGTCAGTACTGCACATTTTTGGCGAATGTATATTTGCATAATATGTACATGCATGCTGCATGTATAATATGCAGAAATAAGCTATTCCAAGCAAAGCTGTTCATAGGCCTAATGCATTTAAAAGTTTATACTACTTGCAATCTATAGTCCAACATGTTTTTTATCAAAAGTCCCATGTCTGGAGCAAACTAAGACTGATTATATATTGAACTGTCACCAAAAATCAATAAAATGGCAGCGGGTTAAACAAAGGTCTTCGCTAATGTAGAAATGCAAGAGAGTTGTTTTGTGAAATATCATCTTTGGTTTCTCACCTCGTTCTTCACTTCCTCTCTTTTTTTCTCAAAGTCTGAATCCACATGTTGAGATTCATAGTGTATTCTGCACACCATCCCGGGATTTTGTCTGACCATTCCAAACACTGTCCCCCTTTGAAATGTGGGAGAAAACAGAATGCAGATTTGTAATTAAAATGTGAAGTAAGTATAAATAAAACAAACAATCATTCAACTGCATATTCCCTAGATTAAAGTGTATGTTTTTTATGAAACCGTTTCTATTGAAAGGTTATAGTGGGAAAAGGTTCTTTAGATTATTAATGTTCTTCAAAATACACTGTAAAAAATATTTTCAAGATTTGTTATCACAACATACTTTCTTTTGTCAAATCAACTTTATAATAATTTATTTAGTTGAGATAACTTATTATTTTGAGTTTCTGATGATTAAATTAATCTCCATTGTATTAACTCACTTTATTTTTCCAGTTCAACTTACAATTTTAAGGCAACCCAGGTTTTAAGTTAAACCAACAATATTTTTCGTACAGTAATCACAACATTTTTTCTTTTGTCAAATCAACTTAAATAATTTATTTAGTTCAGATAACTTATTATTTTGAGTTTCTGATGATTAAATTATTTTCCTTCATTATATTAACTCACTTTTTCCAGTTCAGTCAACTTAAAATTAAGGCAACCAGGTTACTTACTTTTTAAGTTAAACCAACAATATTTTTTACAGTGTAGTAATCACAACATTTTTTCGTTTGTCAAATCAAATTTATAATAATTTATTTAGTTGAGATAACTTATTATTTTGAGTTTCGAATGATTCAATTAATCTCCTTCATTGTATTAACTCACTTTTTCCAGTTCAATGAACTTAAAATTTGAAGGCAACCAGGTTACTTATTTTAAGTTAAACCTACAATATTTTTTACAGTTAAGAAAAAAAATGGTTATTTTAAGAACTGTTCTTTAAAAGGTTCTTTGTGGAACCCAAAATGGTTATTTCATAGTATTTTGAAAGCTTTTTTTTTGTTTCCAGTGTATCATACACAACGTGTGAGCTATTCAATAGATGATACTAATAATCAGTTTTTGAAATGTCGACTATATTGCATCTTACAAAAAAGTTTGTAAATATATGTGTGTAAATATATATTAGTGCTGTCAGATCGATTAATTGCATAGCAAAAATGTATGTTAGATGTGATGCATTGATTTGACAGCATTGATGTATAATATTTTTATATAACTAATCATGGCGTAAAACACAACTTGTGCTTTAATTTACTTTGTCTTAAAATGGACTTCAAAACATCAGTTTATATTCAAAATCAATATTTAAAATGTTAACTTACACAAAATTTTTTAATCAAAACTAAAATCTGGTTGATGACTATTATTTTGACATTATCAGTATTGTTAATTAAACAAAATATATAGGCTAATTGAGAAAACAATGTATTTTACTGGAAATAAATAGGGATAATTACTCAAAATACGTTGTAATCATTTGTTTTGTTGCAGAATAATTAAGTAAATTTCTCTTCATGTCAGTTTGAATTTCACCATCCACCTATGTTTCCATCCATCTATTTGTATGCACATTTTGGGATATCGCATTATAAAAAAAACGCTGTTTGGAAACGCAAATGTGCATAAATTCTAAAAATGTGCATAAAACGTAGTCGGATCATTTTTTTATCTGGTAATAAGACATGCACAACCGCAATGCCATAAATAGAACCATATTTGGTTCCCCAAAGAATTTTTCTTATTTTAAAGAATATTTAAAAAATCTTAACCAATCAATATAAAGAACCTTTTGTGCATTTGAAATGTCCCATGGATGGCACCAAAGGATCTTTGTGGAACCACGGATGCTAATAAAGAATCTTTATTTTTAAGAGTGTAATTGTTTTACTGCATGTGGAAAATATGTATGCATCTGTGCGAGTCAAAGCCTGAGTCAGGAGGGAGGAACATGCACATCTGGTGCTCAGAGTTCCTCAGCTGTGGGGCTGCCATAAAGGTTTGTTTGATGGGACACCCCTAGTCAATGACAGCTAAAGCAAACATCCAGCTTTCCCAAACACCACTCCACCCCCTCACCTCCAATGCTCTGTAATTGTGAGCTTTGGTTGTTCCCAAAAACAGCTTGGGCTCAAACAGAGATTTTGGAAACAGGGAACCTTAAAGGAGTAGTTCACTTAAAAAATAAAAAATAAACTTTTGCTGATAATTACTCACCCATGATCATCCAAGATATCCATGTCATTCTTTTTCAGTTCGAAAAGAAATTAAGGTTTTTGATGAAAACATTCCAGGATTTTTCTCCATATAATGGACTTTACTGGGAACCAAACGGTTCAAGGTCCAAAAGACAGTTTCAGTGCAAACTTGTTCAAAGGGCTTTAAACGATTCCAGACGATTAATAAGGGTCTTATCAAGCGAAACGATAACTAATTTTTTTTTTTTAAATAACAAAGTTTAAGTTCTATAAGCTCAAATGCTCGCCTTGCTCTGTTCTGTGTAACTCTCCTGTTCAAACTCGTTCATCAAAATGAACGAATCTTTTTCCGAGTCAATTCATTCATTTTGTTTGTTAAACCAAATGACACGAAAAACATTCGTTCACTGTGATAAACGAGTTACACAGAACAGAGCAAGGTGAGCATTTGAGCTTATAAAACTTAAACTTTGTTATTTATGTATTAAATGAGCGATCGTTTAGCTTGATAAGACTCTTATTCGTCGTCTGGAATACGTTTAAAATCCTTTGAGTAGTTTGCAGTTTGCACTGAAACTGTCTTTTGGACCTTGAACCGTTTGGTTCCCATTGAAGTCCATTACATGGAGAAAATCCTGGAATGTTTTCATCAAAAACCTTCATTTCTTTCAACTGAAGAAAGAAAGACATGGACATCTTGGATGACATGGGGGTGAGTAAATTATCAGCAAAAGTTTTTTTAAAGTGTATACTCCTTTAAGCAAATATGTTGCCTCAACACTTTCAATTTTTAGATTTGTAGGTCATGAACATTGGGAATTGTATCTCGGAAATGCTGTTGTGTGTGTTGGCACAGAAACATGATTATAAGTGACTCCTCTCTCCATCTTTCATCATTTTTTCGGTCTGTCTCATACCGTTTTGATGTGCCGCCAACAACAACACCTTTAAAGTGAAGTAGACTTGTCAGCATGGACGCTACTCAGCAGCATCCTGTAAGAAATCAGCATGGGAATGGACGTCTTGGTACTAAGTAAACTGATTCCCTGGCTGTTTGTTGATCTGTACTATCCTTTTCTTTATCAGGTCTGGAAATGATGTGTGAACCACCCTCCTCCAGATGATACGATGTTTTACCTTGCCTCACTTTAACCTGTTTCTGAGAAAAGGAAACATTATCTGTGTTAGTGCGAGTGGGTGGATGTGTTAACAGTGTTTTAGATGTATCTTCAAACGTTCAATGAACTTTGGAGCAATGCTTTGGGTGAACACTACTTATATTAGTAAATAGAAGCTAGTTTCTACGGTCATTGCAATTATATTTTATTTTTTTTGTCTCAATGTGACTTTATATCTCTGAATTTATATTTCGCAATTTGACTTATTTTCACAATTGTGTCTTTATATATCAAAATGAGACTTTGCATCTTTGTTTCTTGTAATTGTGACAATACGTTCACTGTAAAAAGTGATCGGCTGACTTAACTTTAAAAAAGCGAGGAAATGTTGTGTAGTAAAATAACTTTATGTATTGAAAAAAACAAATTATGTGAATTTATTTTTTTCAATTACGCATTGTATTCTTACTTAAAATTCTTAATCATTTTAAGAGCCACGGGTTTTCTCACTTTTTTAAAAAGTTGAGTCAACCAGATCACTTTTTACAGTGAATGTGACTTTATATCTTGCAAATGTGACTTTATTTCACAGTGTGACTATATTTTATGATGGCAAATTTATCTAAAAAAATTGTGCCTTTTATTTCTCGTAATTGCAACTTTATTTCTTTTCAATGAGAATTTATATCTTGCAATTGCTACTGTTTTTCTCATAATGTGGCTTTATATCTTGCAATTATAAATATATCTCAAACAATTGCGTTTTTATTTCCCATAATTGTGACTTTATTTAGCCTAATTTCAATGTTGTTTACCAAAATTGCAACTATTTTTTGTATTTTTTTGCATTTGCATTTATATCTCACAGTATCACTTCTAACTTCACTTGTTTAATACGCAATTGTAAAAAAATATTGTTGGTTTAACTTAAAAAAAGTAAGTAACCTGGGTTGCCTTAAAATTTTAAGTTCATTGAACTGGAAAAAGTGAGTTAATACAATGAAGGAGATTGATTTAATCATCAGAAACTCAAAATTATGTGTTATTTGAACTACATAAATTATTCAAGTTGATTTGACAAAAGAAAAAAAATTGTCATTACTAATCATGAAAAGATTTTCTTACACTGTAGATTTTCATCAATTCTTGAAGCAACATTGTCTTTTTTTCCTGTCTACCCACTTATAAGTAATTGCACATCTCATCAGCAAGCTACATAGTGTCATTTACACCATAGCACAAACAGAACAGTACAAACATATTTATAAGATTTGTTATCACAACATGTTTTCTTTTGTCAAATCAACTTAAATAATTTATTTAGTTGAGATAACTTATTATTTTGAGTTTCTGTAGATTAAATTAATCTCCTTCATTGTGTCGACTCACTTTTTCTAGTTCAATCAACTTAAAATTAAGGCAACCAGGTTAATTCATTTTTTTACAGTGTGCGCACTTAAGTTTAAACCTCAACCTTACTGGAATTTTCAGATCTTTAACCTTAAGTACTGACGTGGAATACTTGTACCTAAATTAGAAAGCACCATTTAATAATCATACAAACATACTACAGTAGAAGTTTGTTAGCAAAGACTTCAATCCTTAGCAAACAGACGACAGCCATGGCCCTTTGCTTGTTTGTTTAATGAATGACTGGGGTAAAACATACTTTTTGGGAAGAGTTTCAGTCAATTATTTCTCATCTTAATATCAAGGCCTTTTCAGCACAACCTACATCTTAACAAACAGTAGCACAACACTTTAAGACTTAGTATAAGTATAATAGTAAGTATTGATTTTCAGCTACTCTGTGACATTTATTTGCACTCAGTGTAATCTTTAGTTATCTCAGATTACTGGAAGTCTTTCCAGAGCAAATAATTACATCACCTACACATGTTTGAGGTGAACATTTGTCATTTAAGCTTTATTCAAGCTGATAGGAAAAAATACAATGCGTTTTGCAATTGCTAGCTAGCATTTTTAACACTTTTCTCCCCTTCTTGTTCAGTCAAAACTGACAATAGGCTACAAGTTTGTTTTTGTTTTAACTTAACTCCAAATTAGAGTTTAAGACAAGCATTTAACAGGAGTTCAGTGTGACATTGAACTTAGTAACCGTGGTTTTCCTGACATATCAAACAATCAGAGTAACTGTACTATGAAATCAGTAACTGTACTATGATAGCGACCACTGAAGTACTTTTGTAAAGGTGGTATTATAAAAACTGATTACTTTAATACATAAGTATTGCTTTTAAAGTATTACATTATCTGTTTTATATTTATACTTTAAAAACTTTTAGGATATCATTCGACGTCCCACCGAACACTACAGCCCTCTGCGCTTCCCACCGTACGCTTTTGGATACTACGCGTGACGCGGTTGGTTTAAAGGGCGTTGATTGACAGGCGTTAATCCAATCAGATGTCAGTATCAGGTCGCGTATAAGCTTCACAGGCGGGCGCTGCGCCAACTCGCAAAAGTGCCACGACTCCAAAAGTCAGCGGCGATTCTTTATCACTGTAAATTTGAACGCAGGTAAGCGCACGCTTTTTTATTACCGTTATGTGTTTTTTTCACCACCAGTGAAAAAGTTAAAGTTTGTCAATCTGACAGTCAATGTTTTTGATATTGATGTTTGGGTTGTATTTGAAAATAATTTGTATTCTCAGATAGTTTGAACTTTGCATTGTGATAATCTAATTCAAAGCATCCTTCTTCTGCTCGAGCGTAACGTTACGTGTCCTTACTGATGCTTCCATTTACTTGGTCACTTTATAGTTTTAGTCTTTCGTTACATGATGTCTTGCTGCGCTTACTGGATTGTACTGTATTGTTTTTTGTTTGTTTTCTGTCTTTTACATTTGATTTAACATGCTATTCGAGTTTGGAGGTGTTTCATCAAGCATACGGCAAGTTCACAAAATAATGAGTGAATCATGTTAATAATTATCCAAAAATCAATTTCTTATCAATTTCTTTTTTTTACGAACTGTATATTTGTTACTTTTTTGTAATCATCATGAAATATGTGTTTAATATTGTATGAATTTTCAAGAGGAGAAGAGTCAAAAAGTAAAAAAAATAAAATAAAATAAAAAAGAATTTCAGAAGCGCATAAGTATCATTAAGAGGATAATTGGGGGAAAATGGCCCTATGGCAAAGTTTCCACAAAATATATATATATATATATATATATATATATATATATATATATATATATATTTTTTAAACTGAATTCTTTCAGCCATTATTATGCAACGTCAGCGACTCAGCAATGTTGCTGAAAGGGTTAATGTCCGACATATGAAAGCAGCCCCCTTTCACTGAGATGAGGAGTCCTGCTCCTGCATGTAGGAACTCTGCATTTCCTGTGTTTGCTGAGTTTTCTCTCTTCTGAGTCACATGGATCCAGTTTAGGATAGCCATTCCCACATCGATCATTTAGGAAAATAATTTGCAAGAAATGGGCTTTTGAAATTAAAAGAAAAGTTATATGGTTAAAAAAAAAGTATTTGCTTGTTTTGGATGACAACTAGATCTGAGGCTTTCATGATCACAGCGTTACCATGATTTTGGACATGCACCATTATAATACTATGAGTTCCTATACTTCATAAATACCATGGTAATTGTTCGGTAGAAGTAGTGTTTTTTATTTTATTAATTATTTTAATGGGTTGCATTATAGGCTATTCAATAAAAGCAAAGCAGTGATTAGATTATAATGCATATAAGTTATATGCTGTTAAGAGTAGCCTATTTCATTCAAGCCCAGTCAGTATTCTCCCGTTTACCTGAGTGCCTGAGTCAGATATTTAGAGACCGCTCTCTAAAACTTCCACAAGAGAGTTGCACGGGCTGCTAGTTAAAATGTGAGGTTGGGGGAAAGTTATTGTGGTCTGCTGCACACAGACCTGTCCTCTGGAAACTGTATGCCCCTCTCTGTTTGTGTGAGGGAATGCTGAAGAGTGTGGTCTCTGTTGGGTGTTGCATAACATGAACTCTAGTGGGCAAACGATATAGAGGTGCTGGTTTCACTGAAAATATCTTTTTTCAACCTTTTTTCACATTGTCTCATGGCAAAAAAACTGTCATGAAGACAATGTTTTATTATTTATTTCTCTTTTGGTCCCTCATGGAAGCCAAATACATAGACCAAGCAGTATGACTTGTCAGGTAACAGAAATGCTGAATAGGGTGAGCAATTTATCTATCAGCAAATTCTATCGTGAAAAATCTTGTGTGAAATTCTCAGAGGATGTTGTTGTTCATGAACATTGAATAGTCCTTGTTTGCACATTTGAGTGTGCAACAGAGCTAACCTTTTTCTTTAGAAGATGCTGATGGCTTTTGTACTTTGTAGGATAGGGGGTACAGGACTAAGCAAAGATGGATGTGTATGACCCTCAAACTCTGGGAATTGTGGTGTTTGGTGGCTTCATGGTGTTCTCCGCCATTGGCATTCACGCTCGTTTCAACTTTTCCATGAAAGGAAACATCTTCCACGAAGAAGCCCTGGCCAAACAACGGCAAGACTTCCGGCAAGATCCAACCCCAGCGCTCTGACAAGAAGAAAAAGGTATGTGAAAAGAAAAAACAGAGACCAAGAAGAAGGAGGAGAAGCCAAATGGGAGCCTTCCAGAATCTGAGCCTGAGTCCATCCCTGAACCTGTGGTCAAAAACAGTGAACCCGATGCTTTCTCCCAAGTTGAAGCAGAACCCCAACCTGAACCTGTGCCTGTTCCCAAGCCTGAACCTGAAGTTAAGCCCAAGCCAGTTGTACCTGAACCAGCTCCTAAGATTGTTGAGTGTGCTGCCCCTCCTACTGTGAGTGCTGTGGTGGCCCCACTTGCTCCTTCCCCAAAGAGAAAGAAAAGAAAAAGGTGGCCAAGGTGGAACCGGCCCCGTAGAGCCCGTGGAGGTCCCAGAAGTTGTAGTTAAGGTGGAACCAGTGGTTGCAGACGTGGCGGTAAAAGCAGCAGTTGCTTCTGAAGTTGCTGCTCCCCCTAAAGATGAAGAGCCCAAAACTGAAGCTCCAACCAAGAAGAAGTCTAAGAGAAAGCCGAGCCAGGTGAGTCTACTTGGTCATATCCACCTAGGACGGGTGTAATAGTCAGGGGTTCAAACATGCTCTGCTTGCATCAGTCTATACTAATTTCACCTTTTTTAAGTGGTTTCTGTAGAAACGGTTGATGTCCCCCAGCCATCGCCATATAAAACTCTGGTCTCCAGTCTGAATAGTGCGTCGTTCAGTGAATCCGAGACCCAGAAACTCTTTGAGATCATCAGCAAGAAGGCAGGAAAGGACTCCTGCCAACAGGTACTAAGTCAACACCTAATAAACCCTTCTTCAAACTGCTAATACTTATATCCTTCTGTTAGCACTCATGTCTCCTTCCTTCTTTTCATCAGCAGGCAGCTCAGAAGGGTGACCCCTTGGCGCCATTGAAGAAGCAGCTAGAGGAGAAGGAAAAGCAGTTGAGCGCTGAGCAGGGCAGACGTAGCTGCAGCTAAAAACCGTGTCCGAGAGCTTACCAAGGTAATACGTGCCAGCATCGAGCAAACCAATGAGGTTCAAACTAGTTTCTACCCTAATCGAGCTTCTTCAGCTGCAAGGTCATGAGTACCTGTTGAAAATAATTTTGTTGGTCTTGGAGCAATGTTCAGTGATGGACTGGCCATCCATCCATGGTATTTCCCTGTATATGCCCGAGATGCTTGGATATGTTCCAGCATCCCTGCGAAGCTACAAAGAACAAAGAGTTTGGAGAATGGGTGGAGACAATGTTCCAGTTGAAAACTTGTCTTAAGCAAATTGATGCCTGTGCCCCAACAATTAACCATTTACTAGGAAATACGATTGGTTGATAACACACCACCCTAAGCACCTAATTCTTAACCTTTTCCTAATCTACAAACATTTAATTGGTTGATAAATATTTTGAGCAGGGACATGTTCTATTTGTTAAAGTGACATTATCCCTGAGGGTCTTGGTCATTAACCAGATCTCTGACTCTTATTGCTCTGGCCAATAGGAGCTGAGTTCTGCAAAGGGCAAGATGACATCCTTAGAGACCCGTATGAGCTCTGAGCTGAGCACCCGTGGCCAGGAGATTGCAGCTCTACAGGCTCAAATGCAGACTTCCTACCAGGAGCACATCAAGGAGACACAACAGCTCAACAGCAAGGTCACAAGCCTCTTCGCACTTTTCCCCCTCTTGCTATGCTGTGTAGCGTGTTGTTAGATTATTAAATGAGTTGTTAATATGTGTTTTCACAGATCCAAAGCCTGCAAGAGCAGTTAGAGAATGGTCCAAATGCTCAGCTGGCCCGTCTGCAGCAAGAGAACTCTATTCTCAGGGATGCCCTCAATCAAGCCACTAGCCAGGCTGAAAGCAGGTATTGAACATAGTCACTTTTATAAACCCTTACAGTGAAACCGACGAGGTATCAACATTTTGTGGCGATTCTTTACGCCTCTCTATAGACATGAATACCAACACAACACCAATGGATGATAATGTTGTTTATTCATAATTGCAGACTTTTGACGCTTAAGGGCATTTTCACACCTGAAAGTCCGTACCAAGGTCCGAAACGAAAGTTCACGACTTTGATACATTTTATACTTTCAGAAAGTTTTGGTTTGGTTTCACACTGCAATTATGCGAGCGCACTAAAGAACTTTACGTGACATACTTGCGTCCTGTCGTTCATCATCTATGTGGGCATCTATGTGTGCATCTTGACAGTGATTGGTTTAGTAAATGGGACGTGCGTCTGACGTCAGCGTGTTGTGAATTCGGCGGGTAACTTTGACAACATGAACGAACAGGACGCATATTGTTGCAACTATATTGTTATTTTTATGGCATAATTACCTGCAGCACCAACTATCTGCACGAGGCTAGTTCAAATTCGCCAAATGAACGTCCTCGATCGTGCCAACATTTCAGCGTCGCCAACAGGAAAGGAGGAGAAATCGCAAGTTGACTTATGTCATCAGACCATACTTCAATTAAAAACATTGTCTCCTCATCTCCCTGTGTGCTACCACGGCTAATTTTTCCAGCCACCCTCTGTTTTTCGAGCTTATGGGAACCACCAGAACTTCCTGTAAAAGGTCTGAAAGTCCGAACCATACAGAAATGCTTTCACACTCAGAACGGACCAAACCTTTGTTCAGTTTGATCCGGACCAAGACTACCTCTTTTGATTTGACCAAATTTCATCTGTTTGGTCCGGACTGTGGTCCGGGGGAGGTTCACACCTATAATTTTGGGTAAACCATTGGCAAACCATGCCCCTCATTTTGCCCAGGCAAGCATCAAAGGTTTCTCTTCAGAAAATATAAAAATCAAATTGTTCAAAAGCTACACAACTCAAGCTAACACTAAACCTGCCTCCAGCTATAAAACCTATTATCTAACAATTTCCCTTTTGTAAATCTGTGGCTTTTCCACATGCACAGGCAGAATGCAGAGTTGGCAAAGCTACGTCAGGGTTGTGTGCGTCTAAACCGAGAGCTGAATGAGCGCACAGCTGCTCAGCATGCTGAGGAAGAGCGCAGAAGACTCTTGAAACCAAGATGTCCAAAGCTGAAGAACAGCTAGCGCAAACACAAGTAAGTCCTGACCTTTTTCCTTTCTCTCATCTCTCTTAGGTGATTGTGGTCTTTGTACCATGACAATTCTGTTGCCCTAGGTAGGAATTTCCCATATACATTAACTTTAAAAGCAATCCCCCCTCCCCCGCTTAACTATGCAAGAATGTAAACCCCTGTGGCTAAACTCCCATGTTTGATGTTTAGCAATAATACATTCTTTATATTAAAGAGACAGTTTGTCAAAAGTCATCATTTGGGCCTGAGAACTGATGGTGTAAGGACCCTGTTGGAATTGCTCAGTTTATTTACATTTGTTGTTCCAAACCTGCATGCATATACAATGAAAGTAGATGGTGAACATGGGTTATCAGGTTCCAAATCTGAATCTGTACAATAACTTTGCAATTTTGATTTCTTACACAAAGTACTGTATGGCTATATTTGGGAGATGGTTCTCACTGCGGATCTAGCTTCCAACTCCTCCCACCTTACATACACCTAAACCTACCTAACTCCGCCCCCTGATCCCTAAACCCACCCCTAATCCCTAAACACAACCCTAATCCCTAAACCCAACCCTAATCCTACCCATCTCCACCCTTGGATCTTGCTCCGACTCCTCCCCGTGGATCTCATGTACTGCTTTGAGGTGCTACTGATGTTTTGGGGGAACTTATTGCTTTGATAATCCTCTGTTTGTGTTCAGGCATCCCGTGTGGAGGCAGAGAAGGCTCTGCAGCAGAAGTTAGATCGAGTCTATGAGAACTACATGAGGCTCAGCGGAAGCACAACCCTACAGACTCAGAGTGAGAGGCATCAAAAGAGCAAACCAAGACCCTTACTGGTCAGTACACTCAAACACATCTCTGTTTCACTTATGCATTCCCTTGGCTCAGTTTCCAAATGGAAAAAGTGAGCTTTAAATAAAAATAGTTTATTCTCAGTTGTAGCATTTTATGTTTTCGTACCTTTTCACGATGGAAATAACTTCTGTTACAGAACTCCAGGAGCGTATGCGTGTCACAGAAAGAGCTGAAAGACAGATGTGAAGAGCTGGAGCTATTGAGAGCACAGCTGTCTCAGACACCACAGGTTACTGAGGAAAACCCCTCTGTGGAAACAGAAGCAACAGTTCAGGCTGAGATCCAGGGTACAAATTTTTGTGATCTAGTTCCCAATGCAAAGCATCAAAACCAGGTTTTTGACATGATCATTGAGATTGTAATATCAGATACTGTACTCTGTGTCATTACTCTGTACTCTACTGTACTCTTTGTTACACAGAGTACAGTGCCTATGATTCTTTCATCTGTTACCCAGCTGGTCTGACCATATCTACCTTACCTGTGTGTCCATGTTAACCAACTTGTCCATCTACCATGTGTACTATTCATATCTACCCAGCATATCTATCCATATCTACTCGCTTGTCTGTCTATATCTACCTGTCTGTCCATCCCTACCACATCTGTCTATATCTACCCGACCTGTCTGACCATCTGCTGCCCAGCCCATTCAAATATATCTACTTGTCCATCCATATCCACACTCTGTCTGACCATACCTAGCCTACCTTTCCGTCCATCTACCCAACCTTTAATTTGGGATTTTATCTGTCAATCCTTATCTAAATACTATCTATTCAACCCATCTGTCCATATATCTACATCCATACCTACTTGCCCAACCAGGTTTTTGACATGATCATTGAGATTGTAATATCAGATTATTATATTGTAATACAAACAATGCTATCCTCCCTATATTGATTCTTTTTACAGGAATATCAACTGCGAGGAGGTTGAACAGTTGAGGAGCAGGTATTGTGAACTCTTCACATTTAATTTGAGTCACTACATTTACAGTTTCATTTTTAATTGACATGTTCCTGGATAAACATTTTGCTTCATGAAAATTTTGCCCTAACCCTACCATCAGTTATCCCTCAAATCAGAGGGAAATGTTTGGTGAATAACACACTGATGTAGAAACACATAACCCTGGTTGTAAGGTTAAACTTGACATAAACGGTAAACGTGTCCCTCAAATCTGATTGGCTAATTGGAATGATGTTCTAGGCTCAACAAAAGACGCTTATTGACCAAGTAGTTACAGGATTTTAGTTATAGGAACTGATGTTGATCCAGGAACTTATTTCACTTGGTGAAACCCCATTTACCATGTTTTGGTATATTGTGTGTAGTCTGAAAGAGAGGGAGGACCAGCTGACATCAATGGAGACGGAGCTTAATCAGATGAGGGAGGAGCTTGACGCATTAAAGAGAGCTCAGTCTGAGAGAGACTCAGAATAGGTACTGTCTTTGTTATATAAACATGATGGATTTAATTTACCTTCAAATTAAGATCGATTTAACGACACCAGTTGTTGACCTCAGTGAATGTGCCAATGGACTTTTCAGGGTTAATGAGGCGGACACGGAACGAAGGGAATACACAGCTGAGATCGACCAACTGAAAGCTAGGTATACAATACAGCTGATGCTTTCTTCAAGTATATTTGTAGACAATATGGATTAAATACATTTCTTTCTCACTCTCCCTCAGTATGAAAGAAAAGGAAGATTTGGTGGCATCTCTACAAGCTCAGCTGGAGAAAATGGAAAGTGTGAGTTGAGCATATGATCATTTGATAATATTTGCATCTGTGTAATACATGTGATTTGGTATATCATTTTATATCCACAGGCTGATACTGTTGAAGCTGAACCGCCGTTTGAGAAGTAAGATTTCTTTTGTTAATTCCTCCAGATATTTGTCTTCTTTACTGGATGCTTCTGATAATGACTGACTTTTGTTTTTGTGTCTTTCAGTCTGGAGAAGGACGCACGCATGATCTCGCTGGAGGAGGAACTTCAACAGCTTAAAGAAGAGATGAGAGCGGTGAAGGCCAGAGAGCAACGTGAGTTCATCTCTACCTACAGTGTCCATCCATATGTATTCAACCTGTCCACACTGTATCTACATACCGGTCTATTTACATCTGTTCATGTCTACCCAAACTGTTGGTCCACGCTTGCCTATCGGTTCTTTCATATCTACCCAGCCGGTCTGACCGTATCTACCTAACCTGTGCATCCATATCTACCCAACTTGTCCATCTACCCACATGTGTCCATTCATATGTACCTTAGCATATCTATCCATATCTACTCACTCATCTATATCTACCTGCCTGTCCATCCGTACCACTACCTACATAATCTGTCCATATCTACCCAGCCTATCTGACCATATTTGCCCAGTCCATTCAAATATATCTATTTGTCCATCCATATCCACACCTTGTCTAACCATTCCTAGCCTACCTTTACATCCACCTACCAAACCTTTAATTTGCTAATTTATCTGTCCATCCTTAACTAACTACTATCTATTCAACCCATCTGTCCATATATACCCACTCATTCATTCATACCTACTTGCCCATCCATGTATTGCCTGGTTCAGATTACACTATTTTAGCTCGATTTTGGTAATATCCATTTGGCGTAAGGTGTCGTTAGGATTCGTAAAGGACAATGGCCATTGGGACGCAAGATTCGATTGTATCATTTCGTATAGTGTGTCATAGTGGGCGACAACCTACGTCACGTCTGCGATGCTTCACGACATCACGACAAAAAACTAGCAAGTTTAATGTTTTTAACGGCCGTCACGACGGTTCCGTCACATGTATGAGGTTGACCAATAGGAGCACAGAAGTTTTCCGTACACAACTTTCAAAAATTGCGAAACGAAAGAGAGATGATGGTGTTAACTTAAAACTAAAAGTAAAATATATAAGAAAACAATATTTTACCTCAAGTTCTCTTTGGAGGATTGACAGCCCATACTGTCCTCTTCGAGCAATCCAGGAACGTGTCCATTGTCGGGTTTTCTTTCTGAACAGAGGACAGCCAATACAACACTTACCGCTTCATCCATTGTTTGTTTACGTTCGTTTCCGGAAGTCACTCGCTACTAGTTTCGCCTTCTCGATGACATCACGCATGTTGTTAAACACGGCATGTGATGACTGGTCAGGGAAGCAACGCGTAATCTGATGTCTTGTCCCCAACACGACCTGTTTTTAGGAGTAAAAATCGTGTAATCTGACACAGTGACTACATAACAGACAAAAAAAAAATGGTGTAATCTGAACCAGGCATATATCTGCATTTCCCATCTGTCCATATCTAACCTGCTCATCCATTCATATCTGATTACCTCTTAGTTCATATTTAAGTACCTGTCTATCTATCCCTCACTCCATTCATCTACCCATCCATCCACATCTAATTGTGGTGTTTTCAGGAACTGCGAGATAAAAACTATGCCACAGTGGAAGCCCTATCTGCTGCTGAGAAGCTGAGTGAAGAAAGACTGAGCCAGGCCAAGGCGGCACGGGTAACCCTGATATAAACACGCACAGTATAAACATGCACTTTCTTCTATATATACACAATACACACAATCCATGATGAATGAGGTGTTCATTCTCATCAAAAGGCTGTAGCTGGCTATAACTATTAAACATTT
Source organism: Hybognathus amarus (assembly GCA_030378365.1). Taxonomy (NCBI): domain Eukaryota; kingdom Metazoa; phylum Chordata; class Actinopteri; order Cypriniformes; family Leuciscidae; genus Hybognathus; species Hybognathus amarus. Next base: position 120,949 of record JAQIUQ010004815.1, read on the forward strand.
TGTGTGGTGTAATTTAATTTAGTGATCAAAGGCTTGTGTGTGTGTAGAATGAAGTTGAGCAGCAGCTGAGCTCTTTCCAGACAGACACCAGAAACGCTTTCCAGATGCTCTTCCCTCACATCAGCATAGAAATGCATCAGGTCAGAATTCCTGTATTTTTCTCTCTGAAAAGTGAGCCTGTGAATAAATGTATTAGATATGTCAATAAGTTTAGAGCACAGGTCATTTTGAAATTAAATAGTATTTTGTATTAATTTTTAAATATTTTCAATGAATGTATGTATGTTGTAGACAAACTGGCTGGAAGCATTCACACATGAAGCACAGAAGAACCTGACAGAAAATCAGCAGAGTCCAGCAGAACAGCAGCACATAATGTCCAGCTCAGATGTGACGGTGAGAGATCATCTCTAAGGACACACACCTGCATTGCACGGTTGTTTCTCTTCTCATGTGTTTTCTGATTATGTGTCAGGATTTGCAGCAGAAACTCACCCTATCAGAAGAGAGACAGATGTCACTTCAAGCTAAGTGTGAGCAGTACAGATCAACTCTGAGTGAAACGGTACGGTGGCATGCACACATTTATCATGCATTTTAAAGCAGGCTTTTTCTACGAAATGTACAAATATGTTTAAACTCATTTACACTTGCATGAGAAGAACAGAGAGAGAAACAGGATAATCACTTACCTTGCTTGAGATTTAAAAGTGATGGCTGCCATGTTGGAATTAAAACCAAAGCCTTAATACATCCAAGCCAGTAGGTGTCAGCAGGGCCTTAACACTCTTCAGTCACCAAGCACCAAATGAGAGTAGGTGAAACTGTCCATCTCCTGTTCGCTAGTAATATTTTTATGAATATCTATCCAATGTTGTAAGAACATGAACATAAACAAACATGAACAAGGTTTGGGACAGTTGACACGCCAGTGCTGCATAGGCACAAGAGTAAGCCTTATTGGCAATTTAAATATTTAACGCAAGAAGACGCAAAAGGGAACTCAATTCGTTAATGTGTGGGAACTTTCTGTGCACAAACATCCAAAGCACAGGCCCAGAAATTCTTCACAAAAAATTACATTTTTGCCAGTTGGTAAACATTGTTGGTTATGGCTTAGTGAATGTAAATAATCGAGAAAGATGTGTATCAGTAATAGTATGTTGGTTCTTTGCATTGGGTCTTAAAGTGACATCAGCCTAACATTCCTGCTGCCATTTAATGTTAATCAAGCAACAAAGGACAAAGAGAAATCATTCACTGCTCTTGACTGAATAACTTTTGTACATTTTAAAAAGGATTCATCTGTTTAATTTATACAGTGTTATCCAGGGTTATTTTACAAGTACTTTACTCTATTCATTGTCTCTACTTATCCATTATTAAAGGAGTAGTTCACTTTAAAAAAAAAACTTTTGCTGATCATTTACTCACCCCCATGACATCCAAGATATCCATGTCATTCTTTCTTCAGTCGAAAAGAAATTAAGGTTTTTGATGAAAACATTCCAGGATTTTCCTCTATATAATGGACTTTACTGGTAACCAAACGGTTCAAGGTCCAAAAGACAGTTTCAGTGCAAACTGTTCAAAGGGCTTTAAAATGATTTCAGACTGATAAATAATGGTCTTATCAAGCCAAACGATTGCTCATTTAAAAAAAATAACAACAGTTTAAGTTTTATAAGCTTAAATGGTCGCCTTGCTCTGTTCTGTGATGTGCGTTCGTGACTCTCCTATTCAAACTCGTTTATCAAAATGAACAAAACTTTTTCCGAGTCAACTTGTTCATTTCGTTCGTTGAATGAACCAAATGACACGGAAAAAGATACATTCATTTTGATAAACGAGTTCAAACAGGAGAGTCACAAACTCGCATCACAGAACAGAGCAAGGCGACCATTTATGCTTAAAAAACTTTAATAAGACCCTTATTCATCGTCTGGAATCGTTTAAAGCCCTTTGAACAGTTTGCACTGAAACTCTCATTTGGACCTTGAATCATTTGGTTTCCATTGAAGTCCATTATATGGAGAAAATCCTGGAATGTTTTAATGAAAAAAAACAGTCTTGACTTAAAGTACCTTTTAAAAAGGGTTTTGGCTGAACGTTGTGTGTTTTGTACAGGAGAGCGCGCTGAAAGTTCTGCAGAGTAGTGTGGAGGATAGTGAGCTCATGTGGAAGTCAAAGGTTTCAGATGCTGAGAAGGAAAAACAGACGGTAAGAACATCCTTTACTGACGCTGGATTTGCGTGACTGTTTAGTACACTTCAGTTCAAGTGTGAATCTTCCACAGGCTCTGGATCAGGTGAAGGTCCTGGAGGAGACGATAAATGTGGAAAGACAGGACACCAATCAGGTTCCTGCTTACATTTACCATTGTTCTTTGGTTTTGGGGAATGGGTTGCTCTAAACCTTTCTGTGAAATGCAAAAGGAGAGGCTTTGATGAATGTTCACGCTGCACTTGTAGAAACGTACTGTTCCTCTGTTCTCTGTAGCTGAAGGGCCAGGTGATGCTTTTGGAAGCCCAGCTGGAGAAACAACTGGAATCCATAACAATCAGTCAGACGTATGCAGAAGAAATGTCTCAGGTGAAACGACTCGCTGACTCTGAGGTTCCTGTATAGATTTCGCTTTTTGGCGGGAATTGGAAATAATTTTATAAATGTTTATATTGTTTATTTGTTTAAATGAGTTTTATTTAAAAAAGAGAAGATTGATGTTTAAGGCCCGTTAACTAGCCTGGCAAACCAGACCTATCAAGATGTTAGGTCTGGGAACTCACAATTGGCATATCTCAATCCGGGGGCGGGATAAAAGGTTGTCTTTCAATATCCCTCTGCACGCCATCAGGATAGCGCTAACCAACCAGAGCGATGATGGCTGTGGCTGAGTTAGTCCCATGCGTTTTCCCCATGGAGTTGATATATTAAACTTTTGCCTTATCCGGTCGTCAAAACTCTGAACACATCTTCCTTTTTAAGAATGACTTCAGTTACATTCTTAACTCCAAGTCATCCGAAGCTCGCAGCCAGAAAGACCGCTGTTCGCCATCTGCGTCTTGTTTGTTTTTAAGTAGCAGGGAAATCACCAATGGAAATCACGGCGCAGAACCGTCACAACTCTGCCGCCATTGTGTTAAGCCCGCCCACCAACTCTATACACGATGTGATTGGCCAGACCAGAGTTTGGATTTTCCACTTCGAAAGTCAACGGAGAGTTGCTAGACCACACTTTGCAGCAAAATAATTTTTGCTGCCAGCTAGGTGCGTCTAGATTTCTAGGCTACCCGTTAACATGACAACTAATAACAGAAAACTTTTATGGGGACCTGAAAATGCAACTATTGAAAACTGGGTTCGAAGTCCAAGTTTAAAAAAAAACGATACCATTATCGTCACTGTGTAAACTACAAAAACAAATTCATGAAAGTGATGATTATTATGTATTTCGTGTTCAGTCTATAGACGCGTAGTGCTTCTTTACACAGTGACATCGCCATCTACTGGCCTGGCATGAATAATGCAGTGGTTTAATCGTTTTTGCGGATATGTGTGAACATTCACGTTAACATGTTTGAATATGTTGTCATATCCTTCTTTATATTCTTCTCAGCTGAAGGCATTGTTATCAGAAACGCAGGTCCAGCTGGTGTCAGCCAAAGCAGAGGCTCAGGAACAGAGAGCAGAACTTTTACTGGTAAGTTTAACATCGGTTTGTCTTATGTTGCACATGTGGCTTTCTACTTTGAGTGACAGCTGTGCTGTGCATTACAGGTCAGAGCAGGAGCTACAGGAAGTGAGTCGGCAGGTAAGAGACGAGAAGAGCGCACAGTCCACTCAGGTCAATACTGATTGTGTGTGTGTTCATGTGTAAACTGTATCTGCTGCAGTGCCTGTCAGTCTTTTTTGTGCATCTTGTGTTCTCCGTCATTGATAAAAGGCTCTTGGTGAAGGAGGGTGTAGCATGTCTGTTATGTATTATGGTCCGCACAGCTTGATGGCTGTTTTCATGCTTTTTTTTTATCTTTAGCAGTTACTTGTATACTTATGCTGTGTGTGGGTTATTGTAAATGACTAAACTTAAATCTCTACTCCTCAAATGTCTAATTGTACAGGTGAAAGCGCTTCTGCTTATTTGATTATGGATTTGCTTTTATATTTAAATGTAATAATTACTTTTAATAAAATCGATAACTTAGAATTATAAGGGTTTATCTCGTTTAGGGTAGTTCTGAGATATTGAGCATCAAAGTTTTTACATCCCAGCTTTTTTTTTTTTTTTTCAAAAATAACACCACACAGGCATTAATAAACACCTAATGGATCGGATTATGTCAAACTCAATTTCGAACCAAAAGTGGAGATAGAACCATATAATTCTAAGCTCACGAAATTACTGTTTAATATTTACTTTATTTATATTGTTAATGTGTTTTTTTATATTTAATTTCATTTGGATTGAATTTTATTTTATTTGTATTTTTTTCAGTTTAAATGATTTTAATTTAAATATTGTAATTTTATTTTTTATTTACACAAATACAATTTATTTTGGATTCATTTTATTTTAAATTACAGGTATTTGAATTTTAGTTTTGCTTTTTGTTTATTTTTTGTATAAATGTAATATTTTTCTTTCATTAAATATTAATTTAATTAAAATTCTTTTTAAATATTATTATAATTTATGATAAAATTAAAATATAATTAAAACTGTTATATAGAATTTGAAAAGATAGGGGTGCTCACACGTTATTTTTTCCACTCCGTTAGGATCTCGGAGGCTCCATTAGAAAAGCTGGAAGCTGCTGAGAGAAGGACCAACTGAAGAGCTAAAGGTTCCTACAATGCCTCTTCAAAATCTCAGGTGTGGACCAGCATATAGAAGATCTCCGCTCTCTGATGTTGTGTGGTTTCTGTGTGTCTATGTCAGGAGAACGAGACGAAGCTGACGCAAGACCTCGGCCAGGCAGCCTCTGATCTGCAGCAGCTCCTGAAGAGCTCTCAGGAAGAGCCGGGACGAAGAGAAGAACCTGCCGGAACAGTTACAGGACAAGGTATATCATTCACAAGAGTATTTAGTATTTCTACACTGTAGAAGAAAATAGTTCACAACAGCATCATCAGAGAAGACATGATGCAGCAAGAGGGAGGGGAAGTTATTGTGATTATAAGGGCACTTGAATAAAAAAATCACGAAAAATCATTCATAATAAATAAATACTTTAAGAATTTGGTGCAACAATTTTCTAATTTGATCTCTTGGTGACTAAATGGAGGTTGATTTTGTGATGTCTAATTCATTTGATTTTCTCTACAGGAAACTGAAGAGTCAAAAGAAGGAACGTCTGTTTGACAGAAAAAATCCAACAACCTTTGTGCCTTACTTATGCATTATTTACTTTGTATTCTCTGCTACTGTGGCCAATGTGCCGACTGTTATTAGCCAGTGAGGATTGTTAAGGGAGGAAGCATAATATATTTTTTGTTTTATTGGAGCTGTTATTAGGTGACTGAACACCTCCTAAAGGTATAGCAAAACCGCTCAGTGTTGAAAGGGAGGAGTGCTTGAGTCAAAGATACAGGACAGGATGAGTTGTGCAATTGCTCTTTTTATCTTTTGTTTGCATGTTCTCATAAGAGTCATAGGAAGGAACATGTCATGTTGCAGCAATGCCATACTAGCTACTACACTTTTGTAGTTGGCTGTTAACAAATGTGATTATATAATAATAAAATACTGTATGTACTTTGACTTGTGTGTTGGTCTACTTTGCTACTTTAAGTTTGGGGTCAATAAGATTTGATTCAGCAAGAATGCATTAAATTGGTCAGATGACCAGTCACGACATTTACATTACAAATCATTTCTATTACAAATTAATGCTGTTCTTGTGAATTTTCTTTTCGTCAAATAACCCTGAATTTATATGTATTATATGTATATCTATATGTATTATTTATATCTATATGTATATATGTATATATATATATATATATATATATATATATATATATATGAAAAGTTCAGATACAAAAGCCTCTAAGTGCCATTTGAAATTTTCTTCTAAATGATCATTTTTATCAAGCTTGTATATTTAAGTTCAGTAATTTCACTTAAATGGCAATGAAGATTACCTATTAATTGTCATTTAAGTGAAATTACTGAACTTAAATATATTTAATTTCAAATGGCATTTAGAGGCTTTTGCATCTGAACTCTTCATATATATATATAGACACACACACACACACACACACACACACACACACACACATATTACATACCAAACCGTTACAATCCTTTTGCGGAAGCCATGATACATATATGTATAACACAGTAAATCATTTAATAATTTTAAAAAATGTACAACAATGTATAACACTGAGTCTGAGATGTTTAATAACTTAAGCACTTAACATCCACCTGCAGTCAATAATTGTATCACCGATTTTAAATCACCAAAATAACATATTTAAATGCACATGCATTTAGGAAAAGATTGCAAGCGGAAAGACATTTTCAGACCAGCATGCTCATGGGTGAACAATTTGGCGCAAATGCATTTGCTACAACATGGCACAGGACGGGAAAATGATAAATGTGTCGGGCTGAAACTAGCAAAACACTTCTCGCTGCATTGCGCTGTGTGATAGGGCCCTGTAATTGGTTCACTGCAGTTTTAAGAGAAAATACTCATTAGCAATGGTGTTAAATTATGAATTTATAATGAATTAAATATGAATGAATTTATATAAATTGAATTATGAATTATGCACATGGATCGTTTTAAGCATATTAAAAACACCTCATAGATAAACAACATTAAAAGCTTGATTTTTCACCAAATCACTCTAAGAAAAAAAGGTTCTATCCATGCAATAAAGGGTTCTTTACTCAACTGCAAAGGACCTTTATGCAAAAAAATTATGATAATGACAAGAAAGAACCCTTTTGGCACAAAGGTATTCATTCATATATTACATTATTCTGCAACATTTTGCAGTTGTAATTAAATTATTGTTTATCAAACTGTTATAGTAACTTAATATCACATTTTAATCGTGCTGATTTTTGAAGGATAAAAACTGAAATGGCACTATTCATGTGATATTGATTAATTTAATTTTTTTAACTCCCATATCTTGAATTTTGTGATCATTCATGCATTGCATTTTAGGGGTTCCAAATACGTAGCAGCTTTTAGAAACTTTTAATGTTCTCTATATAACTTGTTCTTCTAAGATAGGGGGGATTTAAACACATTGAATTTGAGTTTATGAATACATTATTTGTCTGATTTAAAATACTCCCCACTGTTATATACAGTCAAACTAAAATTTATTCAGACACCTTCAACATTTCTCACATTACAGTTTATTTGCTATAGTTTACAAGTGACAAGAAATGACAGTTGATATTTCACTGGTTTTGGCCATCCTTCTATTAGACTGTCTCTCAAATAAATTAGGTTGAATAGCTGTCATTTAACTGTTAAATTTAATTTCACAATTCAACCTGTGGTGTAAAAATGTCATATTGACAATTAAAGAAAAGTGAAAAAAGAAAAAAAAGTGTCTGAATAATTTTTGGTCCCAAAGTCCACTGTATGAAGGATTTTTGGCTATACTGTCACAGTTAACTTTATTTTGCTGTCACTTACATAAATGAACTACAGTGTCCTGCACCCACTAGTAAAAAATTATATATATATATATATATATATATATATATATATATATATATATATATATATATATATATATATATATATATATATATATATATATATATATATATATATATATACTGGTGTCTGAATAATTTTTGGTTTCACTGTATATACCGGTATCCATATACACACGGAATTAGTATATAATTGTTTTATACATTTAGAATACTACACAAATCTCATGTTTAAGATTAATATTTTATCATATAATTATTAACATTTTTTTCTGCACATTATAATAATAATAATAATATAACATTGTAATAATAATATTATAATTATTACATTATAATATTAACATTATAATAATAATATAACATATGTACATAACATTTTTATATATATTTTGAACATATTTCTTCACTGTCATGTTTATCTTAAGTTTCATCTCATTCTGGTCGCTGATTGGATGCTGCTGTTTGACGCTGTGACTCGGCAAGATGGCTGCGCGCATAGTGTTGGGGAAACAGCTCCACTGTGCACTTTCAAATGCAAAATTATGCACTCTATTGACGGGAATAAAAACATGCTCTGTCCTGTCCAAATCAACATCTCATGAAGAATTCACATCTAAAAAAGTACGGCGGAAGTTTATCGACTTTTTCAAGGAAGGTTATGAACACCGAGTGGTGCCGTCCTCCTCCGTGCGTCCGAGAGGAGACCCGAGTCTTCTGTTCGTCAATGCAGGAATGAACCAGGTAACGTTAACTTACTCAAAATCAATAATGATACATGCAAGATATTACACGTATAACACCGACCAGCCATGTCAAAGTGCAATGATACTTGCTATGGTTTTTGGACACGTATCATGATAATGCTGTAAGGATGTTGGGTGTTTACTCTTTAAAAAAAGATAATAATAAACAAATAAAGCAAAAAAAAAGATGAATAACCCTAGATGAATAATATAAGCTTTAAAGTTATTTATTGTCATTAATATATTATATATTTATAATATTAAAAAAGTGCATTTATTAAGTGCGGTTTAAGTTTTTTCAGGGCCGTTGTCTCCTAATAATGATAATTTGGATGTTAGGTTATCATGGTCTGACTGTTGTCCCATAGTTTAAGCCAATTCTCCTGGGCTGTGCGGACCCCCGCAGTGAGATGGCATCATACAGGCGGGTGGTGAACAGTCAGAAGTGTGTCCGTGCCGGAGGCAAACACAACGACCTGGAGGATGTGGGGAAAGACCTGTACCATCACACCTTCTTCGAGATGCTGGGGAACTGGTCATTTGGTGATTACTTCAAGGTTTGGTAAATAATTGCGTTCTTTTAATTAGGATTTTTTTTCTTCTTCTATGTGACATCAGGACATTTTACGACCCTAAAAAAGATATCAATTTCAAGAATATGTTATGTGTGGGAAAAAATACGAGATGGGGGAAAAACTTGGCATTTTCTCTCAAAAGTATTGAGGTCCCAAAGGGAACGCAAAAGTTTTGAGAGTGAATCTAAATGCATTGAAACATTTTTTTTCTCCCTCCCATCTCATTTGTAATTTTTCCCATCACTATATCCAATTATGGGCTCTGTTGCATTTGAATGTATTTTTTAATAAATGATTCACAATCCAGGTGGAAGCCTGTGCAATGGCCTGGCGTCTTTGACGGAAGAGTATGGCATTCCTGCGGAGCGCTTGTATGTCTCGTACTTCTCTGGGGACATGGCCAATGGACTTCCTGCCGACGAGGAAACGCGGCAAATCTGGCTCAGCATAGGGTACGTTCAAAGCAGTGCAAAGCAAAATTGATTAGTTTACCGTTGGAGATTCACTGGATTGTTGTGACATTCCCCTGCAGAGTGCAGCCGGATCACGTGTTGCCGTTTGGAATGAAGGATAATTTCTGGGAAATGGCGGAGACGGGTCAGTGTGGCCCCTGCACCGAGATTCACTACGATCATGTTGGGAATCGGAACGCCACCTCGCTGGTCAATGCGGACAGTCCGGATGTGGTGGAAATATGGAATCTAGTTTTTATGCAGTATAACAGGTTAGAAAAGTCACTTCCAGTGTTATTTTACACACTCACACACACACATATATATATATATATATATATATATACACACATATATATTAGGGCTGTCAAACGATTAATCGCGATTACTCGCATCCAAAATAAAAGTTTGTGTTTACATAATATATGTGGGTGAACTGTGTATAATTATTTTATATATATATAAATACACACACATGCTTGTATATATTAAAGACATATTTTCTATTTTCTATTATATTTTCTATTTATATTATATATAAATATAATAATTTATATATAAATAATATTTTTTCTTAAATATACATGCATGTGTCTGTGTATTTATATATATATACAAAATAATTATACACAGTTCACCCACATATATTATGTAAACACAAACTTTATTTTGGATACGATTAATCGCAAATAATTAACTCGATTAATACTAACGATTAATTCAATCTGAAGATATGATCAAAATTATAATAAACATACTTTTTAGGTTTAGTTTATTTTTATTTAAGTTTTAGTTTTTATTTATTTCCAGTTAGTTATTTTAGTACTTCCTTTAGCATCAACTTATTTCCGTTAGTTGCCAAGGCAACATTTCCGAATGTTTTTTTTTATCTAATATTTATAATTTATTTCTGCTATATTTTTTTAATTAACAAAAATGATTAACAATTTTAACTTTCCTGTTGCCTCCATTTATTTGTGGAATAATATATTAGTAATTTGAAAATGGGCTCTCTTTATGTTATAGGGAGGGCAATGGTAGCCTGCGAGCTCTGCCCCAGTGCAGCGTGGATACTGGGATGGGTTTAGAGCGACTGGTGACCGTACTGCAGGGAAAACACTCCAACTATGACACAGATCTTTTCACACCTCTGTTGTCCGCCATCCACCAGGTCTCTTCTCTAACCTTCATTTAACGTTTTAAAAGAATAATATCCCAGGTTCAGTATAAATAAAGCCACATTATATCTGTCTGCATGTAGTGCTCTAAGGCTCCTGCATATCAGGGCAGGATTGGAGAGGCCGATACGGGTCAGGTGGACATGGCTTATCGGGTTGTGGCGGACCACATTCGAACAATCTGCGTGTGTATCGCTGACGGAATTTATCCAGGCATGACAGGCGCTGAGTGAGTTTGACTTCATGGAAGTATGCAAGGTAATTTAACACATACAATTTCTGAAAAATGCCGTCTTTGTGATAGGCTGGTGTTGAGACGTATCTTGAGACGCGCCGTAAGGTTTTCTACAGAAGTGCTGCAGGCCCCCGAGGGTACGCTAGCGAGCCTGGTGCCTACTGTAGCTCATATACTGGTGAGATGCCCATCAGTTTATTACCATCATCACTGCATCGTGTCTTAGGTTTCATATTCCCTCTCGCTTCCCTTTTCTTAGGGTGATGCTTATCCTGAGCTGAACACTGAGTCTGAGAGGGTGAGCATGTTACAAAACACCTTAGTATTACGTTTCTTACAAAAAGATATACTACTGTGAAACTTTTTTATTTTATTTAGCAAGGATGAATTAAATTGTTCAAAATTGATCTGTGCATATTAGACTGATTTCTGAAGGATCATGTGACACTGAAGACTAGAATGATGCTGAAAATGTTGCTTTACATTGCAAAACGAAACTCGGTATGGGTCATCAGTACAATGCCCTGAATGAGCCTGAGAAGTTTGAAACAGCGCCACCTAGTGGTAATTTTTTTTCCCAAATGCTTATAACTTTGGCTATGGTACACTTATTTTCACGGGAGTCATATTTTTGAGTTCCTGAATTGTTGCCAAGTCCAACGAGAGTCTTACGATTGGTGTAGCATCAGCGATTTCAGCGCGAAAAAAACATTTGGCTATATCTTCGAAACCGCTGTTCCGATCAAGACGAAACCACCGTCAGAAAATTGGAAACATAGGTCGATAGCTATACGCCAATGCCCAAATGCGAAAATATTGATAGTAAGGGGTAGTAAAATTCAAACAGTCAAAATGTCACAGACAAAATGTCGGTCATTTTTTACGTGTTTTTTCATATGTCTATAACTCTGAAGCGAATTGAGATATTTTCACCAAAATTGACAAAGAAATTGTGGGACTGAGCCTCTTGGTGGCGCTATAATAGACGCTTTCATCAGACGCAGTTGCCATGGTGATGAGCTGGCCCAAAGTTAACTTCCGTTCTGTTAGTTTATACTGTTTATTGGATAATGCGGCATTGACTGTATTAGATACTATATTAAAATAGCTAGGTTTATCCAGATATCTGGTACAGTGTTTCCCATGCATTTATTAGTGGCAGCCCAACTCATTATCAGCGCTGACCGCCACATATTGATTTCCGTGTTTTTACAATTTAAGGAAAAGTTGTATTTGACTGCAGAGTTGCGTGTCAGCGCATATTCGCAAGCTCTCTCTCTCTCTCTCTCTCTCTCTCTCTCACACAAACACATTAACAGCGGAGCCAGAATGTATCATAATCGCTGCACAGATCCATCCAACATCCTGTCATGTGGAGACCCGCCTTAAAAAAAGGTTAGCAAGCATGTAAGAAGCTAATAAGGAGAGTATGTTCACCTAATAAAGCCTCGTCGCCGCGCTCCGCTCGCCACAGTTTTTTAACACTGCGGTAAATCAGACACGTCGGTAGAAAAACATCTTGTCTCCTATTTTTGTTCAACGAGGTCTGGTAGTGTCACATTTCAGTTTGGCCAGGTAACATTTATTTTCTTTGACTGTCAAGAAATACCAGCTACTATGGTTATTTTACTTGTTATGGATTGTCTGCGCAAGTTTGCCGGAAGTTAAGTTTGGGCCAGTTTTATGCACATGCGCAGTACCAGTGTGTTTATGTTGTCACTGCTGAAAGCGTCTATAGAACAAAATGTGAAATTCCCATTGACTTCAATACAGTTTTGTGAAATAAAATGCTATACTAAACAACTGCTTTGGTCTTACATTACGAAACTCAGTGTGTGCCATAAGCAGCATGCCCTGAAGGTACTCAAAAGATTTTTGAGACAGCGCCACCTGTTGGTCAAAAGTGATTATGCATTTAATCACATTTTTAGTTAATTATATGTGATTTTTCAGCCATTTTGCCTAAATTTATCTTTAAATGTCTTTATCTTTAAATGCCCGGTAATGGCTGCTTGCAGCTATATTTTTGAATTGTAATAATATTTCACAATATTACTGTTTTTGCGGTATTTTTTATCAAATAAATGCAGCCTTGGTGAACGGTTCTCATAAGCAATTCAAGTAAATCTTTAAAAACACTAATAATTTAATAACACTGTTAAATGTAATATTAAACAAATCTAAAAATGATGATTACATTTATTTGTAGCATTCGAAACAATATCAGCCATAATATAAAAATAGGTAATGGTTTATCTGCATTAGCCTCAATTTTAATATTGGCGAATCCGTAATTCTGTGTTTATGGTATACATCAGTATACCGTGTCTTTCAATTTAGAAAACCTGCCATGAATTACGTTTTCTACCCATGATACATTTGTAAAACAGTTGCGTTCTTCCTCTAAAGATCATTGACCTCATTAATCAAAATGAAACCCAGTTCCTGTCGTCGCTGAAGCAGGGCAGGAGGGTGATTGACAGGACTCTCAGCAATATGGACAAAGACTCTGTTTTCCAGGTAAACCCACTTTATTCCCTTTATTGTCTGTGCAGGCTCTGTAATAATAAGTGCATTTCATTGAAACTTTTATCCCAATCAACTTGTTCAAGGGCATAATGATAATTGCGATGTCTCTTGTAGGATTTAAACTCTCAACCAGTTACCAGCCCTGATCTTTAACAACCACACACTACCCCATTTCAGTGAACAGCACATGCATGAATATTTATTTCTGTGTTTTTGATTTGTTCTACTCTCATTGTGTTGTATCTAATAATCAGCCTCAGTTGCCTGGTCACTACATCGTAACCTAGGCTTCCCTCTCGATCTCATTGACCTGATGCTGGAGGAGAGGGGCAAGATGGTTGATAAAAAAGAAATGGAGGTTCTTGAAGATGAATATGAGAAGGTACTTAGCATGTGGCTTTCTTTAATCCAGCATCTGATTTATTGATTTATCTGTTATTGTGGGTATATGGACTTACTTGTTTTTTCTCAGTTGAGGTTTCAGTCAGAGGAGGATGATGGCGATAGGGTGGACCAGCTGGATATTCATAGCCTGGCGGAGCTACAAAGCCGAGAGTTCCTCACACGGATGACTCGCTGAAATACTGTTACAGTCTGGGATCTGATGGACAATATGGTACTAGAGAGTTAAAAGATTACTTTTAAAAGAGTTTGTAAGGCAGTTAAAGGAGTAGTTCACTTTTAAAAAAACGTTTGCTGATAATTTACTCACCCCCATGTCATCCAAGATGTCCATGTCTTTCTTTCTTCAGTTGAAAAGAAATTAAGGTTTTTGATGAAAATATTCCAGGATTTTTCTCCATATAATGCACTTCACTGGCCACCAAACAGTTCAAGGTCCAAAAGACAGTTTCAGTGCAAACTGTTCAAAGGGCTTCCAGATGATGAATAAGGGTCTTATCAAGCGAAATGCTTGCTCATTTAATAAATAAATAACAAAGTTTTATAAGCACAAACGCTCATCTTGCGCTGTTCTGTGATGCGTGTTCATGACTCTCCTGTTCAAACTCGTTCATCAAAATGAACGGATCTTTTCCGAGTCAATTCGTTAATTTTGTTTGTTGAATGAACCAAATGACACGCAAAAAAGATTTGTTCATTTTGAAAAACGAGTTCGAACAGGAGAGTCATGAACGTGCATCACAGAACAGAACAAGGCGACCATTTGAGCTTATAAAACTTAAACTTTGTTACTTATTTTTTTACTCTTTAAATCATTAAAACTGTGTCCTGACCCGACGTGACACTAAAAATTATATCATGAAGAAAGCAACACACTAAAGAAACCTAACACAAAAAAGCCACGTGCTAAAGAACACTGAAGAACACATTATCAACCACATAACAACATGCTAAAATACACTCTGCATAGCTACACCCTAGCAACCACTATGCAGTAATTTGCAGCAGGGTTTGGACCCATGAGATTTCATCATTGGCTGTTGCATTTCTGTTGATTAGGACGAAAACTCTAGTTATTATGGAATTAATAGGATTTATTGCCTGTCGCTTTATTAAATCACACCAGTTTGGGACACGGCATAAGACTAAACAATGATCCTGACTCTTTTCCTCTTTCTTCAGTGTTTGAGCGTTGCAGAGCATCAGTAATGGCACTCTACTGTGAGGGGTCTTTGGTTTCAGAGGTGCGTGAGGGTCAGCGCTGTGGTGTGATTCTGGACCGGACCAGCTTTTATGCAGAGCAGGGAGGGCAGGCGCACGACCAGGGTTTCTTCACCAAGGATGGATTACAGGTTATTGATCACATCTATCCCATCTCATCTCATTTGATAAGATGACAAGATTAAGTTACCATTTGCAGTTATGTTCTTCAGGATGTGCTGTTCCCTGTGAATTGTGTCCATCTGGCTGGGGGTTACGTGGTACATCAAGTCACGGCAGCAGAGACTTTGAGAACTGGAGACCAAGTGCATCTTCATGTGGATGAGGTGGGAGAAGTAGGAGTAAATGTACCACCAGACATGGTAAAGCATCATGCAAATACCTTTTGGTAAGTGTTGCGTTTCCAACTGTAGGCTCGGCGTCTGGGCTGCATGGTGAACCACACTGCCACACATGTGCTAAACTTCGCCCTGCGAGAGCTGCTAGGTCCCTCTGTTAGTCAGCGAGGGTCACACTGCACTGCCAGCCGCCTCCGATTCGAACTTCAGCGTGAAGGTACAATGGCTGTGTGGCTGGCTCAAGGATTTAATGATTTCCAAACTTGCTAATACATGTATATGCTTGTATAAAGGGCTCCCTTAGTGGATCTGAGCTACAGCAAGTTGAGGAGTTGGTCCAGGACATCATCCATCAAAATGCAGAGGTGCATATAGAAGAGGTCCCTCTGTCCAGAGCTAAACTGATTCCAGGTCTGAGAACTATAGATGAGGTAAATAAGGATGGCTTGATTCCCACTTTTCCAATACAGATGTCAATCCAATGCCAGTATGAAATCTTTTATTGTGCAAAACAATTGTTACTCCAATGCAGAGCAACAGAAAAGTGCATCCCTGAAATGAATAAACTGAATAAATGTCATTTGACTGCTGCAATGGAGAGAATAGTTTCTGTGAACTTAATTATACAGTCTATTCCTCAAATAACACTATCAAATGTCTTCAGAACACCTGGAATATACTGCATGACATAATTTATGGTGCTTTTATAATACTTTTTTGAGCTTTACAGTAATAACCATAATGCACAGTATCAGATTTTGACCAGTCCCATCTGACGTACACCTGATCTGACAAAAAACAACAACAACAGATTAACAGATTGGTCGCATCCCTAGAGGTAGCAAATATATTGGTTTAAGACAGGGCAGGGGTGTTCCAATTCTGCTCCTGGAGAGCAACCATCCTGCCTCAACACACTTGTCTGGAAGCTTCTATTGATCCTGAAGACCTTGTTTAGCTTGTTCAGGTGTGTTTAAGTAGGATTGGAGAGAAACACTGAAGTATAGTGGTCCTCCAGAAGCAGGATTGGACAGCCCAGATGTTAAAAGGACTATGGCTTTCCTCCCCAGAACTTTCTATTCTTTGGTGGTAACAGGGCCAAAACTTTGGCTCCACACCTTGTTTATGGAAACTTGGGTATATGTAAGGTGTTGACCATATTGTTTGTTTCAGGTGTATCCGGATCCAGTGCGAGTGGTGTCCGTGGCTATGCCTATTTCGGATCTGCTTACCTCAAACAACGCTAGACAAGCTTCAGTGGAGCTTTGCTGTGGCACGTAAGGTTCTTCTGAAACTGCTGGAACTCTTTGGACCAGGGGTTAGCCATCCCTGCTCCTGAAGGGCTGCTACTTCCTGCAGACTTCAATTCCAACTTTTGAAAGAAATCTCATGGAGTTGAGAATATTTTAAAGTGACTGTAGCCTAAAAATTAGAATTCTTTCCCCAGGTTTCAAAGACAAGGCTTAAGGTAGTCCCAGACTAAAATGTAATCTAAGCCCTGTTTGCGAAACTGGGCCTTTTTTGTAATATATCTTATTCTTACATCTTGTAGGCCTAAATGTTTTAAATGCAGATATTAGTTTGACTATTGCTAAGTAACTTGAAAAAATAGTCATAGAATCCAACAAAATCGTGTCTGAAAAGTCTGAAAAGAATTGTGATATGGTATTTTGCCATATCCACCCACCCTAAGCCAAGCTCACCGATATGTTGTTGCTTTTATCAGGCATTTATTGAGGACGGAAGCAATTGGAGACTTCGTCATTGTGTCTGAACGACAGATGGTGAAAGGCATTAGCCGTATCTTAGCTGTTACTGGAGATGACGCCAAAAAGGTTCGAGAAACGAATTCTACCATTGGGCAGCAGTTCAGTTTCTGTGAAGCTAACTGTTCATGTGACACAGGCTCGTGAGGCGGGCCAAGCCATGCTGGAAGAGTTTGAGTCTTTGGTGGCACGGATAGAAGTTGCAAGCGTCTCGTCTATACCAGCAGCTCAGAAACTCTCCAAAGAGATCGGCCTCCTGAATGAATGTGCGTAACTCCATAACCTCTCGACTTCATTGGAAAGTCAGTTCATGATGTATGAATTTCATTTGTCTAATCGTGTTATGTGTTTTAGGTGGTTGATAACACACCTGTCCCACAATGGCAGAGACGAGAGTTGCAGACTCGCCTGAAAGCGATGCAGAAGAGCAGCAACACCGCCATCAGAAAACTGGAGATCACTGAGGTAGAAATGTCTTTAGGTGATCTTGCTAGTTGTTGATATTATTTGTTGTTTGGCCATATGGTTTATGGTTTCTTCTGCTTCAGGCTGCCTTAAAAGCTCAAAGAGCTGCTGGACAAACACTCTAATAAAACTGTGCTGGTGGACTTGATCCAGACGGACTCGAATATCGGTATGTTTTGGGGTAATCTTTGACGATTATTTTTGTATCAGATGTTTACATTAGGTATGCATGCTTTCGTGTTTAGGTGCTGATGAAGACTGTGCTCAAGCTGAGCAAGAGCAGTCCAGATTCCCTGGTCATGTTGTTTACACATCTGCAGCAGTCAGGGAAGGTGCTTTTTGCCTGCCAAGTACCCAAGGTACAACACACACAAAAATCACACAACTACAGTATAACCTCACAGGTGTGAGATTGCTTTCATTCTGTCTTCTTAGGGCTCTGCTGCTGGTTCAGCGATCGAATGGGCTCTTCATGTGTGCGCACGCTTGGAAGGAAATGCAGATGGCTCAAATGAGGTTGCTAAAGGTGTCGGAAATGCAACCAAAATCTCAGATGTTACAGAGGTCCTACAGATGGCTGAAGAATTTGCTCACAACCAAATCAGAAGTGCATCATGACCAAAATAATCTTGGATAATCATTGATACAGTACCAGCGTACCACAAAATGCTTCCTCAAAATGTATACCCTGTTCCTTTGTTTTAAAAGGGTAGGGCATATACTATATATTATGAATAAATAATTAATACATCTAATGTGTCTGTGTCAGTAATATAATCATACGTGAAATAAAAGCATTGTTCATTGTGTCAGAGTGCCGCCCTGCTGGCTAGAATCTTCTATTATTCTTCATCAGAGAATCACAGTATTCTGTCACCAGAGGGAGACAAAAAAAAATTGTGGAATGTGGAAAACATTTTTACAGGTTTCCCATGGGTCCTTGAAATGCTTGAAAGTTTATGAATCTGAAAAAAAAAATTCAAGGCCCTGGGAAGTTTTTGAAAAAACAAAAAACACAGATATAGGTCCTTGAAAGTGCTTGAATTTGTTTTGTGCAAGAAGTTTTCTGGAATAAAATCCATATTATTTGTATTTTATATAATATTAATATTTTGCCAACACTTCATGCCCTTTATATACTAGCTTGCTTGATTTACATTAGTTACATGCAATTACTTTTTACATTAAGTGTTTTCTGCATGAGGTACTTTGTGTTGGATGTTGCCATGATGTTCACGTGCGCAAAACTACTATGATGGAACCTCAATGTTATTTGTTGCACAACAGATGTGTCCCACATTAAGTCTTTGAATTTGAGGGTATTGAACCTGGAAAGACGGTAACGCTTCCTTTTACAGTACAGTACTTACAGTGTACTTACAGTGTACTTACCTAGAAAGTACTGGCTAATATAAGGTAAGCACATGGAACAGGGGTAGGTTTAGGGGTAGTACTAGTTATTACCCAGTAATTGTAGTTACTAAAATAAGTACATAGTATTTACATGGGTAACTGGACTGTAAAAGGAAGCGTTACCGGAAAGTCCTTGAAAGGTCCTTGAAATTAATGTTCACCAAGGTGTGGGAACCCTGTTTTTAATAAAACGTCATCAGTTATACAGTACACAATCTCGAATCAAGAAAAGTTGGAACATTTTGTAAAATGTAAGAAAGTTCTTCCCGGGCCTATAATTTAATTCATCCTGACTGATCTTTTTTTATACCAAATTATTAACCAATTCTTTCCAGAAATAATGTTTATGCTGTATAGTTGTGCTAACGGTAAAGCTGTTGGTTTAGTCCAAAATGGCGACAGAAGCGCCATTTAGCGATTGTTGACAAAACTGCAATGAAGTTTTACCTCTTGGTACTTCTATACTCTTTGCCATACTTTTTGACAAGCGTCCTTGACAGAGCAGCCACAGTTTCTTGGCCTCTCAAGTCGTCGGCGGTGTGAATGTACAGTTAGCCTCCTGTTTCAGTGGAAATTACGCAACAACGCATCATACAAAGTCATACAAAATAAGGTGAACTGGTAAAAGGTGAGAGTCATGATTGAGTGTAAAACTAGCATCTCAGTCTTTGCTAGCAAAGATGGGTCATAAGTAGCCTGCATGCCAGCCCGAACTCTGCCCACAACATTTTTTGGACGGGAAGTTCGGTCTGGACTGAATCCATTGAGGAGTAATTATGATCAGGCAAACAATGTTCGCGCCAATCAAATTGCCAGGGCGGGCTTTAAACGATGATGGACAGATTGATCTGCAAGTAATCATCACGTTATCAAGGTTCTGTTGTCGCGTCTGTTGTAAAATAAATCTACAGCGCATTAATTTTAATAGACAAACAGAAAACTGCAATCAAGGCATTTGTCGATCGGAAAGATATTTTGGCGTCCTTCCCACATGATTCGGGAAAAGTGTAACTTATCAGCTGGCTCCGATGGTCGCTAAGAAGATGTGTAATGAAAAGCCTGTGGTCGTTGTGGTTTCTGCTTTGGTCACACTCATTGAGAAGTAAGTAAAAGAAGCAACACTCGTCATTTAACTTCTAAAATAAGTAAGTTCTGTAGTTGAAAACTGCGCTATGCAAAGGAGTTGACTTACTGCGTTGCTCTGATTGGTTGTAGGTCTACCGACTATCCAATTGAGTGCAGAGTTGTTGTTTTTTCCTGGTTCGGTAACGACACACCTCATAATCAAAGCTTAATGGAGCGGTCTCAGACTCATATTCTCAATAGAATATGAGTATGACGAAGTCAGGCTAGGTCATAAGAGAATTGTCACAAAATTCAAAAATCTTTTCTCAATGCAAGAGTGCAAAGAATTTAGGTCTTTCACCATTTACCAATATTATTAATTCTAAGTGTTTTAATTCTACAATATATGGTGTAAAAACGAGTGCTGCCCTCTTCAGTTTGAACGGTGGCTAACGCAGTTGAATTTTCCAATTGGATGTTGACCAATAGGAAAATTCTGTAAGCGGGGAGAGCTGACACACACAGATTCCAGCTCACAACGCCCTTGGTACCAGCTACCACGCCCTTAATCATCTTGTTTCGTCAAAACCACTGCAAGTCAAGAGTTGGAATGACGAGTATTGAAAGGCGATCAGGATAGAGTATTGTATCATCTATTTAGCATAGCATTTATACAGTTATTTAGATTATTTTGTGTAGCCTAGTTAGATGCATAGTACAGTTATGATAGCTTCAACTTACCGTTGAATTACCTGTTTAGTACAGTGGTCAGGATGGTAACAGAACAGAGGTGAAACTGGGCTTCTCCACACAGCTCGCGCTGAAAAGCGACGCAGCGATACACACGGCTCGTCCTGCATGGACACCACCGCAGCGGCATCTAGATGTGAGAGATCATGTACATGGTTAGGCTTCAACAGATGCGCCGCGCATTTTGCTGGATTTTTTCACACAGCGGCAAAATATCAATATACACTCACCGGCCACTTTATTAGGTACCCCATGCTAGTAACGGGTTGGACCCCCTTTTGCCTTCAGAACTGCCTCAATTCTTCGTGGCATAGATTCGAACAAGGTGCTGGAAGCATTCCTCAGGGAGTTTGGTCCACATTGACATGATGGCATCACACAGTTGCCGCAGATTTGTCGGCTGCACATCCATGATGCGAATCTCCCGTTCCACCACATCCCAAAGATGCTCTATTGGATTGGGATCTGGTGACTGTGGAGGCCATTTGAGTACAGCGAACTCATTGTCATGTTCAAGAAACCAGTCTGAGATGATTCCAGCTTTATGACATGGCGCATCATCCTGCTGAAAGTAGCCATCAGAAGTTGGGTACATTGTGGTCATAAAGGGATGGACATGGTCAGCAACAATACTCAGGTAGGCTGTGGCGTTGCAACGATGCTCAATTGGTACTAAGGGGCCCAAAGACAAAGAGTGCCAAGAAAATATTCCCCACACCATGACACCACCACCACCAGCCTGAACCGTTTATACAAGGCAGGATGGATCCATGCTTTCATGTTGTAGACGCCAAATTCTGACCCTACCATCCGAATGTCGCAGCAGAAATCGAGACTCATCAGACCAGGCAACGTTTTTCCAATCTTCTATTGTCCAATTTCGATGAGCTTGTGCAAATTGTAGCCTCAGTTTCCTGTTCTTAGCTGAAAGGAGTGGCACCCGGTGTGGTCTTCTGCTGCTGTAGCCCATCTGCCTCAAAGTTCGACGTACTGTGCGTTCAGAGATGCTCTTCTGCCCACCTTGGTTGTAACGGGTGGTTATTTGAGTCACTGTTGCCCTTCTATCAGCTCGAACCAGTCTGGCCATTCTCCTCTGACCTCTGGCATCAACAAGGCATTTCCGCCCACAGAACTGCCGTTCACTGGATGTTTTTCTTTTCGGACCATTCTCTGTAAACCCTAGAGATGGTTGTGCATGAAAATCCCAGTAGATTAGCAGTTTCTGAAATACTCAGACCAGCCCTTCTGGCACCAACAATCATGCCACGTTCAAAGTCACTCAAATCACCTTTCTTCCCCATACTGATGCTCGGTTTGAACTGCAGGAGATTGTCTTGACCATGTCTACATGCCTAAATGCACTGAGTTGCCACCATGTGATTGGCTGCTTAGAAATTAAGTTAACAAGCAGTTGGACAGGTGTACCTAATAAAGTGGCCGGTGAGTGTATATGCCTACAGAGAGTGCGCACTATTGACATCAACATCAAATGCCGTTACGATGCGCGAGAATAAGTTTGACAATTCACCCTCCTCCACTTCAGGTGTAAAGTCCTCGACTTCAAATGACCGCTCTGTTGCAGAACTTACTTGCGTCACTCCAGTCACTCTCCATTTTAGAGTCTGACAGCAGCGGTCACTCCGGGTCTCAGGTGCATGGGGTCTGCCCATTTTTTCAGCAACTTTCAAATATTGCTAGTGGGGAGTCAGGATTTAGTGACCCTTTAAAGGGGCACTTGGCAACTCTAGTCACTTCTTCGCTGATTTCCACTTTTGTTGTGGCATGTGTTCTCATTAGCGCCCCCTACAGCTGTGCATCATATATTTCACAACATTGTCATAAAGAAACTCACTTGCGGCGCCTTCCTCCTGCTTTCTTCCGCTGCTCATCTGCAAGGGTGATTATTGGAGCCGGCCAACTCTGTGTGGAGCTGTGTCTAGCGAGTGGGTAATACAGAGTATCATAGAATTACTTTGAATTGCCATAAAGCAGTTTGTGTTTCTCGCTCGTTCTCGCTTCTCATGAGACTTCTATTTCCACCTTACCGGGACATTAGTCCTCATGTTGCAAGGTTGGTTTTCTGCCTGGAAACGCTGGGGGGAGTGGGGAAAGCCACCATTTTCTCCAGAACAGGTCATTGAACCATACAAATAATTTCTAAACTTTTTTTTTAATAGTTGCCATGCTCCTTTACTATTATTGCACTTTACAAAATATCTTCCAAGTTTTTCTCGATTTGGGGTTGTAAGTATGTAAGTCCGTGTGTATAATGTTGTTCTTGCAGTTTTAGAAGCAGACATACCTCTGTGAGGAGAGAATGTATGACTCATGTTGAATAGTGAGAGCAACTTTGTCAATAGTTTCTTTTCAGTTCAAGTTTATTTCCTGTTTTGAAACTATTATATGAGAGAACAATTCTGTTTGAGCCTAGTAATTTATGTTAAGAAATAGTTCATCAAACATAACAAATAGTCACCGTAAAAAACATTTCCATTTGTGGAAAGTTCCTCTTATAATACTATTGAAGGAGATTCAGAAAGTTAACATCACAAATGCAGTCATTCCGAAGCACAGCTCCACCCAGCAAACAACTACTTTTTTTTTTTTGTTTACAACTATTAAAAAAAACCTGATGTATGTTACGGAAGTTAATTTACATGCAGTCGTGACATTTGGAAGCATGTGGAACAGGTATGGCCCCCTTTTTTATTTTCTGTTTATGTGCTTTTCATTCGTGCTATAAAATCAACACTTTAATAAAACACCATGCAGTAACTTACTTCCATAATAGCCAAAACAATTATGAGTAGATATTAGGTTTTAATTTGTCATGTTTTGATACTTTATACTTATACTGATCTATGCATTAGCGTTTATATTTCCTTGTAATACCTGAAAAATGTTCAATTTTTAAAAACTCTACCATGCAATGCAAATATGAAAAATGGAAAGACACATTTTTCTTGTTTTTCCAGTTACATTATCATATTTACACATTTGAATAAATAAAATTACACGACAGTTTTGATAACCGAAGTGTTAGCCCTTGCTGTAAAAAAGGCCAAATTCTGACAATATCAAACCATTTTCCATTAAAAAGTGTTACCAGTATTTTACTGTAAATAAGGTCTGCGGTCGCACGTCTAGTTGGGCTTGAACATTTTGAATGCTTTCGCGCGTCCAGAGCGAACTGGACGCGCGTAAAAACAGAAGTCAATTGACGCACGTCGGCGCTTGCGGCAGGGGCAAGTGCTATGTTGATCGAGCATTCATCGAGAGAGTTACGTACTGCTCTGTAGAGCAGAACAGCGGCGCATGGGTCAACACCGTACTTGCGTCCACCAGACCTGAAGGGGTTCCCAGTTTGGCGAGTTGCACCATTTGCTCGCTCCGGGATCTGCGTAACGGCCGCTTTCAGCGGTACTTCCGCCTGTCTCGCGCCCAGTTTGATGGCCTGTTGTCCCGCTGCGGAGCGAGGATTTACCCTCATCCACCTTATATCGGTCTTTTATTTTTGTTCCTCCAGAAGCACTTCCTGTTTCATTTTTTTAGCACTACATAAAAGCTGGGATAAAATACAACCAACAGAACATTTAAAACTGAATCAAAAAGTTAAACAAACATCTTTAAGATGTTTTCTTTACATGTGAAATAAAGAAAACAGTTACAAACTGAAACAGGAAGTGTTTCTAGACCAGTGTTGTTTACATCTTGTGAAATGGTCTATAGCAAGTTGGTTGTCTTTACATTAGAATAATAATTTATATAATAATAATAATTTATATAAATCTACGATATGGAATAAAAAAAGCATTACAAAATTAATGTCTCATACCCGCTCTCTGATCCTTTATCCTGTAGGCTACATGTGATGTTTTTTATTACACTATTTTGCTTAATGCTTTTACTTTCAACCTTTTTTTGGCATAGTTTATTTCACGACTTTTATTTTACTTTATTGACATTTCTGGATACTTTTCAGTATTTCTATTCATTAAAAATTAATAACAACAAATTAATAACAAGTTCTGATTTGCAAATGTCTTGATATTGTCAGATCAGATGCAAATGATTTGCAAAATGGTTTGATATTGTCAGAATTTGGCCTTTTTTTACAGCAAGGGTTAACACACAGGACGAGATTTTTCACCCGAAGTGACCGTTTTTATTGAAGTAAGTATTGAGGTTTTTAATGAGTGACGAAGAAGTTGCATCAATGGCATGATAGTAAAGTTCAGTCCACGGCCACCCCCCAGTGCTAATGGTACTGCCCACGGTGCAAATTACAAGATTTCAAGATAAAAAATGAGTTAGATTTCATTTATTCAAATGTTTGTTTTTTGAAGTCACAATTTAGCACAAGTAAAATTGAAAAACAGGGAGGAAAAGGCAAATTATTTGTTGATAATGTAATTGGAAAAAACGTTACACGAACCTACGATTATAGTCTTTGTTAACATTTTAAATGAGAGAAATGAGAGAAAATTAAATTGAGATATAAAAGTTAAATAAAGTGCTGCACATGGATCCGAACGTCTCTGTCCGTACGTAACAGTGTGCTTCTCTCATGTTTTTTAGTTTCAGTTTTTTTTAATGAGTAATATTTTAACATTATCTCAACTTTTCAATCACAATTTTTTTTTAAATAGTTTTAGTCATAGTTAACAATAAGTCGAAACAAACAGTGGCTGAGTCTATACCAACTATGCACTACTGACCAAAATACAAAGTGGAACATCTCGGTTACAGATGTAACCCTCGTTCCCTGAGTAGGGAACAGAGACATTACATCCGATGATGACGAATGGGGTTTCGCTTAGGAAGCCTATCGACTTTGAGTATAGAAAAGGAGCCAATGGCAAAGATGCCATGGGTCTGCGGAATTTGCATAGTGTATCTCCGCATTACCTCGTGGATATAATGGAGGACGCCGGCAACATGCAGATATGTTTCTTCGCTGAGGAGCCGAGACTGAACTCAGGCAATCCCCGCGGTATAAGGAAATTGGCAGGAAGACAACGAAAGGGAATGTCTCAGTTACGGATGTAACCCTCATTCCCTTTCGTTGTCACTAATGCCTGGTTCAGATTACACGTTTTTAGCCTGATTTTGGCACGATCCGTTTGACGTAGGGTGTCGTGGGGATTCGTAAACGACAACGGGCGTTGAGACGCAAGATTCGATCGTATCATCTCGTATAGTTTGTCATAGTGGGAGACAACCTACGTTGCGTCTGCGATGCTTACGACATGCACGACACAAAGACTAGGATGTTTAATTTTTTTAATGGTCGTTACGACGGTTGCGTCACATGTATGAGGTTGACCAATAGGAGCACATCTTTTCTGTACACAACTTTCAAAAATGGCGAAATGAAAGAGAGACTATGGTGCTAACGTTAAAACTAAAAGTAAAAATATATAAGAAAACAATAGTTTACCTCAAGTTCTCTTTGGAGGATTGACAGCCCATACTGTCCTCTTCGAGCAGGGTTAAGTCTCACACAATGGCCGTGAGACATACACAATTCAACCAGTCCACATGCCACAACGTGTATTTCTCAGCGCTGAAAAGGCAATGCCAAGCAATCCAGGAGCGTGTCCATTGTCGGGTTTTCTTTCTTCTTTTTTTTACATTTTTCTGAACACAGGACAGCCAATACAACACTCTCCGCTTCATCCATTGTTTGTTTACGTTCGTTTCCGGAAGTCACTCGCTAGTTACGCTTTCTCAGATGACATCACGCGCCGTTAAAGACGGCATGCGATGACTGGTCAGGAAGCAACGTGTAGTCTGACATTGTGAATTGTCCACGACACTACAAGATTTTAGTATTCAAAATCGCATAATCCGACACAATGACTATCGTAACAGACAAAAAAAACCTGTAATCTGAACCAGGCATTAGAGTTCCATCCGATGACAATGAATGAGGTTACCAGTCTAATCACGCCACCTTCACAGCTGTCTTCCAGCTGTGTGCCCTGCTGAGCATGGACGAAGGACTCCTATTTAGACGGGAGCCACCTGAACCAACACGCAGGCAATAGACACTGGTGTCAACGTCAGCAGTGCTGGAGGAATTCAGGGGTTTCGGAGAAGCTCACCTGAGGAAAATATTGCACATATCCAGTCCGTGGAGTGGAATGGCGAGCAAGCGAAGACACCTGAGTGGGTCCGCTGCTAGCTGGCTCCACTTTGAAATTGTAGAATCTGACAAATGTGTTGGGTGGCGCCCAGCCTGCAGCTCTGCAGACGTCTGTTAGTGAGGCGCCATGCGCTAGAGCCCAAGAGGATGCCACATTCCGTCCCTGAGAAAAGAGGTCCTTCCTCAGAGGAATTGGTCAGGGAGGTGCAGTCACGAGGAGTACGAGTTTGGAGAATCAGGTCCGGATGAACCAGTGCGGCGCAATCAAAATGACCTGCTCCTTGTCCTCCCTGACTTTGCATATATTTGCGGCCACATGGCCAGCTGTGCGCCAATGCATCCATCCATGAATAATACAGGGCACAATGGGTCAGAGTCGTGAGAGGCAAACAGATCTATCTGTGCGTCCCCAAACTGCTCCTAAATCAGCTGAACCAACTGGGGATGGAGTCGTCACTCTCCGGGGAGGGGCTGAAGCCGTGAGAGCTTGTTGGCTGCACAGCTAGACTTTTGAATTTTTAATTAATTTATTTTTTGATGTAGGTATAGTCAGATAACAACAATATTTGATAATGGAAACATTTGATTGGTTCAACCACCCACCACCCGCCAGAATTTCATAAAATAAAAACATTCGGAGTACGCAGCTATAACCGCCAACCGCGCAACTCTACTACACAGATCAGCAGGCAATGGGAACTCGCTGCAAAACGCCTGTCACACCAACACCAGAGAGAGTGGCTTGTCTCGTAGAGCGAAGTCAGAAATGGCTATAGAGTGAAGGGATACTCTTGGCTTCGAAGCGAAAAACATATCTGCATGTTGCCGGCATCCTCCTTTATACCCACGAAGTAAGGCAGAGATACGCTATGCAAATTCCACAGACCCATGGCAATTCTTGGCTCATATACTCAAAGTCAATAGGCTTTCTATTCATCGTCATCCGACAGAACTCGGAGTAACAGCGACAGGGGACTATATTTCCCAAAAATGCATGTTTTAAAAACATATGTTATGTACAATATCATGTTATGTAGAATCATAGAATATGATTACATACTCACCGGCCACTTTATTAGGTACACCTGTCCAACTGCTCGTTAACACTTATTTTCTAAGCAGCCAATCACATGGCGGCAACTCAGTGCATTTAGGCATGTAGACATGGTCAAGACAATCTCCTGCAGTTCAAACCGAGCATCAGTATGGGGAAGAAAGGTGATTTGAGTGACTTTGAACGTGGCATGATTGTTGGTGCCAGAAGGGCTGGTCTGAGTATTTCAGAAACTGCTAATCTACTGGGATTTTCACGCACAACCATCTCTAGGGTTTACAGAGAATGGTCCGAAAAAGAAAAAAACATCCAGTGAGCGGCAGTTCTGTGGGCGGAAATGCCTTGTTGATGCCAGAGGTCAGAGGAGAATGGCCAGACTGGTTCGAGCTGATAGAAGGGCAACAGTGACTCAAATAACCACCCGTTACAACCAAGGTGGGCAGAAGAGCATCTCTGAACGCACAGTACGTTGAACTTTGAGGCAGATGGGCTACAGCAGCAGAAGACCACACCGGGTGCCACTCCTTTCAGCTAAGAACAGGAAACTGAGGCTACAATTTGCACAAGCTCATCGAAATTGGACAATAGAAGATTGGAAAAACGTTGCCTGGTCTGATGAGTCTCGATTTCTGCTGCGACATTCGGATGGTAGGGTCAGAATTTGGCGTCTACAACATGAAAGCATGGATCCATCCTGCCTTGTATCAATGGTTCAGGCTGGTGGTGGTGGTGTCATGGTGTGGGGAATATTTTCTTGGCACTCTTTGGGCCCCTTGGTACCAATTGAGCATCGTTGCAACGCCACAGCCTACCTGAGTATTGTTGCTGACCATGTCCATCCCTTTATGACCACAATGTACCCAACTTCTGATGGCTACTTTCAGCAGGATAATGCGCCATGTCATAAAGCTGGAATCATCTCAGACTGGTTTCTTGAACATGACAATGAGTTCGCTGTACTCAAATGGCCTCCACAGTCACCAGATCTCAATCCAATAGAGCATCTTTGGGATGTGGTGGAACGGGAGATTCACATCATGGATGTGCAGCCGACAAATCTGCGGAAACTGTGTGATGCCATCATGTCAATATGGACCAAACTCCCTGAGGAATGCTTCCAGCACCTTGTTGAATCTATGCCACAAAGAATTGAGGCAGTTCTGAAGGCAAAAGGGGGTCCAACCCATTACTAGCATGGGGTACCTAATAAAGTGGCCGGTGAGTATTTCAGCACACATTGTGAAAGGGGTTTAGAGAGTGAAAGTCAGGCACGGTCACTTTTGTACAGCTATTCATGAGATGGATCGGCTTCAAAACATATTTGGATGTCAAATAAACACAAAAACGGCCCAGACAAATGGTAATTTGTGTGTGTTTGATATTAATACCAACAGCCAACAGTTTGATCTTTTATGATCAAATTATGGTATAATGGTGTTATTGTCTGGCAATAAAACTGTGTCTGGCAATAAAACTTACTCAAGTTTTGCTGAGTTGCATGGAAAAAATAAATGTAGTGCTACTCAATCTTTTGATATAATTAGGATTGATTGTGGCAAAAACTAATCCAAGGGAGATCATTAAATATTTTAATGTTTCTCTTTCTCCTTCAGATGCGGTTTGACTCCAGCTTTACTGTGTCAAACAAGATTCATTCTGATGCTCACAATTACATTATCATTGTCTACTATGGCTTATATCTATTTTCTCTCTCAAGCAAGCTACACACCATCACACAATGTTTAATGTTGTAAATCAGACTCAGGCCTATACGGAGGGCTTGTCTGGCAAACTTTTTTTCTTGAAAATCAAGCAAACACCTACAGCACTGAACAAACCCACTGCATCCATTAGCACCAAACTCATTTCAGTGCATCATCATATAGCTCATCCAAGCAACTATCATTACATTCTGGATGAACCTGATATATGTCAGCAGAATCCGTTCCTGGTCTTGATGGTCCCTGTGGCACCCCATCAGGTAGAAGCTCGAAACGCCATCCGGAGCACATGGGGGAATGAGAGCACAGTCCAGGGAAAAGCAGTGATGACTCTCTTCTTGGTGGGTTTGACTGGAGGATCCGACTCTGAAAAAGCTCAACAGCAGCTGGAGGAAGAGAGCCGACAACACAGAGACTTACTGCAGAGCAACTTTGTGGACTCGTATCTTCAACCTGACCATAAAGACGATGGTGATCATGGACTGGTTGGCCACTCATTGCCCTCAAGCCAATTTCAGTATGAAGGTCGATTCTGACATGTACTTAAACATGGAAAACTTGATGACACTTCTACTGGCACCCAACACACCCAGACAGAACTACATCACTGGTTTTTTGATGTTGAACCAGCATGTCATCAGAAACAAAAAATCTAAATATTACGTTCACAGAGGAGCTGTACCCAGAACCGAAATACCCCACATATGTCCTGGGGAGTAGGATATGTTTTCTCCAATGACCTTCCCAAAAAAATAGTTGAGGCTTCCAAAGACGTTAAGCCCTTTAACATAGAGGACGCATATGTGGGCACTTGTCTGGAAACGGTTGGGCATTAAACCCTCACGCGCACCAGATCCTTTCTCAGTTTCGGACCTTTATGAAGGATTCTAAAACTCACAACCTTTCCAAGGTCATTACAACAATTGCGAGGTCACCGAAGCAGATAATAGAGTTCTGGCAAAGTGTTGTAAAAAATATCCCACTAACAATTTTGTCTTGATACTGTGATACTTGATACTGTCTTGAAAATAAACTTCATTTACAAATAATAAACATGCTCAATTTAAAGTGAGTAGAATTCAAGTCATTATGTGTTGCAATTTTAACTTATTTATGTATAAATTTACATAAAAGGAGCCGTATCCACAAACCATT
Source organism: Hybognathus amarus (assembly GCA_030378365.1). NCBI lineage: Eukaryota > Metazoa > Chordata > Actinopteri > Cypriniformes > Leuciscidae > Hybognathus > Hybognathus amarus. Next base: position 151,852 of record JAQIUQ010004815.1, read on the forward strand.
TTATCTTACCACCAATAATTTCCATGAACCAATTGATACTGAACAGTTCTGGATTTTGGCGTTTGCTTGTATGTTGGGTCTGAATTGTGAAAACAGCTCTCAAAAGGTCTCTCAAAAGAATGCGAAAAACGCAGACAACTGAACCCGATCCTAATTTTTATGATGGACAAAGAAGTTTCAGAGTTAGGTGTGTAAACGTAATCGACGTAGGATATTTATTTTTTATCGTGCAAACATTTTGGACGAAAATTTCAGACACAGTGTGCAAGGACCTATAGTCCAAAATTTTTGTCTGAAAAAGTAAAATCTAATCAGGTTAATTTTTCTGCATTGTTCACATGCATTTTAATAGATGTTTTGACAATTCAGAGACACTGAATGACAAATACAAACATGATGCAAGGAACTTTCCTTTGGTAACGTTACCTCAAGACTCTAAACCTCTGTTCAACACGCGCGCCAAACGCCACATGACACCTCACGGAACAAAGAACCACCGCTCATGCACACGGCCGGGACAGGCTGTTCCAGGAAACGCAACACACATGAAAGAAAAAGAAACTTTGCAAGTCTAATTCTTTATAGAGCTTCTAAGAAGCATTCAGGATGATGTTTTTTTGTGTTGTTACAGAAAGGTGGCTGTCACGATGAATCATACCTATGCTCTCTCTCTCTCTCACACTTACTCGCTCTTACACGTTTCAATCTGTCCAAACGCCCGCGCTTGTTTTCGTGTTAATGTCTGTAAATACATGTATTCCTGTAACGTAGTAAATGCATAAGTAGTTCTACCTTATTAAATTTAAAATTTTGGACTCATTGTGCAGGGTCCAAGAGTGGCTGATGGCGGAAGGGTCTGTCAGTGATTTAATCATATAGGCCTAAATCTTGTAGAACAAGGTATTATATTACCATATTCAAATAAAAACTTAAAAATGAAGGCTGTGTGTCACTAATTAAACAAGTATATGTTCAGCTAATTGTAGCCTATTCACAGCCGACTAACCTGCCTAGTTACCTCGACAGCTTCCTGCACCCCCCACAACCCAGACTCCTCACACTCGGCTGGTTCCCCAGCCAGGAATACTTTGGGTTTAGGCTAAATTTCAAGCTTGGAGCTCTTAATCCCCTTGGAGGGCCAATAGCTTACCCTTATTTTACTAGTTTACACTATTCAATCATTCGTAGCCTAATTATTTATTTGTTATAGACTTATTTTGGGCATTTTTGCCTTTTTATAATAATAGGACAGTAAGACAAAAAAGCAAAGTGGGAGAGAGAAAGCGGGGAAGGGTTAGGGAAAGGTCTGGAACTCGGAACTGCCCACAATCAGTGTCAGTGCAGATGATGGGAAATTATTTTTAACTTGACTGTAATGTTTTTTGTTTTTTTGCCCACAGTAGAAAATTAACATTTACAGTATCACAACAAGTTCTATTCATGTTACAGGGTGTACAAAACATAAAATACAGTAATAAGTGAAATAATAACAAATCACAGATAAACAAGGTCAGATTGACTTCGAGCATCCTTTAAATAGGAAGTCAAAGAAAATTAGCAGAAATCCGGTATGCCTGTTAAGGGATATTCCTTATCCCTTAGCAAACTGTGCTAGTTAAAATTACAAATGATTTACTTTTAGCTTCTGACCAAGGCTGAATCTCAATCTCATTCTAGTTCTACTCAAACTTCACGCTCCGATTTCAACACTATAGATCATAAAATACTCTTGGATCGACTACAAAACTACACTGGTGTTCAGGGACAGGCATTAAGCTGGTTTAGATCATTATCAGACCATTACCATTTTGTCTGTTTAAATGAAAAAAAAAAAATAAAAAAAAAAAAATCAAAGATAACGTCAGTAGACTACGGAGTACTGCAAGGATCGGTGTTAGGCCCTCTGCTATTCTCAATATATATACTGTATGCTGCCACTTGGTAATATTATTAGAAAACATGGAATTAACTTCTACTGTTATGCTGATGACACTCAATTATATATTTCATCACAACCAGATGAAAACACTAACTCATCTAAATTGTGTGTCTTAAAGATATAAAATGCTGGATGACATGTAATTTCCTGCTATTAAATTCAGATAAAACAGAGGTATTACTTATGGGTAAAAAAAACTACCCACAAAACCTCTTACAACACAACTTTAATTTGGAAGGATGTCCTGTTACTTTATCCACTAAAGTAAAAGACCTGGGTGTTATACTAGACCGCAACTTGTCTTTTTGAAATCATATTTTATATGTTACAAAGAACAGCCTTTTCCACCTTAGAAACATTGCTAAGCTAAATAACATGCGATCTGTTTCTGATGCAGAAAAGTTATTTCTTGCATTCATGACCTTGAGACTAGATTATGCAATGCTTTATTAGCTGGTTGTCCTGCATCCTCAGTTAACAAGCTACAGTTAGTGCAAATTGCAGCTGCTAAAGTTCCTACTGCAGTAGGTCAAGAAAATATGATCATAGAGCACCAATTTTATCATCTTGACACTGGTTACCTGATTAAGTTCCGTATCAAATACCAAGTATTAATACTGACCTATAAAGCCCTAAATGGTCTTAGCTCCTGTGTATTTAATGGACCTTCTCTTGCCCTACAATCCACCGTGTTCTTTAAGATCACTATATTTGAGGCTTCTGGTCATTCCTCAGATATCTAAGTCCACTAAAGGAGGGAGAGGATTCTCACATTTATCTCCTAAACTCTGGAATAGCCTTCCTGATATTGTTCGAGGCTCAGACTTGCTGTCCCAGTTTAAAACTAAATTAATGATGCTATTTATTTCCCATCTGCTTTTCTGCTGTTATCGCGGGACGCTAGTCCCGAAGTAAATAGCGTTCATCAGCTCCAGTTTGTATCCAGCCACTCACGGAGACTTCAGATGCCCTAAGACCTGCGATGAGATGACCAAACGCCTGAAAGAGATGACTCTACGCCCTGTAGAGATCGCTAAACATCGGCGATATGTTATGCCCTAAATTAATAAATGATTAACTAACTTTATTTTTCTGAAATGCACTTTCTGTAAAGCTGCTTTGAAACAATATGTATTGAGAAAAGCGCTATACAAATAAATTTTAATAGAATTGAATTGGATGGCATGCATTTTTTTTTGTGGCAGGGGAAATACACCACAAAATGTGTCCCTTTAGCCAGTTTATGAGCTGATAGGCATGAGTGACCAAACTACATTTCCCATCATTCTCTGTGGCAGTTTAATAATAATAACAACAACAACAATAATGAAATCTAAATGACGCATATGTGCAAATTGAAAATTGTACAAACAAACTTCCCTGAAGAACTTAAATGCACCACATGGCTCCCAGACAGCAACATAGTGTCAGCCCACATCTGCTACACACGGATTCCACACTGCCTAGATATGGGCCGACAATATGCTGCTGTCTGGGACCATATGCCAGATAGCAAATTGGCTTTGGGCAAAAAAGTCTAACGTTGCCCTGAGGCGACAAACAAAAAAACACAGTTTTAGTATATAAAAACAAAATAAATATTTCAACAATCAAACATACTTATTTACATACTGATGCACATGCATATCATTTCAATATGAGGTTATTTAAAGGAGTCATATAATGCCATTTTTGTACAATTTTATATGTATCTTTAGGGTCTAAAGCGAAAACATTGGAAAATGAAAATGAGCTTCGCTCACTCCCGCCTCCGTTCTGCCAGTGTTTTGACACAACACAGGTCATGGGTTAGGGGTTAGGTTAGGGTTAGGGTTGGGAATAGGCTGTATCCTTCGCAGTCCACAGCCTTTGAAGGATGCAGCCTTCACATTAGGACACAGTTTTTGAATTGAGACAGCCTTCAGTCGCGCCTCTGTGACGCAATCAGCCTTCAAATACGGCCTTCGGAGGATGCAGCCTTCACATTGGGACACAGCTAATGTCTCAATGAGCTGCCATCACTTTAATATGATTTCCAGATTGAGCCACTAGAGGGAGGCATCACAGCTGTACTGTCGATACAGGACTAGCATTAGTACCAGGAAAGAAATGTGACGGTAATTTAAAGGAGTTGTTTTTTTGCAGCATTTCATTTTCTAAACATTGGCAAAACATTCAGTGTAACTAGGTTTTTAATGCCAACATAATCTTGAAAGGGTTGAAGAAAGTAAGTGTTTACTTCTCTGATCGCTAACTATCGCTAAACACACAATTACACACAAACTCTGAGATTCAGGTTTAAAACAAACTGACTATATCCTGGTATAACACCGGCGCCCTGTTCCTGTTATTGATAACATAGCTTGAAAATGTATCTGGTTCCTTTGAACAGTTGACCGATTGTTTGAGGAATTTTTTTTTACCTCGATGTGCTCAAGTCATGTCATGTGCTCAATATGTTTTTCCTCCACCTTCTTTATGGCTGCCAATAATTACTTTGTGTAATTTGCATACTTTGGTTCTGTTCTCATAAAAACTTCACCTGACTGGTTTCACCCTGTTACCTGAAACCTATTTCGCATTCTGTCTGGCATTTAATGTGAGTTTCTGGTTCGAGAGGCACGATGAGTGAATAGGCTTAGAGTAGAGCAGGGCACAACGTTGCCTAATGCTTTTTGACTTTGTCAATTTGTGTAGAACTACTTAGGGTTCAGAGTATTTAATTTCCCCACGTTAATTTCACCCGTCTAGTACAATTATGTTAGCCTGGTTAAAACCAGACCATTCTCAGTTGTAACTGAGATTTGGTCTGGCAAAGAATCATAGAGAAATCATTTCCAAAGGGGCGCGTCACCAACGGATGTCGCGGGTAGAGACCTAAAACCAGGAGATGACGTATGCAGAAGCGGCGGCCGGCGGAGAAACATCTCCGAGTGTTGTTCTTTGCTCGGTTTTTAACAAAAAGGAAACGTTCAAATCGCTTGAAAACAGTGAAAAACAATGTTCAACGGTGGCGTCCATCTTTGTAATTTAGGCTACAAAATTTGCTTCAAAATCCCAGCACTGTCGTCATTCGTGTAAGGCCCGCCCCAACGTTTCTGATTGGTGCCGCGATTTCTGCGGAAATGGGTTTGCGATTGTTTGAATGAGCCTTTTGCCAGACAAAGGCCCAGTCCCAAATCTCTCACTTGAGCCCTAAGGCCCTAAGGAGAGTGCGCAAGGGCCCGAAGCTGTGAAGAGCAGAATTGGGACAGTTTTGCACACGTCAAAAATCTATGTCAGTTCTGTTGTGAATCAGCAAACACTGTTAATTTGGCTAATGTGTGTGCTGCTTATAATAGCTGTATATGACACAATCCTTTGAATGAAAAAATCAATATCTTTTTTCACTCTTAGCTACCAACCTTTCTTTTAATGTTATTAATATTAAAACAGTTTTGGCAAAGATAAATTGTGATTGAGGTTTACCTGAGCTTATACTGCCTTACCGTATTCACAGCCAATTCGAAATGCAATTTTAATTGTTATTATGGAAATTGATAATAAAACTCTTCCCATCCCACACAACCCTGTCTTTTTTGTTAAATTTCAGTTTTATTGATCAACAATAGACATTATTAAAGTATAAGTAGCCTAAAAAGTATAAGAAGCTGTACAAGTCAAGAAATAAGGCAAGTTAAAAGATTCAGTCAAATATAACAGGCTAAACGTTACAACGTTACAGTTAAATAGCCTAAATATAGTTATAAAACTTCACTTTCCCCACGATTTGCCAGGGAACAAAAAATAGATTAATGAGACCAAAGATCGCCTGTTAGATATACACCAGCTGATTTATAGCTCATGTTTAACCACTAGACACAGAGCCCGCGGGAAACGTCAGAATGACTAGCTGGGGCAAGGCTGTTGCAGGCGGGGTACAGAGCGCTGAGCACCGGCCCGCCGCCCGGTGATCACCTGGAACTCCGAAAATGTCAGATCAATTTTTTAAATAGGCACTATCTTTATAAATAAACCTCAGATTTGAGCTTTAAACAACTATATTCACGAGTGAAAAACTCTTAAAACTACAATTCGTAACTTAATAACACTAATATTTTTACATTTCGAGGCCTTGGAAGAAACACGTCACCACACCGGCTTCCTTTTCTTGTTCGGAGTTTGCGCTCCCGAACAGCACCATAGCAACTGTTCTCCCTCATTGGTTAGCTGTTCTAAAACCTCACAACACTACAAGGATTCTGGGTAATATCCCACAGCAAAGTGAGGTCTGATGCGCACTTGCGAAAAGGGTGCATTAAGTGCCCTTATGATCACCCCTGGAGAACACTATTAGAGGATTGGGACACCCTACGGTCTTGCACCCCTTAGCGAGAACGCGCATTGAGGGGCACAAGGGCGCAAATGCGGATATTGGGACAGTGCCTAACTTTCAGAGCAAAAATTTGCCGGAAGTTGTCTGGGTTTTCCCAGGCTACAATTATGTGGTTTTGGTTTATTAATTGTAACGCAGTGTTAAACGTAATCCCATTTGCGCAACTGGGATTTAAACCCGGCTAGTGTCTGCTAATGAAGCATTAAATAACTATATCAACTGTTAAATAACATATTGTAGATGAAAATAATATCAGATTTGTCTCATTTTAAATTAACACAAAAATAGAGATGAAAAATTAACATAAGAAATTTTCTTTTGCTATGGTTAAATAAATGTTCAGTGATTTCTTGAATTTTGGCGCAATTTATTATATATATTGATATGGCAACTAGTAAATATACTAAGTTTCATATTTATTACAAGTGTGTTACAACTAGCCCGCGTTATTGTGCCCTGCTCTCCCCTAACCATCATTAAAAGATGGTCTTTGTTCTTAAATTCGAAATCAAAACCCAACATTCGAAATACTACATATTAGCGGACTGGGACAAAAATTCAGCCCTGGCACATATAGCCACAACAACCCACATTACACCCACAGACAGGCACATTCACTAGGGGTGTGTAGGGGAGCGCGGGGCACAAAGTAACAAAGGGCTAGTTGTAACACGCTTGTTTAAATACTTCCACACATGCTGGCATGACAAAACTTGGTGTATTTACTAGTTGCCATTTCAGAGACTATTTAGAGAAAAGGTTACGCCAAAATTCTAAAATCTTTGTAAGATAGCAAAAGTACATTTCTTAAGTTAATTTTCATCTCTATTTTTCTGTTTATTTAAAATTAGACAAATCTGATATTATTTTAATCTCCAATCTGCTGTTTAACATTTAGTATAGTTCTTTAATGCTTTGCAAACTAGCAGAAGACACTAGCGGGTTTTAAAGCCCAGTTGTGCTGTTGGGGCTTGTTGTAACACTGTGTTACATTGTGCCCCTAGAAATATGCTATTATGTTATATACTTTTATTAATTATTTTGAGAAAACATGAGAAACATGTAAATAAAGACTGAGAATCAATGTTCAGAAATTATTAATTATTTTTGTTCTGAACTATGCTCTATATCTGTTTTCTTTTATTTTGATTAAAAAAATGCCATCATTGAATATGAAAAAGTTAATAATTGTATCTATTAAGAAAAATATTTTGGTTTGCAACTTGAGATGCAATGAGATTGCATTTCAAGTGATGTTACAATGTGCCCCTCACATGTTACAATGTACCCCACCAATGGGGCATGATGTCACATTTTACTTCCATTTTTTCAGGGTAATTCAAGAAAAAAAGATACACAGTATTGAAAAACAAACCCCATAATTCACCAGACATGTGGGGAAAAAATAAACTCTAAGCACCAGTATTCACAAACCGAGAGAGTCAAAAAGCGTTAGGTTGTGCAACGTCTCCCTACAGATGGTGAAATAATAGAAGCAGAACTGAAATGCAGCAGGGCTGCCAACTCTCACGCATTGAGCATGAGACTCACGCAATTGAGCAAGATTCTCACTAACCCTAACCCCAATTTCTCAAGTGTCAAGCCAGTTCGGCAAAAATACCTGAAAAGATAAGTTTATCTATAGATCCACCAGTTGAGTCACTCGTGACAGTTTTGTAACAATTTAGTTAAAATATCCTCTAATCTAGGTTAATCGTGCATGCGAGACAGATGTTGAGCTCCTAACGGCGTGGACGCAAAACCAGGACTGGAGTCAAAGCACATTCCTCTCTGCACTCCACTACGGGTTTTCCAGTCTCACTCACAGGAAAAACAGCTCCGTGTTTCAATAAGTTTAAAGTATATTTTAACTTTTTTAGACTAAAAAAGTCTACATTACACTATAATATAGAAAAATATTATACTTTTGTCCTTATTTCTACACTTGCAAGACATAAACTTGAGCTTTTAGTTAGGAGAAAACACCAGATCTTTAAATCACCCAGCACAAACAGAATGCCTATTCTTAAAGTCTTGTGCTGTTTTATGAAGGCAAAAAGCCATTTCATGGTTTCGATTTTAGTTGATTGGCAAAATATAACACTAGAGACCTTCATGTTAGTTTATACTTTGATGGGGGGCGTTATGGGGGGGGGTGCTCGAAGGGGGTCTCGCCCTGGGTGTAATTCAAAGTAGAACCGCCACAGCTTTTACCATTTAAACCACTACAGAACTATTTTTTTGTAGTGTGTTTGGGGCATTTTCCATTAGGATTTAAAGGGCGGGTTTACTGCTCTTTTTCTTTGCATGATTGTGTTTATGGGGTGCAATATAACATGTATCCGTGGTTTTTCTTTTTTTAAAAGTCTTATTTTTCATAAATTTCACCTTTATTGTCAGCCGCGCTCTCCCCTGTCCCCTGAACGAGCGGTTGACTTCCTGAGTCTATGAAAACACTCCCTCAGAACCACATAGCGGGCTCAGATTGGTTCGCTTGGGCCGGTGTGTTGTGATTGGCTAAACTGTCGCTCACGTTGTCCGGAAGATTAACGCCCATGACTTTTACGGGCTGGGCATGCCAAAGGTGGATAACATAGACGGTGGATACACGTAAATAATGATGTGGAGACTGCAGTATCAGTGAGGCAGAATCAGATGCCGCGATGAAGAGAGTCAAGCAGAACCTCACCACACACGGCTCTTAATAAAGGTTTCTGAATGATAATTTGCTTCATTTTTTAACTTAATACACGTTTGTTTTACACAATAGCATCTGACTGGCAACGATAGCAACTGACTGGCTAACTAATGTTAAACACAAACAGCGTTTGCAGGTTTACGTTCTTGATCAAATTGAAAATAAAGTCATAAAGCATATATATATGAAAAATACATTTACAACATTAGTACTTATAAAAAATTCAGGTCCATAATGTTTGTACGCATTTGCCGTAGACACAAAATAGCCTAACTAGTAGCCCATAAAGCCTACAAAGCCAGCACTGGCATTTAAAAAAACAAACAAAAAAACACAACGCTACGTCGGGAATTATACATGCAAATACATTTAAAATGATGAAGTCTTAGCCTACTTACACCTACAACTGCTGACTTTTAACTACTGGTTTTAAAGTTGGATCTGCTTCATGATTTAGAAACAGTTTCTTGTTTACGTTAATCCAGTGTTGAACTCCTGGAGATTCTGGAAGCTGTCTCGGTAAATGCGCAGCACAGAGAGCTAGATTACGATCGTCACTTTCAGGAATATAATCAAACACAAATTGTATCCATTGTTGCAAGTATAGTGTCCGTGGGAAGCCCGAAACACAGAAGACCTGACAGCTGCGTGAACACAACTCACTCGACGCATGCCCTTTCCTGCATATTCCGGAGGGAGTGGTTGATGCAAATATGTGGGTTAGTGACATACCATAACCCAGCTGTAGTCCAAAACGAGTCGTTTTTGTAGGCAACTTTACTTCCTGATTTTTAAAAGACGATATCTCTGCTTACACTAAACTTTCAGTGCTGCAACTTTGCAGATACTGTTCATGCACCAACAGCAACATTACACACTATTTAAAATGAAAAAAGTGAAATCGCAGTAAACCCACCCTTTAATGGAATTTTGTACCGCCAAAGCCTTATCTATCGGTGAGTAAAACTGTCTCTGTAGTGATGAACCGATGCCTTGTGACAGCACGCATGCTAAACTGAGCAGGGAGAGAGAGAGAGAGAGAAAAGAGAAGTGCCCCGGTAAACTTGCTCTCTCTCCGCACATATTAATCAAAATAATTCAACAGCGATGGGAGACCACAAGTTTCATGTGGAGCATTCAGAGATTTGTTTTTCCAGAATTACCAGCTGGCCGTGAATTGTGCTAAAATAAGCCTATACGTTGCCTTATCTTCTCTGAAAAGCGTTCGCACATTCAGCTGACATAAACCACACTTAAAATAAATAGAAAAAACGATCCAGGGATGAAATGTTTTCTTTGATGACACACATCTTGTGGGATGTTCCCAACCGCCGCGATAATCACACAACGCGCACACGTCCGATGATGACACGTTCAATTCGCGAACTTATGACTCATTTGAACCGATTCGTTTTAATGAATGGTTAGATCTTCCAACACTGAACTCACGGGACTTATAATCGTTGATAACTAAACTAATCTTAAAACTTTTTAATAAGGTTCCATTTATTACATAAATAACATAAAAAGTACAGTTTGCTTAGTCAAGTGTAAGGTTTAAAACAAATAAAACCACTTGTTTTCCCCTGAAAAAGCATATGACTACTTTTTCCCACACAGTGCTATCAGGAATTGATAAGAGAATCGTTAGTGGCATTGATAGATAAAATCAATTCAATTTCCTAAGAAGCAAGATGTAACTGAACTGAAGTAGATTAAAACTC
>JAQIUQ010004820.1:5000-20241 GCA_030378365.1 Hybognathus amarus
AACTGTGTTTTAACTGGGGATTTTAATATACATGTTGATAATTTAACGGATATCAGAGCAAATGAATTCATGGAACTGCTAGAATGTATGTCGTTTAAACAGCATATAAACGTACCAGACCCATAAACATGGTCACATATTGGATTTAGTCATAGCATATGGATTAAATATTAATATAACTTCTGTTGTCGATCTTGCATTATCCGATCATTTTTGTGTTTTCTTTAATAGTACTGATCCTTCTATGCCTTATACAACTGAACGTATTGTTAAAAAACGCTTTATTACCTCGGAAGTAGCAGAAAATTTTACAATGCATTATATGACTTACGAAAAGGATATTTTACCATCATCTTGTGATGTCCTAGTTGATGAGTTTAATAATAAATTAAAAACAGCACTTGATGTAGTTGCTCCACTTAAAACAAAAAAGGAAACTAATAAAAAGGTCATTCCTTGGAAGACAGATTTGACCATGAAAATTAAAAGAAAATGTAGAAGTGCTGAACGAACATGGCGAAAAACTAAATTAGAAATACATTTTAATATACTCACTGAAAATCTTAAAAACTACAACAAAGAAGTTAAAAAATCACGGCAAGCTTACTTTTCAAACCTTATAAATGAAAATATTAATAACCCACGATTCTTATTTAGTACTATAGATTCACTAATAAATCAAAAAATTAATTGCGGTTCTGTGTTAACAAGCTCCAAATGTGAAGAACTTGCTGGCTACTTCAGAGATAAAGTTATAAATATTAGATCAGGAATCTGTGCGGCAAATAAAAATAAAAACAAGATGCCTCCTCCCCTACCTAGCACATATAATACTATCCAAATGGAAAGGTTTACTTTGGTTGATGTTGAGACCCTAAGAAAGGTAGTAAAGGAACTAAAACCATCCACCTGTTCACTTGATCCAATTCCTACCTCTCTTTTTAAATCTATCTTTAATGTAGTATCTAATGATCTCCTTGAGATAGTAAATCACTCTCTACAGCTTGGCATTTTCCCGTGTGATCTTAAATTGGCCCTAGTGAAACCTGTACAAAAAAACAAAAAAGTGAATTCAGATACTTTAACACCTAGTAACTATAGACCCATCTCAAATCTTCCATTTTTGAGTAAAATATTAGAGAAAATTGTTTTTAATCAGTTAAGTATTTTCTTAAATACACATTCAAAATTAGAGATGTTTCAGTCGGGTTTCAGAAAACATCATAGCACAGAGACCGCTCTTGTAAAAGTAGTAAATGACATAAGAATAAACTTAGATAGAAATTGGCCTTCAGTTCTGGTGCTGCTGGACTTGAGTGCTGCGTTTGATACAGTGGATCACCAGATTCTATTGAATAGACTACGCGAGTTTGTTGGCCTGTCTGGAACCGTTTTAAATTGGTTTGCATCATATCTTAGTGGTAGAACATCTGTTGTCTCTATCAATAATAGCATGTCTGAACATTATGAGGTACTTTGTGGAGTTCCTCAGGGATCAATTTTAGGACCACTACTTTTTAATCTATATATGTTACCTCTCGGACATATCATTAGGAGACATAGTATCTCTTTTCATAGTTATGCTGATGATACACAGTTATATGTAGCCGTATCTCCAGATGACACTGCAGGGCAAATTGATTCACTTGCAAATTGCATTCAAGACATAAATGATTGGATGTCGCAAAATTTCTTACAACTAAATAAAGATAAAACAGAAGTTTTGATAATTGGATCAAAAGAACAGAGAGAAAAATTAATCCCTAAACTAAATATACTGGGATTAAACCCAAGTAAAGTGGCAAAAAATTTAGGCGTTGTCTTTGATTCTGACTTTAATTTTAAAGCACATGTATGTAATGTTACTAAAATAGCTTTTTATCATTTAAAGAACATTGCTAGAATTAGACCATTTCTCTCTCCGTGCAATATCGAAAAATTAATGCATACATTCATAACTAGCAGGCTTGACTATTGTAATGCTCTCCTCTCCGGTCTACCAAAAACTATAATTAATCAACTGCAATTAATACAAAACTCGGCTGCTCGTGTATTGACTAAGACCAAGAAGAGAGAACACATTACACCTGTACTAAAATCACTACATTGGTTACCTGTTAGTTTTCGTGTTGATTTTAAAAACCTTTTATTAGTTTATAAAGCATTGCATGGAATTGCTCCAGACTATCTCTTAAAAATGCTTACAGTCTATAAACCTGTAAGGGCTCTCAGATCATCCAATTCTTTACTCTTAACGGTACCACATAGTAGAAGAAAAAGATTTGGTGATGCTGCTTTTAGTCGCTATGCTCCTCGTCTCTGGAATAATCTTCCAGAAGAAGTAAGACGTGCGGAAAATATAAATAGTTTTAAGTCTAAGTTAAAAACGTATCTTTTTAGTCTGGCCTTCCTATAATATTCTACAATGTTTCTAATTGAATTTTTATTTTATCATTTTATTTTAATAAATCCTTCATTTGTATGTATATATGTGTATATGTATGTATTTTATTAATTTTTATTGTTCTTTACCTGTATTTTGTACTTGCTTTTAACTATTTTGCCTGTAAAGCACTTTGAACTGCATTCATTTGTTTGAAAAGTGCTATATAAATAAAATTTGCTTGCTTGCTTGCTTGCTTGCTTTTTAAAGATACTAGTACTTAATCATTAGAAACTAGTCCTTATTTATTAGATACTAGTACTTATTCATTAGATGCTAGTCCTTATTCATTACATACCAATGCTTATTAATTAGTTACTAGTACTTATTCATTAGATACTAGTACCTATTAAATAGATACTAGTACTTATTCATTAGACACTAGTACTTATTTTCAATGGTGACTAGTAACTATTCTTTTGTTACTAGTCACATTTTTCCATTGACTTCTATGGTGATCTGTCATTCAGATATCAACTATTCAGTTCTGACTAGTATGTTAGTATGTATTCCAATTGTGGAATACATACTAGTATGTATTCCAAAGCAGGGGTTACGTTTTTGCACGTCGTGCAGAATAACCCTAAAGGCACCAAGGTGGCGGTGCCACCGGCTTTATATATATATATATATATATATATATATATATATATATATATATATATATATATATATATAAATATAGCTGCGAGCAGCGATGGAGGGCCAAAGCCGGCGGTCCGCCATCCCGGTGCCTTTAGGTAACTAAAGGCACCGGGATTGCGGTGCCACCGGCTTGGGCCCGCGATCGCTGCTCGCAGCTATATTTTTTTTTTCTTTTTTTTTTTTTTTTTTCTAGCGACTATTCGGGCACTTTTGGGGCCCTTAACATGCTCGAAAACTCTTGAAACTTTGCACACGGGTCAGAACCCGCGGCCATCAGAGCCGGGCTGAAGCTGGTACCCGGGCGTGGCAGGGCGGCTCGTCAGCGCCCCCTGGAATAGGGTCCGAACACCTGGTCCATAACTCAAACACACTTGCATGTAATAATATGAAACTCGGTACACATGTCGATAGCAGAATTTCATCTAAACCTCGCGTTCTTGCTTTTTACCCCAGCCCAACAGGAAGTCGGCTATTGAGTTTTTTTTGTAAAACACACGCAATGAACTTTTAAAATACTCCTCCTAGAGCTCTGATCCAAATTCGACGAAACTCGGTCAGCTAGAAGTCAAGACATTGAGGATGAAAGTTTGTGTGGGGATTTTTGATATCTTGAACGGTTTGGCCGTGGCGAGGAAACGAAACTATGGCGAGAAACGTGAAACAGGAAGTGTGTCATAACTTCAGCATACATTAACTGATCTGGATGAAACTTCAGCAGTGCGTTCGCTGTAAGAGGACGATCACATGGATGTGACTATTGTGAGTCAAAGTTATAGCGCCACCAACTGGCAGCAGGAAGTGTGTCACTTTCAAAATGCTTTGAAATCACCCTCTTATTTTTACCCGATTTGCTTCAAACTTCATCTGTATAATGTACATACACGGCAGATGAAGACCTATGAATGGATTCTTGATATCTTTGAAACTGTTGCCGTGGCGACGCATCAAACTTTACCATTCTTTTAGGATGCATTCTTTTAGGGATTCGAACATTTGTCCATAAATCAAACACACGTGCATGGATTAATATGAAACTCGGTACACTCATAGATCACATCAGGCCAAACAACTTTCGTGCTCTAAGTTTTACGACAGTTCAACGGAAGTCGGGAATTATGTTTTTTTTTTTTAAATAATTGTCCTAGAAAAACATCAAATTACAACCCATGCTGTTACCAATCACCACCAAACTCGGTGTGCATGAAGTCAAGACATTGAGGATGCTATATTCCGGACGGATTTTTGATATCTCGAACGGTTTGGCCGTGGCGGATTTTTTTGACTAAAAAAGGACACATAAAGTGTGTTATAACTTGGTTAGTTTTACTGACAGTTACAAAACTTGCCGTGTATATTGTTCTATTCAAGCCAAACAACTTTCTAATTAACAATAATAAGCTCAAACCCACAGAAAGTCAGATATTGTAGTTTGAATATGATCATGCTCTTTCTGAGCCTAGGCCTGTCACACAGTCTGTGTGTGTGTGTGTTGTGTGTGTGTGTGTGTGTAGGGGGAGGGGGCTTAATCATTTCACTGTGTGTCTGGCCTGCTAAAGTAAATACATCTCTTAAGCCTGGTATTTTTTACATAAGTTTTTATTTTTATTTTTTTATAAGTAAAGGCATATAACCTGTTTAATTGTAGTGCATTGACAATAGTTTTATATAATTAGTGTATTAATTAAATTAACTTGGTCCATAAATCAAAAAAGTAAGTAAATAAATCAAAAAGGAAGTGTGTTAAAACTTCTGCATACATTAACTGATCTTGATGAAACTTCAGCAGTGTGTTCGTTGTAAGAGGTCGATCACATAGATGTGAGTCAAATATATAGCGCCACCAACTGGCAGCAGAAAGTGTTTCACTTTCAAAATGCTTTGAAATCGCACTCTTACTTTTACCCGATTTGCTTCAAATGTAAACACACGCCAGATGAAGAGCTGTGAAAGCATTATTCAATATCTAAGATAATGTTGCCATAGCAACGCATCAAACTTTAACATTCCTTTTTTTTTTGATGATTTTGAGTCTCTTAGCGGCTTTTGGGGCCCTTAACGGGTTTGAAAACTCTTGAAACTTTGCACACAGTTCAGATCCCACAGCCATCAGAGCCGGGCTGAAGATGGTACCCGGGTGTGGCAAGGGGGCTAGACAGCGCCCCCTGGAACGGGGTCCAAAACTTGGTCCATAAATCAAACACGCTTGCATGTAATAATATGAAACTCAGTACACATGTTGATCTCATCGTTTCATATATTCATATATTCTCCTCAAGCCGGACAACTTTCTAATTTACACTCATGAGCTAGGACCCACAGAAAGTCAGATATTTTGGTTTGAAAATGTTGAGTGTCTCTCTGAGCCTACACTTCTGTATGGCAAGCCCTTTTAACATTTAAAAGCTAAGTTTGACTATTCGTAATTAACATTGTAGATATCAACAACGTCTTTCTAGTCGTAATTACATTTTGGATAGTTTGTATTATCATTTAAGATATCTGTAACGTAATTGTGACTAGTCGAAACGACAGATAGAGTATGGCAAGCCGTTTTAACATTTAATCATTTTAACCTACTAGTCTCTATTTTCATGCTACTAGTACTTATTTTTTAGATACTAGTATCTATTCCATTAAGTACTAGTACTTATTCATTAGCTACTAGTGCTTATTCTTTAGATACTAGTGCCTTTCCTTTAGATACTAGTGTTTATTCTTTAGGTACTAGTACCTTTTTAAAGATACTAGTACTTATTCATTAGAAACTAGTCCTTATTTATTAGATACTAGTACTTATTCATTAGATGCTAGTCCTTATTCATTACATACCAATGCTTATTAATTAGTTACTAGTACTTATTCATTAAGATACTAGTACCTATTAAATAGATACTAGTACTTATTCATTAGACACTAGTACTTATTTCAATGGTGACTAGTAACTATTCTTTTGTTACTAGTCACATTTTTTCCGTTGACTTCTATGGTGATCTGTCATTCAGATATCAACTATTCAGTTCTGACTAGTATGTTAGTATGTATTCCAATTGTGGAATACATACTAGTATGTATTCCAAAGCAGGGGTTACGTTTTTGCACGTCGTGCAGAATAACCCTAAAGGCACCAAGGTGGCGGTGCCACCGGCTTTATATATATATATATATATATATATATATATATATATATATATATATATATATATATATATATATATATATATATATATATATATATATATATATATATATATTTATTTTATTTTTTTATAAGTAAAGGCATATAACCTGTTTAATTGTAGTGCATTGACAATAGTTTTATATAATTAGTGTATTAATTAAATTAACTTGGTCCATAAATCAAAAAAGTAAGTAAATAAATCAAAAAGGAAGTGTGTTAAAACTTCTGCATACATTAACTGATCTTGATGAAACTTCAGCAGTGTGTTCGTTGTAAGAGGCCGATCACATGGATGTGACTATTGTGAGTCAATCCGATCAGAAGCGCGTTTACACTTGTCTTTTCAATGTGTATGTGGACAACATCCGGATACAGGTCGCATATTAATGCCAAGTGTAAACGCAGCCAAATATATAGCGCCACCAACTGGCAGCAGAAAGTGTTTCACTTTCAAAATGCTTTGAAATCACACTCTTACTTTTACCCGATTTGCTTCAAACTTCATCTGTATAATGTAAACACACGCCAGATGAAGAGCTGTGAAAGCATTATTCAATATCTAAGATAATGTTGCCATAGCAACGCATCAAACTTTAACATTCCTTTTTTTGATGATTTTGAGTCTCTTAGCGGCTTTTGGTGCCCTTAATGGGTTTGAAAACTCTTGAAACTTTGCACACAGGTCAGATCCCACAGCCATCAGAGCCGGGCTGAAGATGGTACCCGGGTGTGGCAAGGGGGCTAGACAGCGCCCCCTGGAACGGGGTCCAAAAACTTGGTCCATAAATCAAACACGCTTGCATGTAATAATATGAAACTCAGTACACATGTTGATCTCATCGTTTCATATATTCATATATTCTCCTTTAAGCCGGACAACTTTCTAATTTACACTCATGAGCTAGGACCCACAGAAAGTCCGATATTTTGGTTTGAAAATGTTGAGTGTCTCTCTGAGCCTACACTTCTGTATGGCAAGCCCTTTTAACATTTAAAAGCTAAGTTTGACTATTCGTAATTAACATTGTAGATATCAACAACGTCTTTCTAGTCGTAATTACATTTTGGATAGTTTGTATTATCATTTAAGATATCTGTAACGTAATTGTGACTAGTCGAAACGACAGATAGAGTATGGCAAACCGTTTTAACATTTAATCATTGTAACCTACTAGTCTCTATTTTCATGCTACTAGTACTTATTTTTAGATACTAGTATCTATTCCATTAAGTACTAGTACTTATTCATTAGCTACTAGTGCTTATTCTTTAGATACTAGTGCGTTTTCTTTAGATTCTAGTGTTTATTCTTTAGGTACTAGTACCTTTTTAAAGATACTAGTACTTATTCATTAGACACTAGTCCTTATTTATTAGATACTAGTACTTATTCATTAGATGCTAGTCCTTATTCATTACATACCAATGCTTATTAATTAGTTACTAGTACTTATGGTGCGTTCTATTATGCCCAACGAACCGACTCGGACCTCGGATTTGACGTCACGTCCACACTTCAAGCGTTCTATTATGTTTTTGCGTGTCCGAATCGGAGAAAGCTGTTGTCATGGTAGCACTGGCCGAGAACCAGGCACTTACATTTAAAAAAAATATTATGACTACACCTTATCAAAACGCAGCCATTTGAACTTGAAAATGTTCACTTTATTTAATGTTTTTCATGTTAATCTTCTGTTAGCAACGCTGAGAAACGTTAGTAATTGCACTCACAACAACCGATTCCCTTACCTACAGGGGACGCAGTAACATCGAGTGATTATAATTAGGGCCCAAGCCCTGAAAGGGCGCAGAGCCCTATTGTTTTCCTTCCGATTATTTTTTTTTTTTTTTTTTTTTTTTTTTTTTTTTTTTCTTTCTAGCGACTATTCGGGCACTTTTGGGGCCCTTAACATGCTCGAAAACTCTTGAAACTTTGCACACGGGTCAGAACCCGCGGCCATCAGAGCCGGGCTGAAGCTGGTACCCGGGCGTGGCAGGGCGGCTCGTCAGCGCCCCCTGGAATGGGGTCCGAACACCTGGTCCATAACTCAAACACACTTGCATGTAATAATATGAAACTCGGTACACATGTCGATAGCAGAATTTCATCTATACCTCGCGTTCTTGCTTTTTACCCCAGCCCAACAGGAAGTCGGCTATTGAGGTTTTTTTGTAAAACACACGCAATGAACTTTAAATACTCCTCCTAGAGCTCTGATCCAAATTCGACAAAACTCGGTCAGCTAGAAGTCAAGACATTGAGGATGAAAGTTTGTGTGGGGATTTTTGATATCTCGAACGGTTTGGCCGTGGCGAGGAAACGAAACTATGGCGAGAAACGTGAAACAGGAAGTGTGTCATAACTTCAGCATACATTAACTGATCTGGATGAAACTTCAGCAGTGCGTTCGCTGTAAGAGGACGATCACATGGATGTGACTATTGTGAGTCAAAGTTATAGCGCCACCAACTGGCAGCAGGAAGTGTGTCACTTTCAAAATGCTTTGAAATCACCCTCTTATTTTTACCCGATTTGCTTCAAACTTCATCTGTATAATGTACATACACGGCAGATGAAGACCTATGAATGGATTCTTGATATCTTTGAAACTGTTGCCGTGGCGACGCATCAAACTTTACCATTCTTTTAGGATGCATTCTTTTAGGGATTCGAACATTTGTCCATAAATCAAACACACGTGCATGGATTAATATGAAACTCGGTACACTCATAGATCACATCAGGCCAAACAACTTTCGTGCTCTAAGTTTTACGACAGTTCAAACGGAAGTCGGGAATTATGTTTTTTTTTTTTTAAATAATTGTCCTAGAAAAACATCAAATTACAACCCATGCTGTTACCAATCACCACCAAACTCGGTGTGCATGAAGTCAAGACATTGAGGATGCTATATTCCGGACGGATTTTTGATATCTCGAACGGTTTGGCCGTGGCGGATTTTTTTGACTAAAAAAGGACACATAAAGTGTGTTATAACTTGGTTAGTTTTACTGACAGTTACAAAACTTGCCGTGTATATTGTTCTATTCAAGCCAAACAACTTTCTAATTAACAATAATAAGCTCAAACCCACAGAAAGTCAGATATTGTAGTTTGAATATGATCATGCTCTTTCTGAGCCTAGGCCTGTCACACAGTCTGTGTGTGTGTGTGATTGAGTCTTTTGACACACAGTCTCTGTGTGTGTGTGTAGGGGGAGGGGGCTTAATGATTTCACTGTGTGTCTGGCCTGCTAAAGTAAATACATTTCTTAAGCCTGGTATTTTTTAAATAAGTTTTTGTTTTTATTTTTTATAAGTAAAGACATTTAACCTGTTTAATTGTAGTGCATTGACAATAGTTTTATATAATTAGTGTATTAATTAAATTAACTTGGTCCATAAATCAAAAAGGAAGTGTGTTAAAACTTCTGCATACATTAACTGATCTTGATGAAACTTCAGCAGTGTGTTCGTTGTAAGAGGCCGATCACATGGATGTGACTATTGTGAGTCAAATATATAGCGCCACCAACTGGCAGCAGAAAGTGTTTCACTTGCAAAATGCTTTGAAATCACACTCTTACTTTTACCCGATTTGCTTCAAACTTCATCTGTATAATGTAAACACACGCCAGATGAAGAGCTGTGAAAGCATTATTCAATATCTAAGATAATGTTGCCATAGCAACGCATCAAACTTTAACATTCCTTTTTTTTGATGATTTTGAGTCTCTTAGCGGCTTTTGGGGCCCTTAATGGGTTTGAAAACTCTTGAAACTTTGCACACAGGTCAGATCCCACAGCCATCAGAGCCGGGAAGATGGTACCCGGGTGTGGCAAGGGGGCTAGACAGCGCCCCTGGAACGGGGTCCAAAAACTTGGTCCATAAATCAAACACGCTTGCATGTAATAATATGAAACTCAGTACACATGTTGATCTCATCGTTTCATATATTCATATATTCTCCTCAAGCCGGACAACTTTGTAATTTACACTCATGAGCTAGGACCCACAGAAAGTCAGATATTTTGGTTTGAAAATGTTGAGTGTCTCTCTGAGCCTACACTTCTGTATGGCAAGCCCTTTTAACATTTAAAAGCTAAGTTTGACTATTCGTAATTAACATTGTAGATATCAACAACGTCTTTCTAGTCGTAATTACATTTTGGATAGTTTGTATTATCATTTAAGATATCTGTAACGTAATTGTGACTAGTCGAAACGACAGATAGAGTATGGCAAGCCGTTTTAACATTTAATCATTTTAACCTACTAGTCTCTATTTTCATGCTACTAGTACTTATTTATTAGATACTAGTACTTATTCAATAGATGCTAGTCCTTATTCATTACATACCAATGCTTATTAATTAGTTACTAGTACTTATTCATTAGATGCTAGTACCTATTAAATAGATACTAGTACTTATTCATTAGACACTAGTACTTATTTCAATGGTGACTAGTAACTATTCTTTTGTTACTAGTCACATTTTTTCCAGTGACTTCTATGGTGATCTGTCATTCAGATATCAACTATTCAGTTCTGACTAGTATGTTAGTATGTATTCCAATTGTGGAATACATACTAGTATGTATTCCAAAGCAGGGGTTACGTTTTTGCACGTCGTGCAGAATAACCCTAAAGGCACCAAGGTGGCGGTGCCACCGGCTTTATATATATATATATATATATATATATATATATATAAATATAGCTGCGAGCAGCGATGGAGGGCCCAAGCCGGCGGTACCGCCATCCCGGTGCCTTTAGGCACCGGGGTTGCGGTGCCACCGGCTTGGGCCCGCAATCGCTGCTCGCAGCTTATATTAAGTCATTTAAAATACCAAAGCGTTTTAAAAACAATGAAAACAATTCATTCTTACAAGTCACAGGGCGCAGCCATCTTGAATTCCGAAACGGAATTTTGCTCGGTGTCCTCACGGTTGTCCGACGTCCGAGAGGAGAAATCCGAGGAAGGGTCACCTGTTGCTAGGCAACGTCTGTCGTCCGATTCGGATCTCCGAGACGGATGAATAATAGAACGCACCATTATTCATTAGATACTAGTACCTATTAAATAGATACTAGTACTTATTCATTAGACACTAGTACTTATTTCAATGGTGACTAGTAACTATTCTTTTGTTACTACTAGTCACATTTTTTCCATTGACTTCTATGGTGATCTGTCATTCAGATATCAACTATTCAGTTCTGACTAGTATGTTAGTATGTATTCCAATTGTGGAATACATACTAGTATGTATTCCAAAGCAGGGGTTACGTTTCGCACGTCGTGCAGAATAACCCTAAAGGCACCAAGGTGGCGGTGCCACCGGCTTTCATATATATATATATATATATATATATATATATATATATATATATATATATATACATACAGTAGCTGCGAGCAGCGATGGAGGGCCAAAGCTGGGCGGTACCGCCATCCCGGTGCCTTTAGGCACCGGGGTTGCGGTGCCACCGGCTTGGGCCCGCGATCGCTGCTCGCAGCTATATTTAGGGCCCAAGCCCTGAAAGGGCGCAGAGCCCTATTGTTTTCCTTCCGATTATTTTTTTTTTTATTCAGGGCCCAAGCCCTGAAAGGGCGCAGAGCCCTATATTGTCCCTTCCGATTATTTTTTATTTTTAGGGCCCAAGCCCTGAAAGGGCGCAGAGCCCTATTGTTTCCTTCCGATTATTATTCAGGGCCCAAGCCCTGAAAGGGCGCAGAGCCCTATTGTTTTCCTTCCGATTATTATTATTATTATTATTATTATTTTTTTTTTTTTCTAGCGACTATTCGGGCACTTTTGGGGCCCTTAACATGCTCGAAAACTCTTGAAACTTTGCACACGGGTCAGAACCCGCGGCCATCAGAGCCGGGCTGAAGCTGGTACCCGGGCGTGGCAGGGCGGCTCGTCAGCGCCCCCTGGAATGGGGTCCGAACACCTGGTCCATAACTCAAACACACTTGCATGTAATAATATGAAACTCGGTACACATGTCGATAGCAGAATTTCATCTATACCTCGCGTTCTTACTTTTTACCCCAGCCCAACAGGAAGTCGGCTATTGAGGTTTTTTTGTAAAACACACGCAATGAACTTTTAAATACTCCTCCTAGAGCTCTGATCCAAATTCGACGAAACTCGGTCAGCGTGAAGTCAAGACATTGAGGATGAAAGTTTGTGTGGGGATTTTTGATATCTCGAACGGTTTGGCCGTGGCGAGGGAAACGAAACTATGGCGAGAAACGTGAAACAGGAAGTTTGTCATAACTTCAGCATACATTAACTGATCTGGATGAAACTTCAGCAGTGCGTTCGCTGTAAGAGGACGATCACATGGATGTGACTATTGTGAGTCAAAGTTATAGCGCCACCAACTGGCAGCAGGAAGTGTGTCACTTTCAAAATGCTTTGAAATCACCCTCTTATTTTTACCCGATTTGCTTCAAACTTCATCTGTATAATGTAAATACACGGCAGATGAAGACCTATGAATGGATTCTTGATATCTTTGAAACTGTTGCCGTGGCGACCCATCAAACTTTACCATTCTTTTAGGATGCATTCTTTTAGGGATTCGAACATTTGTCCATAAATCAAACACACGTGCATGGATTAATATGAAACTCGGTACACTCATAGATCACATCAGGCCAAACAACTTCGTGCTCTAAGTTTTACGACAGTTCAAACGGAAGTCGGGAATTATGTTTTTTTTTTTTAAATAATTGTCCTAGAAAAACATCAAATTACAACCCATGCTGTTACCAATCACCACCAAACTCGGTGTGCATGAAGTCAAGACATTGAGGATGCTAAATTCCGGACGGATTTGTGATATCTCGAACGGTTTGGCCGTGGCGGATTTTTTTGACTAAAAAAGGACACATAAAGTGTGTTATAACTTGGTTAGTTTTACTGACAATTACAAAACTTGCCGTGTATATTGTTCTATTCAAGCCAAACAACTTTCTAATTAACAATAATAAGCTCAAACCCACAGAAAGTCAGATATTGTAGTTTGAATATGATCATGCTCTTTCTGAGCCTAGGCCTGTCACACAGTCTGTGTGTGTGGGTGATTTTGAGTCTCTGGACACACAGTCTCTGTGTGTGTGTGTAGGGGGAGGGGGCTTAATCATTTCACTGTGTGTCTGGCCTGCTAAAGTAAATACATTTCTTAAGCCTGGTATTTTTTAAATAAGTTTTTATTTTTATTTTTTTATAAGTAAAGGCATATAACCTGTTTAATTGTAGTGCATTGACAATAGTTTTATATAATTAGTGTATTAATTAAATTAACTTCGTCCATAAATCAAAAAAGTAAGTAAATAAATCAAAAAGGAAGTGTGTTAAAACTTCTGCATACATTAACTGATCTTGATGAAACTTCAGCAGTGTGTTCGTTGTAAGAGGTCGATCACATGGATGTGAGTCAAATATATAGCGCCACCAACTGGCAGCAGAAAGTGTTTCACTTTCAAAATGCTTTGAAATCGCACTCTTACTTTTACCCGATTTGCTTCAAACTTCATGTGTATAATGTAAACACACGCCAGATGAAGAGCTGTGAAAGCATTATTCAATATCTAAGATAATGTTGCCATAGCAACGCATCAAACTTTAACATTCCTTTTTTTTGATGATTTTGAGACTCTTAGCGGCTTTTGGGGCCCTTAACGGGTTTGAAAACTCTTGAAGCTTTGCACACAGGTCAGATCCCACAGCCATCAGAGCCGGGCTGAAGATGGTACCCGGGTGTGGCAAGGGGGCTAGACAGCACCCCTGGAACGGGGTCCAAAATCTTGGTCCATAAATCAAACACGCTTGCATGTAATAATATGAAACTCAGTACACATGTTGATCTCATCGTTTCATATATTCATATATTCTCCTCAAGCCGGACAACTTTCTAATTTACACTCATGAGCTAGGACCCACAGAAAGTCAGATATTTTGGTTTGAAAATGTTGAGTGTCTCTCTGAGCCTACACTTCTGTATGGCAAGCCCTTTTAACATTTAAAAGCTAAGTTTGACTATTCGTAATTAACATTGTAGATATCAACAACGTCTTTCTAGTCGTAATTACATTTTGGATAGTTTGTATTATCATTTAAGATATCTGTAACGTAATTGTGACTAGTCGAAACGACAGATAGAGTATGGCAAGCCGTTTTAACATTTAATCATTTTAACCTACTAGTCTCTATTTTCATGCTACTAGTACTTATTTTTTAGATACTAGTATCTATTCCATTAAGTACTAGTACTTATTCATTAGCTACTAGTGCTTATTCTTTAGATACTAGTGCCTTTTCTTTAGATACTAGTGTTTATTCTTTAGGTACTAGTACCTTTTTAAAGATACTAGTACTTATTCATTAGAAACTAGTCCTTATTTATTAGATACTAGTACTTATTCATTAGATGCTAGTCCTTATTCATTACATACCAATGCTTATTAATTAGTTACTAGTACTTATTCATTAGATACTAGTACCTATTAAATAGATACTAGTACTTATTCATTAGACACTAGTACTTATTTCAATGGTGACTAGTAACTATTCTTTTGTTACTAGTCACATTTTTCCATTGACTTCTATGGTGATCTGTCATTCAGATATCAACTATTCAGTTCTGACTAGTATGTTAGTATGTATTCCAATTGTGGAATACATACTAGTATGTATTCCAAAGCAGGGGTTACGTTTTTGCACGTCGTGCAGAATAACCCTAAAGGCACCAAGGTGGCGGTGCCACCGGCATATATACATGTGTATATATATATATATATATATATATATATAAATATAGCTGCGAGCAGCGATGGAGGGCCAGAAGCCGGCGGTCCCGCCATCCCGGTGCCTTTAGGCACCGGGGTTGCGGTGCCACCGGCTTGGGCCCGGCGTGCGCTCTCGGCAGCTATATTTTTATTTTATTTTTTTATTTTA
>JAQIUQ010004821.1:0-145908 GCA_030378365.1 Hybognathus amarus
GATGTACCTGGTTCAGATTAGTATTGCTAGGTAAATAGTGTGGCTCGGTAGATTCCTAAAAATATTTCTGTTTAGCTGACATCCGAACCAGCCCGGAACAGCTCGCTCAGTGTCCGAAAATCGCAAACTGTCTAGTCGGACAAACTTACATTGTGACCATTAAAAAAGTACGGTCTATAGTATTAATATGTGTAGTATGAATGAAATTCATTTACATTTATTCATTTAGCTGACGCTTTTATCCAAAGCGACTTACAATTGCTATATATGTCAGGAGGTCGCACACCTCTGGAGCAACTAGGGGTTAAGTGTCTTGCTCAGGGACACATTGGTGTCTCACAGTGGATGGGTCTCTCACACCAAAGGCATGCGTCTTATCCACTGCACCATCACCACCCCAGATTTATATTCACACATATATCATACATTATGTTGTCACTGTCACGTTAGCTACCAGCTTCAGTTGCGTCGATTTCATTGCCATTCACAAATCATCTCCCTTGCCATCATGGTTAAATGACGTTAAGTGTCCATTGACTGAGCACCTCAGATTCTTGGTGGAAATAGCAGGTCAATCTGGGTGCTTTTCGCCTGCCGTTTTATAAATATTATGAATTCGATTTCGGACCTACTACGGCTCACATTCTATTACTTTTTTGCCCACTAAATAGTAAGGGAGTAGGCATATTCTGACACAGGGGGTCAACCAATGCATGAGTTTGGGGCAAAACTACCAGTTGGTCAACCAATGTCAGACAGTGGGGAATATTCAAGAAATCGATGATACTTCTTGAGTACAAGTAGTCTGGGTTTCCCAATGCTGCCTTCCCGTAGCGCGAATTTATTCACGCTGAAAGGCAGTATGGATATCCATGGTCCAGATTTTCGCCTCATTTAGGGAACCAATCACAGAACAGGGAGGGAGCAACAAGACGATGACGACATCTATGCGACACACCGAAGCAGTTTGTTTATCTATGGAATCAACATGGTAGCAGACGTGAAGCTACCTTTTGATGCAGCCTACGATGTTGTTCTAAGTAGTTTAGAATGCAAGTTTATTTTGAAAAAAGAGCAGCTTTTGGCGTTAAACTTCAGTGAGACCCAGTCGTTACTGTTGTTGTCTCACCATCAATCGCCCTAATGGAGGACCAGTACAGGAGGCGGTCAACCTTGGAATATCTGCCGCTCAGCTGTGTCCCGAGAAAGAAAATCCAATAAAGAATTGTCGATACCAACTTCTGTTCAGCGGTCCCGAGGCCTGGATGAGCACAAAGTGGCAAGACATGTTAGCCACGGAGTTGTATAGTACCAACCTGCTAGGCATCGTCGTCGACGAAGTCCATTTAACTTATAAATGGTAAGTGGTATTTATTAATATCATATTGTCATTATGCCTGTAGACTACCTACTGTGGTTGTCACAGTGCCACTAAGTTGTGTTGCTTTTCAATATCAATATACAGCTACCGCTTTAGTAGCATAACTTTCAGCTGTGCACAAATACCCGATTAAAGTTGTTGACACGTTAGTCATTAAATTTAATTTTTAACTAAAACTTGTGAAGTACAAGCGCAAACAATTTCCAATGCAAATAACAACTTCAACATCTATGTTAAACTGTACTTAATACTTAATACAAAAAAAACGAATCCGAGGCGTTTTTGTTTTTTTAAATGACGCTTTTACGCATGCCGTTTTACGCGTCGGTGTGCACACTCACATTGGTGCCCTTTGTTTAGTCACAAGGCGTTAAACGTCGTGATTATCGCACGCAAAATTCGTCCCGGTGTGAACAGGCAGGGGAACTTGAAAAACAGTGATGATGCCATTTGAATATGAGATTTTCTCATTGGCCAACACATTTTTGCTTTAAAAAATGCATAACACGATGAGTGGAAAGGTTTCAAGGTGTTTTTTTTACGTTTGATTTTTGAATGAAACACTGAAAAAGGCACAAACACAATGGTCAAAGACATCCATCTAGCACATGTATATATGAAGAGTTCAGATGCAAAAGCCTCTAAGTGCCATTTGAAATTTTCTTCTAAAATGATCATTTTTATCAAGCTTGTATATTTAAGTTCAGTAATTTCACTTAAATGGCAATGAAGATTACCTATTAATTGTCATTTAAGTGAAATTACTGAACTTAAATATACAAGCTTGATAAAAATGGTCATTTTAGAAGAAAATTTCAAATGGCATTTAGAGGCTTTTGCATCTGAACTCTTCATATTGAAAAATAATGAAGATAAACAATAAACAATAAACTTGGTTTATTTTGGTCAATTGGATCACAAGTAGATGAGGAAGACATTCCTGTGTGTTGATCTTTTAATCCGTCTCTTTTGTCCACTTTCAACCACTTCTGTCCTGATTTTTTCAAGGGGAGTGTGGGTAAATCTGTGGGCTTTTTAATCGACGAAATAAGATAACACAAATTACAAACAGTATGAACGCGTCACGGAGACAAAGGAAAAACATACGGAGGGCAGCAGTTTTTGTTTCTGCTCTGATAGCCGCAAGATCATGC
Source organism: Hybognathus amarus (assembly GCA_030378365.1). NCBI lineage: Eukaryota > Metazoa > Chordata > Actinopteri > Cypriniformes > Leuciscidae > Hybognathus > Hybognathus amarus. The sequence continues at coordinate 2,536 of JAQIUQ010004821.1, forward strand.
CGATCGCTGAGAGTGTGTGTTATAAAATAGGAATGGTGAGAGGGCCTTGACTTAGGTCTTAAACCGACAACCTATCTAGCTAGCGCGCTTCCCATAATGTTTACGGATTAGCTTAGTAGGCGGGAATCAGTTTATGAACTGATTCCCAAAAATAAAGTGGAGCATCATGCCTTGAAGGCCGTCTAAAGGCAGGGAGGAGTAGCTCTGGTTTTCAGGAATGTGAGGGGAGAGAAGAGCAGTAGATTACAGATGTGCCAGCCACTGAGGGAAATTCCCACAAGACACACACAAGCACCCAGTGGTATTCCCATTCCCCTGTACACACTTTGTGCAAAATGAATGAAGCAAAACTGACATAAGATGCAAACTATTTTCAGCTGATAAAAGATACCCACATTTTTTATTATCTCGCATAACTAGAAATAACACAGACAGTGTCCAAGGTAAATAGTGTGGCTCGGTAGATTCCTTTAAAAATATTTCTGTTTAGCTGAGCATCCGAACCAGCCCGAAACAGTCGCTCGCAGTGTCCGAAATCGCAAACTGTCTAGTCGGACAAACTTACATTGTGACCATTAAAAAAGTACGGTCTATAGTATTAATATGTGTAGTATGAATGAAATTCATTTACATTTATTCATTTAGCTGACGCTTTTATCCAAAGCGACTTACAATTGCTATATATGTCAGAGGTCGCACACCTCTGGAGCAACTAGGGGTTAAGTGTCTTGCTCAGGGACACATTGGTGTCTCACAGTGGATGGGTCTCTCACACCAAAGGCATGCGTCTTATCCACTGCACCATCACCACCCCAGATTTATATTCACACATATATCATACATTATGTTGTCACTGTCACGTTAGCTACCAGCTTCAGTTGCGTGCGTTTCATTGCCATTCACAAATCATCTCCCTTGCCATCATGGTTAAATGACGTTAAGTGTCCATTGACTGAGCACCTCAGATTCTTGGTGGAAATAGCAGGTCAATCTGGGTGCTTTTCGCCTGCCGTTTTATAAATATTATGAATTCGATTTCGGACCTACTACGGCTCACATTCTATTACTTTTTTGCCCACTAAATAGTAAGGGAGTAGGCATATTCTGACACAGGGGGTCAACCAATGCATGAGTTTGGGGCAAAACTACCAGTTGGTCAACCAATGTCAGACAGTGGGGAATATTCAAGAAATCGATGATACTTCTTGAGTACAAGTAGTCTGGGTTTCCCAATGCTGCCTTCCCGTAGCGCGAATTTATTCACGCTGAAAGGCAGTATGGATACCATGGTCCAGATTTTCGCCTCATTTAGGGAACCAATCACAGAACAGGGAGGGAGCAACAAGACGATGACGACATCTATGCGACACACCGAAGCAGTTTGTTTATCTATGGAATCAACATGGTAGCAGACGTGAAGCTACCTTTTGATGCAGCCTACGATGTTGTTCTAAGTAGTTTAGAATGCAAGTTTATTTTGAAAAAAGAGCAGCTTTTGGCGTTAAACTTCGTGAGACCCAGTCGTTACTGTTGTTGTCTCACCATCAATCGCCCTAATGGAGGACCAGTACAGGAGGCGGTCAACCTTGGAATATCTGCCGCTCAGCAGTGTCCCGAGAAAGAAAATCCAATAAAGAATTGTCGATACCAACTTCTGTTCAGCGGTCCCGAGGCCTGGATGAGCACAAAGTGGCAAGACATGTTCAGCGACGGAGTTATATAGTACCAACCTGCTAGGCATCGTCGTCGACGAAGTCCATTTAACATATATATGGTAAGTGGTATTTATTAATATCATATTGTCATTATGCCTGTAGAGCTACCTACTGTGGTTGTCACAGTGCCACTAAGTTGTGTTGCTTTTCAATATCAATATACATCTACCGCTTTAGTAGCATAACTTTCAGCTGTGCACAAATACCCGATTAAAGTTGTTGACAGTTAGTCATTAAATTTAATTTTTAACTAAAACTTGTGAAGTACAAGCGCAAACAATTTCCAATGCAAATAACAACTTCAACATCTATGTTAAACTGTACTTAATACTTAATACAAAAAAAAAACGAATCCGAGGCGTTTTTGTTTTTTTAAATGACGCTTTTACGCATGCCGTTTTACGCGTCGAGTGTGCACACTCACATTGGTGCCCTTTGTTTAGTCACAAGGCGTTAAACGTCGTGATTACTCGCACGCAAAATTCGTCCCGGTGTGAACAGGCAGGGAACTTGAAAAACAGTGATGATGCCATTTGAATATGAGATTTTCTCATTGGCCAACACATTTTTGCTTTAAAAAATGCATAACACGATGAGTGGAAAGGTTTCAAGGTGTTTTTTTTACGTTTGATTTTTGAATGAAACACTGAAAAAGGCACAAACACAATGGTCAAAGACATCCATCTAGCACATGTATATATGAAGAGTTCAGATGCAAAAGCCTCTAAGTGCCATTTGAAATTTTCTTTCTAAAATGATCATTTTTATCAAGCTTGTATATTTAAGTTCAGTAATTTCACTTAAATGGCAATGAAGATTACCTATTAATTGTCATTTAAGTGAAATTACTGAACTTAAATATACAAGCTTGATAAAAATGGTCATTTTAGAAGAAAATTTCAAATGGCATTTAGAGGCTTTTGCATCTGAACTCTTCATATTGAAAAATAATGAAGATAAACAATAAACAATAAACTTGGTTTATTTTGGTCAATTGGATCACAAGTAGATGAGGAAGACATTCCTGTGTGTTGATCTTTTAATCCGTCTCTTTTGTCCACTTTCAACCACTTCTGTCCTGATTTTTTCAAGGGGAGTGTGGGTAAATCATGTGGGCTTTTTAATGACGAAATGAGATAACACAAATTACAAAACAGTATGAACGCGATCACGGAGACAAAGGAAAAACATACGGAGGGCAGCAGTTTTTGTTTCTGCTCTGAGTAGCCGCAAGATCATGCCGATCGCTGAGAGTGTGTGTTATAAAATAGGAATGGTGAGAGGGCCTTGACTTAGGTCTTAAACCGACAACCTATCTAGCTAGCGCGCTTCCCATAATGTTCTATTACTTTTTTGCCCACTAAATAGTAAGGGAGTAGGCATATTCTGACACAGGGGGTCAACCAATGCATGAGTTCTGGGCAAAACTACCAGTTGGTCAACCAATGTCAGACAGTGGGGAATATTCAAGAAATCGATGATACTTCTTGAGTACAAGTAGTCTGGGTTTCCCAATGCTGCCTTCCCCGTAGCGCGAATTTATTCACGCTGAAAGGCAGTATGGATACCATGGTCCAGATTTTCGCCTCATTTAGGGAACCAATCACAGAACAGGGAGGGAGCAACAAGACGATGACGACATCTATGCGACACACCGAAGCAGTTTGTTTATCTATGGAATCAACATGGTAGCAGACGTGAAGCTACCTTTTGATGCAGCCTACGATGTTGTTCTAAGTAGTTTAGAATGCAAGTTTATTTTGAAAAAAGAGCAGCTTTTGGCGTTAAACTTCGTGAGACCCAGTCGTTACTGTTGTTGTCTCACCATCAATCGCCCTAATGGAGGAGCCAGTACAGGAGGCGGTCAACCTTGGAATATCTGCCGCTCAGCAGTGTCCCGAGAAAGAAAATCCAATAAAGAATTGTCGATACCAACTTCTGTTCAGCGTCCCGAGGCCTGGATGAGCACAAAGTGGCAAGACATGTTAGCCACGGAGTTATATAGTACCAACCTGCTAGGCATCGTCGTCGACGAAGTCCATTTAACTTATAAATGGTAAGTGGTATTTATTAATATCATATTGTCATTATGCCTGTAGACTACCTACTGTGGTTGTCACAGTGCCACTAAGTTGTGTTGCTTTTCAATATCAATATACAGCTACCGCTTTAGTAGCATAACTTTCAGCTGTGCACACAATACCCGATTAAAGTTGTTGACACTTAGTCATTAAATTTAATTTTTAACTTAAAACTTGTGAAGTACAAGCGCAAACAATTTCCAATGCAAATAACAACTTCAACATCTATGTTAAACTGTACTTAATACTTGTGTTTTTCTAATTGAAACGATTGGTTATGAGCTACGTACAGGCGCATTTGAAAGACATTCTTAGCACCCAATAAACAACGCCGGGCATTCGTAAACCACGCCTCAAATACGAAAAAATGCACATGTGGTTCCCAGACCCAAGTCTCAACGAGAATTGGGTCTGGCATTTGCCAGGCTAGAGTACAAGAGCAAGAGATGTAAATAACCACAGGCTTTAGTGAGGAAATGTCATCATCTAACTATTTGCTAATGTGAATAGGTGACAGCATTCCATGGCTCTCATTTGTTATAACATTTCTTCTCAGCAGAGCCCTTCAGTGCTATAAAAATGATGCTTGAAACTCACTCATAACATTGCTTAACACATTGATAACATTGTGATAGCAGATACTAAACGAGTGTGTTTCTCCAATACCAATGTAGCTCCGTGAATGCGTCAGTGGAGTTTTGGATCTACGATCCCTCTGGTCATTCCTTTGTTCTGTCTCCTCTCAATGTTCTCCCTCCCTCTCCTCTAAACGCTCCCTGCCTGGTCCTGCAGATAAGCCAAGCAAGCACCTCCTCCCTCGCCCTCCTCTCCCCTGCCTGATCAGGTGAGCAGCCTCAACTAAGTCTCCAAAGATTCACATTTACTTTCAGCAACAGGCAGTGGCAAACTAACAGCAGAATCTCAATCTAGCCCCTTCCTGTTTCCCAGCACACCTTGCCTCAATAAACCCCAGCTATCTCTCCAGGATGGAGAACGGCTATAGCCAGGGGCTATTAAAGAGATAAGACCAGACTCTTTCTCCACCTCTGCCGTCCCTCTTCACTGTCCATTCAACTGCATCCATAATAGAACTAAAGACCTCACCCACAAACCCTCTTTGACACGCTCACGTGGCCCTAAACCGGACGAACAAGCTTACGCTCAAAATCTTTCTTCATCCGCCTGTTTTATTTACTCTAATGGTCAATGTGCAACTTGAGTTGATAGTGTAAGCTCACTTTGGTTAATGTGTAATCAGGGACACCAGGGCGAGTCTTAGCAGCGGTGACTCACAAACATGTACAAATCTTATTTTTGCAACTGAAGGTCACATCCGGTATTGCGGTCATATTTCGTAAGATTTTTTTGATTGAAGTATGCCATAATATTTAGAGTTAATTCTTGATCAGAAGTTTTTAGCAAATGCAAATGGCAATGGAAGTCTCTGATTCTACCTGGTTGTAAAAAACAAAAAATATGGTAAATTGTGACGGTGTTTCTCATAACTGCTACTTTACGAGATTTTATATTTCTTTCAATTATGGCTATTTTTTGTAATTTCTTGTAATATATCGCACAATGTGAAATGACGTCCATTAATAAGGCTCCATGATGATTCATTCAGACAGGGGAAATTTAATTCAGCCTGGAGAAGCGTGCAAGGGCTTTGTGGGTCGCGTGCTAACACACCCTGCCTGCGCATGTCTTTGATGCGACACACAGCGCTGTTGTTCCAGCTGCTTTATCACAATCCCTCACTCCTAACCCTGACCCCATCCACAGTGATCATATAACTCCTTACTGCTGCCACAGTATCCACATATGCAAGGAGCGAGTCTATCCATAGTTAAGCTAACCACTACTTATTGACACTAGGATTTACTGTAGCACTCTCAGAAGTTACATTACCTATGGTCCCGGAGAAATAGAAGCGTATCAGTTTTCTGTTAATACCCTAAAATGTTTACCATGAACACTCTCTTCAAAAGCTGTTGCTCACCAAGGCTGCATCTATTTTGATCAAAAATAAAATAGTAATAGAACAGTTTAATAGCGCTTAAAAATGAAAAGCCTCTGTTGAACTTTATTTTACCCCAACATAACATACACACACACACATTGCTGCCAGTCATTTAGTTATGCATGAGTCTTGAGAATTAACCGACTGGAGTATTTCTGCCCTTGGAAATACATTCCTTTATTAAGCAGAGCAAAAGTATAAAGGTTTTATTTAAGACTCTGCTGTGTATGTATGTGTGTCCATCCTCTTCTCTCTCACTCTTATCACATAATGAAAAAAGCTACCAGTGACGGAGGGACTACGGGCACAAGGACAAGTAATCATAATAGAGGACTTTAAGAAAAACATATCAAAATCTCTCCTCATAAAACTCATGAAAGGAAAACCTCACAAGACACGCATTGCAAAATAAAAACTAATGTTTCTAAGAATGATTATGGTGGGACATGATAATAGAGGTTTAGTTTCCTTGTTCCTAGTTCTCTTTTCAGGCCCGGTTGAATGCAAACAAGAACACCTTCAGTTGATGACCCTCTGTATCAATATATTGGCCAAACAAATCTGGCAAATGCTACGAATGTCAAATGTCTCTATTTACAATGTGTTTTTGCAGCGGTGAGCAATGTCAGCCAGTAACAAACATAGTTGTTGATCTCTTGAACGCAATTGGCCAATCAGTGGTATTTGTGAGTTAGTCAGAATCCACTCTTCACCACTCAGAACGCGGAGAGAGGTGCAGACCTGATAGGGCATTCTCGCGGATCTACTTACCGTGAGGAGACCTGCCTACGAAGATTCTCTCAAGGCAGGCATGTCTCGACGGCACAAGGCTTTAGCTGAAGTGATGGTAGCGACGCACCTGAGGTTGTAGGGTACTCAAACCTTCCAGTCGTCCCATCGAGAACCCACACAGGTTCCACAGATCGGGAACACGGGTGCCTTCCATCAGAGGGATTGGCCAGGGAGGGGCTGTCGTGAGGAGCACCAGATTTGGAGAACCAAGTCCAGCTGGGCCAATGACGGTGCAACCAAAAGGACCTGTGGCAGAGGGAAATGTCTGGGAGCCAAACAGATCTACCTGTGCGTCGCCAAACTGTTCCCAAATCAGCTGAACCGTCTGGGGATGGAGTCCCATTCCCCGGGACATGAGCATTGTCATGAGAGCTCGTCAGCTGCACAATGGAGCTCACCCGGGTAATGAAATGGCATGAAGTGACCTCAGACGCTTGTTCTCCACAATTACTCAAGATTGTTGGGGTTGGATAGACAACCCAGAAGTGTAAACAGGAAACGAAAACCATTGAAGGTCACTGTACAACCACCCAGAACACCTTAGCAACTGCCTAGCAACACCATAGCAAACACCTGAACACAAGTATAAGCCATATCTCAGCACCAGAACATCGTACAAACAAGTTTGTTGGTTCGTATGCAACCATGTACCATGTAGTTTTGCTACTGCAAGCACCACTTCAAATCTTCTTCTGGAAATGTACATTCATTTCTTATGACTTCTGCTTGGATATGATACAATGATCGATTACATTACAATGAATTCCCATGGAAAGTTTATAATATGAATATTTCCAAATTCCCAGCTTAACTTCCCATGAAAATTTACCAGAAACTTTCCTGTAAATTTACCAGAAATTTTCCCCCTCTGCAACCCTAGTAATTAGAAATATTTCAATCTACTATAGACTATGGTGGGGATCCACTGTTAGTGTCTTATTTTTTTATATATATATATATATATATATATATATATATATATATATATATATAAAAAAACTGCAGTTCTCCAACAAATCACACTTTCGGAAACCCTGGACAATACAGTAGGCCTATATCTGATTCATTTTCAAGAATTTTCCAGGCCTGTAAATTCTACATTTAAATTTCTATGATTTTCCAGAACCGATACCTTACTATATCAAGGTACTTATTTGCAATGGAAACTTTCCACACAATGATAACATTACTGTCACTGCCTTAACACATTCAGTTTATATATAATCAAGATGTAATAAATTATGCAGTCATTACCATAACAGCATAGCACCTTATTAGCATGCTATAGTTTTAAATAACTACCTAACCATGTCACAGTGACCAGAAGCAGTGACACAGAGTCATGTCTCTATCTTTATGGCTGTAGGTAGAGCAGATGTGACAGGTGGCTAGCAGGTCTGCAGCTGAATCTCTCCTCACTTCTCCATCTTTACACTTCATTTCCCCTGGCACTGCGGCAGCTGTGGCATATGGCTCAGTGCCCTAAGAGTGGCCTGCAACACTCTCTCAAGGGACCGTCACTGCCCACAGCTTCAACCTGTAGTTACCACTCGAAAAAATGTGCTTACTCACTCTACTGCCCACAGTCACCGGCGTTGAAAACTGAATTATTTATGACCGTCTTCAACACTCTCCTCCTCAAACACCCCTCTGTCTATATTTCTCTAGGTAGTCTTTCTGTATGCTTTCCAGGCTATCTCTCATCACATGTCCTTGTGTATAAATATGGTCTACATTAAATGCTGTTCCTATTTTACTAACTAATTATATATTATAGAGTGAAACAGTAGTGGAGAAAGTTATATATTATATGTTTTTTATAATATTACATTTACATTTATTCATTTAGGTGATGCTTTTATCCAAAGCAACTGCGATACATGTCAGAGGTCGCACGCCTCTGGAGCAACTAGGGGTTAAGTGTCTTGCTCAGGGACACATTGGTGTCTCACAGTGGATTCGAACCCAGGTCTCTCACACCAAAGGCTTATCCACTAATCCACTACGCCATCACCACCCACACATGTATAACCAAATGAATCGTTTATGATTGGACATAGAATATGTTTTTAAAAAGTAAATAGGGAAAATTTTAAGTTATAATAAATAGTTTATTAATGGGGTAAAATCATGTTTCCACAAAACCAATCTTTTTGCAGACTGATCGCATGAAATGGCGTATGTATGACACACCAATTCGTATTTCCATAATTAATCGCATAATCGCTTTTCAGCATGCTTTATGAACGCCGTTGACCTAACGTTACATTACTGTATATATAAAAATATGACCTACCCCAATCCCGTCCCTAAACGTACCCGTCACTGGGTTAATACCATTTATGAGTCTTCCCCTACCATCCTAGGAAAAAAAATATCGCCCCCCAGATGTAGATTTACATTTTGCTTTGTTTCGCTCGGACATTTAACGGCGTGTACATACACGCAGAATCACTCGGACATTTGGCGCCGTAGACATACACGCGGATAGCTCAAAATGCGTATAGATAACACGCCACTTGACTTGAAAGTGGCGTGTATGTTTACGCAAAAGTCCTGATGTCATGTTGCTTTTTGAATAACTTAATTAATTAAAATTAAATAAAAAATCTTCTTTTCAAGTTTTCTGTTTGTTAGGAAAGTAAATGTCTGAAAATGTGTTACATATGTTAATAAAAGACAATCTTTTCCTACCTTTCCCATGGGTTTGGGAGAGTCCCAGCTCTCTCTATTGATGGCGGAATCTGGTAAATGTCCTGTGTCTGGTTCATAGAGGGTGGCACCTGGTACACCGTCCTGCCCGGGAACACGGCCCTCCCTGCAGTGGGTGGCACCTGGTAGATATCCTGGCCTGGAACATTAATGGAGGGGGGCACCTGGTAGACATCCTGTGGGGTGGGAGGGTACTGTGCCTGGCTTTGCTTTTGTGCCACAGCAGGGGCTTTAGGTTGGGGTTGTGGAGGTTGGGGGCCGGTGGGCACCTGGTAGAGGTTGGAGGAGGTGGGCAGGCCGTGGCTGGGGGGGAGCATGTAGACTCCGTCTGGGTTGGTCGAGTTGGCGGAGCTGGAGGAGGTGAAGGCGGGGTGCATGGCTGTGTACTGGGGATGAGGGGGAAGCTTGGTGTAGGCACTCTGAGGCAGGTTGAGTTGGCTCTGGGTTGGGCTGGGTTGGCTCGACAACTGCTGTAACTGCTGCTGTTGCTGTTTATCATACATGCCCACAAGAATCTTCAACCGGTTGCCAGGAACAATGCCTTGACGGCCGTGCAGCGAACAAAGCCACCAGCCGTCCAGGCCTTGCGTGTCTCGCTCCATGACGGTCATGATGTCGCCCTTCCGAAAGGACAACTCGTCCGGAGACTCGCCACATTGTCGTACAGGGCCTTTGCCAACACATTCTGCAAGAGAGGAAAGAGAAAGGGTTGAGTTTATATTCACAAATGATCACGCATCCATTCTTGGCATGATCACAAGTGGACAGCACTAAATTTATGCTGTTTTTTAACACTAACAATAAGTGATGTTTGTAGTCACCACTTGTGATCAGATCACCCAAGATCTTAACAGGTGTAAACAAGGCTAACTATAGTGTAACGCAACATTGCTTTTTACATTTTGTCTCTTTGCTTCAAACCCCTTCCCAGCACATTTACACAACATGGACTCCATCTGTCCTCTCGTTTACAAAGCCACCCACAAGTGCGGCTGGTCTTTGACAGTTAAACAAATATTTGTAGTCCGGCCCCCTGGACCAATCCCCCTCCCCCCTTTCTCTGGCAAAAACCCACTTAAGCCCGGCACTGTGCCAATAGACACATGTATCACCCATCCTAATAAAGCTACAGTCAACCAATAGCACTCTATAACTGTCCGCTCAACAAATTCACAGTGCGTGATTGACTGATTGTGATCAGTCATTGTTACTGCAGAAAACTAAAAAAAAGAAAGAGGGGAGTTTAGCTTCAATCAAGACACTCCACTATTCTGCTGTAACCCTCACCTCTCTTACTGAGTGATTCAGCAGAGGGGCATTGTGCAATAGAACAGGAAAGAATGGCTAATTTCCAACACAGTGCGCTCCATGTCCCCACATACTCCCATCTACAGCTCTCCAACCGTGAGAGTTTTGAGCTCAAGCTAACAGGTGATTGATGCAGTGCAGCAGATAGCCAGCATGTGCTTGATTACTAACAGACCTCCCCTGCCAGGACACATGCTGCACTTCGAGTCATGTAGGAACGATCGTATTTACGAGATGAGCTACACGTGAACGCAATCACCAAGTTGTGATCATCAGTGGGAAACTCTCTTCGGACTGGAGGCATCAATTCATGGGTCAACGAGGAAGCAATTTGGTATTTGTTGCGCAGTTGTCATTGTGAAGTTATGTTGACCTTGCAGGTACAGGCATATTGATGCAACATCAATAAAGCGTGCTTGAAAATTCAACTCAATTAGCTGGTTTACGAGGTGGTTTGTATAGCATAATTCTCTCGTGGCGGCTATGTTGGAAAAGTTCACTTTTTTACATGAACTGGTTCAAAGTTCAGACACATTTTAAAATGAACTAGTTCAGTTTATAGTTCATTCTTCAAAAAATGAACTAGTTCATTCATAGTTATTTTTTCCATTTGTTCAATATCCTTTTTTTATTGCCACAGCCCATATACAACCACACACAACAATTATTTTATTGACGGGCAAAGTTTGCACAGAAATGATTTTTCCCATTGTCACAAACCCGTTTAAATGATCGTACGACACCTCCTCGCTCGCTGTTTTGTCGACGGCGGCCGTGGCGCGACACTGGTGTCTTGTGTTGCCAGATTGGGTATTTTTTCGCTACATATTAAGGCCTGTTTACGTGTGTTTTAGCTGGGTTTTCACCTGAAAGGCTCTATAGAAATCTGGCACCCTATAGTACGAAGTTAAACTGGAGAGCGTGCGTTCACAGACACCAGAATGAACGCGTTCATGGTGAACGTTCATCAGGCAGTAATACAGTACGTTCAGTTCACGTTCGCCCAAAATATGAACGGCACAACACTGTGTGGCGGCATGAAATAGATCAAATTCACAAGTGAAGTATCATTTTTGATCTAGTGCACAATGTGTGGTCATCCTGTAGTGTTTAAAAGCTTCCTTTCTTTGTAATGAAAGTTTTAAAGAGAGAAAGAAATAAGAAAACGCTGAATGTTTTTTGGTTTTTTTTTTCAGGAAAAATCTGACTCATGAGTAGGGTTGGGTATGAGAATCGAGTATCTGATTGGAACCGGGACTAACTTTTTCGTTTTTCCTGGAAATTGTTCAAAAGTTAAAAGTTCGATTCCTAGTTTCGATATTCACACTCGGTTCGACCGTGAAAGAAGAAACCGCTAAACAACACCAACGAAGAAGCATCTACCGGAAGTGTTGGCATAACCATGCGAGTCGAACATGAGTAGCTTACGTCGGCGGTCCAAAGTGTGGCTTCACTTTTCTAAAAACAACGAAATCTCGTCAAAAGGCAACATTTGTGACAAAAGGAGTATTTGTGACAGGAGTATTTCCTTCAGAAAGACCATTGGTTAGCAAGGTTAGCTAAACTTTTTTTGACCCTGCCTCTTAAAAGAATTCGGAATTGAGAATCGTTAGGAACCGGAAATCAAGGAACTTACTAGGAGTTAAGCATCTTTCTTTCCTTCTCTCCATTACTTACTAGACAATTCACACAGCCTGATTCTCAATTTGCATACTTATGTTGCAGAATAAAGTACATAAACTATTGTTCAATAGTTTGAGGTCAGTAATTAAAAATTCAGCAAAACCCTAAAAAAAACCTAACTAACCCTAAAAAACCTAACTAAACCTAACTAACCCTAAAAAAACCAAACTCAAACTTTCCTGTACTTCCCTGTTAATGTAAAAGTGTATTTTTGAGAATGTAGTCAGAGAGTATGCCATCGGTACATCAGAAAACCTGATTTACACATTTTGAAAACTACATTGGAAGTTACATTATGTACAGTGGAAATAGTACATTATCTGAGCACTTTGTTTTTAACGTAATATCTAGGTGATGTGCACGGGATGCAGCAAAAACTGCAGTTACATCTTTCTTTCGGATCCCTGTGGTGTAACGCTAATTATGCACCTCTCAGAAACTCCTCAATGCCCACAATATCTAGAAATGTGCCATACAAAATTGTGTTTAGTGCAAAATAGTTGGTCTCATTTGCGTCGTTCTGTGCCAAAACAACGCAGACAGCAAAGAAACGACGTTATCAGTGAGCACAATTCATTCCGCGTGAATCCCTCCCTGTGTGTTTTAAAGGTCCGTGTGGAGAGTGGCAGTGCTCTGATGAATGGTGTCCCTGTGCTCGGAGCTGGAGGAGAGAGAGGAGAGGCTCACCGAGGGCATATCTGACAGATGAATGCCCTGCCTGTGCTGCCCGGGTGGGAGACAGTCCCTGTTAGTGTCTCCCTTAAAGCCGGAGGACACCGAGGCTGGACACAATAGCGCCCAAGAGGCTTTACTGCCTGCGAGCAGCTGGTTGAGATGTCACCATGTAGTGCCGGCACACACATACACACACAGAGCACTGATGCACGCATAGACGGAGGAATGCATGAACGTACATGCACAAATGTGTGCATGCATACCTCCACAGCCTCCTCTATCCATTCATTCACACAATGGCAAAATAATGAGAAGCACTCAGACCAGCTGAGAGAGCTCTTTAACTCCATGGACTTTTTTTCCCCCATTCAGGCAGTTTAAGCCATTCTTTGCAAAGGAATGAGACTTTCTGACCAGGGCTGAGCAGTATGAGAATGTATTCTCTTCTAATACAACAGCAAAAATATATTACAGTATGTTAATAAAATATATTCTAATATATGGATGGCTTATGCTGCACTATGCAGATTTGTGTGCAGTTAAATACACTACTAAAACAAGTATGACAAAAGCCTAAAATGTCCAAACTTCCTGTTTTATCAGGAAATATGTCAATTCAGCGAAGAACAATGCAGGGTGTTGCTAAGCACAACACTGAGTTTAGTTGTTTACAAGTTGACAAGCATTGTGACAATTTACCACATTAATATTTAAACCATTTAGTCACAAATATATCAATTAGGTACGAATCAATTAGGTACGAAAATAATTATGTAAGTATGAAGTATGTAATTCAACTAAATTATCCAAAAATAGTACCACATAGATCAATATACATATATTAGGGCTGTGAAACGGTTAATCACGACTAATCGGCTCCAAAATAAAAGTTTATCTTTACATAATATAGGTGTGTCTAGTATGTATAATTATTTTGTATATAAAAATACACGCATGCATGTATGTATTTAAGAAATATTTGCATGTATATACTTTATATATATTTCTACAAAATTAATATTATACATAAATATAAATATTTGATATATTAATAACACATTACAGACAAACTTTTATTTTGGATGTGATTAATCATTTCAAAGCCATATTTATTGATCTATGTGGATCAATATATATTAGGGCTGTGAAAAGATTAATCACGATTAATACATATATTATGTAATATATATATATATATAGATTTATGTTTAAGATTAATATTCTTATATATATATATATATATATTATACATTATATCTTATATATTCTAATATATATATATATATATATATATATATATATATATATATATATATATATATATATATATATATATATATATATATATATATATATGTAGGCCTAACAAAAAGGCTAAAGCTTGATGTCCTTCACAAATGGGATAGAGTTATGTCCTTCCTGATTGGGCCTGATAATAAAGAATAAATGAATTAGATGATTGACGTTCCTGCAGCAATTGGATAAAACGCCTTCAGAAAATAATTTTCTGTGACTTGATGTCTCTGTCTTTCTTCTTCCCGTCTTATCTCACTTTCCTGCTCTGCCATTAAAAAGCAGAAGCAAATTGCCGTAGAAAAGGAGTGCTGTATGCTTTCTGGGCTATTCGCCTCTCTTTTTTTCACTGAGAATATTTTGCTGCCAAGCAAAGAGACTCTGGAGGACTGATGACATCATGAGCTGTTGAACTTTGCCTCCATTATAGAAATTATGTCAAGCCTCTCTGTCTGTCCATTTCTGTTCCTCTCCCACTTCTCCCAAAACTCCCTGTCTCTCTCTCTCTCTCTCTCTCTAGGACACTGGACGTTTAAAAAGTGATTCACAGGGGTTTATATGTAAGAGCGAGATCGATGACTCTGTGACAGTGAAGTGTTTTCTCATTTGTTGAAAATGCACACAGGAGAACACATGAGCAGGAGAATAAATGAAGGAAAATAACAGAGATGTGGATATTTGACTAATGAACAATGGATCTATTAGCGTCACAGCCCAGGATAAATCACACCTTCCATCCCCATCAATTATAAAGTAAAACATTAAAGCACTTCGCATTAAACAACAACATAAAATTAGTTGGTTCCTCAGGGGTGTTTTCTGGTGTACATCATCATTTATCAAGCAGTAATTGGAAGCCACTTTGAAAATACTTGGAGCTATTCATCGCTTAAGCTACAGTCAAACTAAACTTTTGAAGAAAAAAGGGCCCAACTTCATGAGTCTTTCTGACTGATTCATTCAAGCACTCTCTATGTTGTCCAATGTTGTCTTTGTATTAGCAATTAGCACTGTAGTAACTTCAGTAGGAGGTATGGCCTCTTAAATATCTATAAATGCTCACAGTATGGTATGAAAATATATATAATTAGTTATAGTTTTATAATTTAATTTAATCATGGAGACATACAATTTTAAATAAATCTACTGTTAAGACTAAAAAAACTCTAATTTATATAACCAAGTCAAAAACATAGTGACGGACAGTGTTACAAATTACTATTTAAAAGTAATGCATTACAATACTTCCTAAAAAAAAGAAAGAAAAAATAATTGAGTTAAGTTACTTTTTATGGGAAATAATGCGTTTACGCTACTTTTGTGTTTTTCTCACCTGGGCTGGGCTTGCTTGTTTGTTTTTTAATAAGAAAAAAAGCTATATTTTTGGCAAATGTAATTGCCCTTTCATATCAAAAGTGAAATGAATAAGCCTCAGGCTGAAGGAAATGCAAAATCACGCCTGTACAGTAGAGGGCGCAACTCAAACAAACTGTTAGCTGCACTACCATTCCAACGCGTTCTCATCCTAGAGCGTCATATAGTGACGTTTTTGAAATTTCGTCTAAATCCAACGCACATGGCACCCTTTAGCGTCAATATAACTCGCACAGAGCTTTGTTTGATTATGGGGTAGGAATAGGGTTAGACCACTAGGAGGCGCCTTCTGACCCATATATATCTGCGTCTCATATTGACGCTAAAGGGTTAGATGTAAACGAAAATGTCAAGAGCGTCAGTATATGACGCCTTGGGATGAGAACAGGCTGGCCATTCTGGATCACAAAAGAAAGTTTAATCAGTGAATGGGAAAACAAAGTACTGTAACTTGCGTTACTTATTTTGAAGAAGTAAATCCGATATTTAGCTGTAAAATTAAAAATAATGCGTAGCTTTACTAGTTACTTGAAAAAGTAATCTGATTATATAACTCACGTTACTTGCAATGCGTTACCCCAACACTGGTGACGAAATATAACATTTAGCAATTTCAAAAAAATTAAAAATAATGTGTAACTTTAAAAAAATATTTTTAAATTAAAAAAATTAAAAATAATGCGTAACTTTACTAGTTACTTGAAAAAGTAATCTGATTATGTAACTCACGTTACTTGCAATGACATTACCCCCAACACTGGTGACGAAATATAGCATTTAACAATTAAAAAAAATATATATATGCGTAACTTAAAAAAATGTTTTTAAATTAAAAAAATTTAAAATAATCCGTAACTTTACTACTTGAAAAAGTAATCCGATTATGTAACTCACGTTACTTGCAATGTGTTACCCCCAACACTGGTGACGAAATATAGCATTAAGCAATTGAAAAAAAGTAATAAAAATATGCGTAACTTTAAAAAAAAATTGTAATAAAAAAAATAAAAAATAATCCGCAACTTTACTAGTTACTTGAAAAAGTAATCTGATTATGTAACTCACGTTACTTGCAATGCGTTACCCCCAACACTGGTGACGAAATATAGCATTTAGCAATTTTGCCACATAAAATATGACATGAAATGACTCGAATCATTTATAAACATACCAATTCACTAAAACGATAACACTTCCCAGTGGTTCCTAAGAAAGAGATATTTTAGGAGAGAGCTTCAACTTCAACTTCAACTTCATTGTAAATATTAATACGACATAACATTTAAGAAAACACTACAATGCAGCAAAGCTTTTTTTTACTGGATAGGATACGCTTCATTGTTTTGACGATAGCTGAGTTACTGTCACGCTACTGTAAGCTAGTTACTGTCCAACATTTAAGTATTGTTTCTAGAAAAGAGGCTTATAAGCCGAGTGGATGACGAGAGATTCGCTTTATTTCTCACTGGCAATCATCACCATGGAAATGTCCAGGTCAAACACTTTCCCTGTGGCTAGAGCAGACAGAGACTGATGCTAAACTTTATTATCTCTGGAGAAAGACCGAGAGAATGGATGAAAGAGACGGAGGAAGAATAAAAGGAAACGTTCACCCATTTGCATTTAAAAGGGTCACGAGAGTGTTTTGCAGGCCACATGTTAAAGTGATTGCTCACTCTTTCAAAAGTGAATTTTTGTAGAATATCTTAGTCTCTCTTTTCAATATAATGAAAGTGAATGAGGACTGGGGGTGTCAAATTACTAAAAAGCACCATAAATGTATCACACAATGGTCCACGTGACTTCAGTTTTATGGTGCTATTCTTGAACTGACATAGGTGACTAGATGATAACAGAAATTACATTTTTGGGAGAACTATTCCTTTAATAATGGGGATAAAAATGCCTGAGAGAGAGGAAACAATCGAAAGAGAATTCCACAGGATGGAGGGAGAGGAAAGAGGGATGTGGACCTGTGAGAGAGGGAAGGAAGGGAGGGCTGAGCGCTTCATTCAGACAGAGCCACTGAACAGGAGGTAATGTGGCATCTGCTGGAGCGCGCTCTGTACAGACAGGTCAATGAGTGTGTGTTTGTATTGTTGTGTGTGTTGAGGGGGTGCTTTTGTCTGGTGCCTCTGCATGACCCCATGGGACAATCACTAGTAAAGTTAGCAAGGTGGGGGCAGGTAGTGTTTTCTGTTTGTTATTGTGAGTGTGTGTGAGCTCATTAGCTTCAAGGACACAGAGACACTTTACGAACACCTCTACAACACAGCTATAGATCATCTCACGAACATGAGTTGTTGTAAAGGAAATGTATAATATATCCATAACTGTTGTCACAGTGTTTTTATTGTAAACTAGTAAAACTAAACCTATTTTTTGGTCATTGAAATAAAGTTCAAATAACATAAAACAGGCCCTATAATTTCCGCGATCACGGAATAAAAAGCACACTCTTTTTACAACTAAAATAACAGTAAAGTGTAAAAAAAATTAATTCCCAAAAATTAAAATGAAAAAAACGGAATTTGCAAAAATTAAAACGGAAAAAAACGGAATTTGGGAAAAAATAAAACGGATTTTATAGGGCCCTACATAAAATATACATATTAGATTAAATAAATTAAATTAGGCTATTTGGCTACTAACTGCTACTGGAATGAATAAGCTAAAGTTAAAGTACTACAACTAATTCTAAAACAGATTTATTTTAAGTAAGTTATTTAGAATTATATTAAAAAAACAGGTATATATTTAAAAAAATTACAAACTGTACAAAATTAGTAAAACTTTATTAACATAAAAACTAAACATATGAAAATAAAAGCTAATTCAAAAGTAGTATTAACATTATGTAAATGTATATAACATGCAGATATTGGATCTTTTATTGAGCATGTCCACACTCACATAAAGCTAATATTAATGTAATTTAATCTTTTAATATAATTACACTGTAAAATGTAACCTTTCCAATTTTAAAATCATTATATATATTTTTATACTGAACATCATAATGTTGTGATATTTAATTTCACTTATAGCATTTAAAATGATACATTTTAGTTTACATTTTTTAATTTATTTTTTTTATTACAAAGTAGTATCGAATTTTTATATCCGAAATTGTAAGTTATCGGCCATAATATGACAATAATTAAAGCTGCAGTCCGTAGCTTTTTTGGGGTTAAAAATGATCCAAAATACATATTCGAGAAAATACATAACCAGCCAGTGTTTAAAACTACTTACGTTTAACATTAACAATTTGAGAACAAAGTATAATTTGCACGGTTCTAGTGATATGATAACTTTAAGCGATTGTTAGATTTAATCAGCGTGATTTAGTGCAATGTCAGAACCAGAACAAAAATGGATGTTTCTTACTAGTTCAGATGACATTTTCCGGTGAAAATTATGATGTTGGTCATACTTCCAAAAAGAATAATCTGTGATTGTGAATGCCAGTATCCACACCGGTGACTGACAGCTGCACACTCTCCTCAAACATTGTGTTCAGCCACCCTGTGCCGTGTCGAGGGTGTTGAACTACAACTCACGTAAAGTTGATAACTCCGCAAATGACTGCAATTGCAGATTTCAAACAGAGATGGCGACAAAGAGGAAAACGCCGACTGCAGCTTTAGATATATAAAAAATAAATAAATATCACCTTAACTCTAAACAAAAATGAACAGCCAGAATTGTAATGCCAGTGCAGGCGGCCCCATCATAAACGAAAGGTAAGCTGTGCACCTGAGCGTTGATTGTTCAACTGAAACACTAAAATCTTCCCACGTTTTACTGATCGACATTCAGGTCTGACATTTTGAACAGGCTGTACTTCTGTCCCTCATGGCATGGTTTTGTTCGCAACCAAATTGAAGATAGAGTCTCATCTGTCTCGGGTCTATTCTCATCACACATCCACCTCCTGAGTTCTGGGAGAAAACGTTCCCAACCTCATCAAAAGTTTCCATTGGTTTAAAAAACAGATGGGCGCTGCAGACAAAACAAGGCCGTCTCTGTCACTTTTTTCGCATAGACACCTGAGCCTGACCAAACAAGAACAAAAGCTAGACATTTTATCTGAACCGAGTAGCCAGTACATGTACAATGTTTCAAATTTTCCTATCTATATAGCGTCTCAGTCTTGGGTGTTATTTTGCGGTAAGGTTGTTATTGGAGCTTATTGTTGCATAAGTAGCAGGTTGGATGAAGTAATTATAAGAGCAGGTGAAGTTAAGAACGGTAAGCTATTGTACACACATTGTCAGACATATACACAAGGAGCAGACGCTGTATCAGACAGTAGTCGATAGTCATCAGAGCTGAGACTTCAGAGATGTGACTCACACAGCCAGACGTGTGTTTGGACGTTTTCCACTATCAGCTGTGTCAGTCATGTATGACACACAATACACACATGGAAAGAAAGTCACAAAGAAATAGACCAACTAGTATACTATTACAAAAAATTTAGGTTTTTGGTCCACAGAAACTGAATTTTCAGAATTGTCATATTTAGATGAACGAAAGATAATCAAGTGGCAGATTTCTCTGATGTATATGTACAGGATGAATGTTCTTCGAAAACATTAAATCATGCTGGAAGTATACAATGTAAGTGGGGCACAATCCCGCTCTATTTGCAAGAAGGGACATGAAAATCTCAACAGAAGAGAAGACAATAACAGAAGGTTGATGGCAGAGACAAACAGTGAGCCAGTGGCCTGCTCTATTTTCACTATATAGGTGAGTTTACCACAGACAAGACCAGA
This sequence comes from Hybognathus amarus, assembly GCA_030378365.1. Taxonomy (NCBI): domain Eukaryota; kingdom Metazoa; phylum Chordata; class Actinopteri; order Cypriniformes; family Leuciscidae; genus Hybognathus; species Hybognathus amarus. The sequence goes on from JAQIUQ010004821.1 coordinate 22,973, forward strand.
CATGAGTGTTAACAACAGGCCTGCAGAGGAAAAGGCTTGGAGGCACATAATTAATCCTTAGATTGAGTGCATGTACAAACCTAAGCAAAAAAAAGGACAATAACAGATGATACAGTTGCGGTTTGTTTACTGACATAAATTTGGAGAAAAATGGATTTATATGTCGAACCATATCTATTTACTATATATATGAAGAGTTCAGATGCAAAAGCCTCTAAATGCCATTTGAAATTTTCTTCTGAAATGACCATTTTTATCAAGCTTGTATATTTAAGTTCAGTAATTTCACTTCAAATGACAATTAATAGGTAGTCTTCATTGCCATTTAAGTGAAATTACTGAACTTTAATATACAAGCTTGATAAAAAATGGTCATTTTAGAAGAAAATTTCAAATGGCACTAATAGCATCTGAATCTAACTTCATATAAAGTGTGTGCTTTCAATTGTGTTTGATTCAAATTATGTTTTTGATGTTTTGTTATGTTTCTTATATACAACAAGGCTACATTTATTTGATAAGAAATACAGTAAAAACAATATTGTGACATATGATCACAATTTAAAATATACAATTTTAATATATTTTAAAATGCCATTTATTCCAAATGATTTTTAGCATGATTACTCATTCACACAATCCATCAGAAATCATTCTAATATGTTGATTTGGTGCTTACAAAACATTTCTTATAATGAATGTTAAAGAAAGTTCAAAAGAACAGCATTTATTTGAAATCTTCTGCAATGTATTTGTTTGTTTTTCTTTACAAAAAAAAATGCCATACCGTTACTAATAGAAATCTATGGTATGTCACTGTAAAAATGAATATGCTTTATCTCAATAGAGATTGTGGCAACAGACTTACAAGCAATATTATTAATTATCATTTAACAATTAGAATCTGAGTAATAATATTTAAATTATTCCTTAAATGTTAACCATTTAAAATGAGTAAAGTTTACACCAAAAAATTGTAACAAAAATATCTCACTAACAGATTAATTAAGAACTCTTTATTTTATATTGCCAACATTGAAGACATCTGATGTTAACAAGCAGAATCACTGAAGGAGAAAACCATAATTTTAAAACAAACACTGATCACCATAATGGTGACTTAAATTTATGGTTTCTTGGTTGTTGTTGTAAGTTTGACTCATTTTAAATGGTTAACTTTTAAGGAATTAATTTGATTAATTATTACTCAATACTAATTTGTTAAATTTAATTAATAATATTGCTTGTAATCTGTTGCCACAATTTTTTTTTGATTAGATAAAGCATATTCATTTTCACAGCGCATATAGGGTGTGATCCCACTTGGCATGTTTGGTTTAATACAAATTTTGATTGCTCTGTTAGTGCAGTTCATTTAAAATAAGTGTGAATGCTCCCATCCGAACCCTGGTGCGACACTAAAAAGTGGACTGAGACTGCTGAAAAGATTCAATCCACTTCCAAACAAACTCCAAACTGGTGCTGTTCAAATGATATATGAACGCAATTTGGACAAAAGACATGTAAACGAACCAAAAACCGAACATGATGTCACAATGCAAGCCTAAAAAGGACAGAGAGCTCAAGCATACCTGTTTTTTCTCATCATAGACGTGATGTTGCCCACATTCTTCGTTTGAGTGTGACTATTTTGACTTAACTCTTCACAGAGTTCTCAGCTGGTAGAAATACCATCATATGTAGGCTACACACATACAACGAGTGCATTTAGCCCAGCACACAGCATTGTTTTAGATTTTCGGTAAGTTATGTGCGAAATATACGTAAGTAAAAGACGACCAATCAGGTTGTGAACATATCCATATACCTTTAGGTTCGGTGATAATGCGAAATGTGAAGGCTAACGGATGAGGACTACATTTTTATTTATTTTTTGTTCCGGACCAGCGAACCAAACCGAAGTGTGAACACACCCTTAATGTGTTTGTAACATTCTCAATGCAAGACTAGACCCATCCTTTCATTCCTGACACATTCCACAGCTTCAACTTAACACAGATATTAGCCCACATTGCATACCTTCTGCCCACCTCACAACACAGTCACACTTCCATATTGTCTATCTTTTTCATTTCATGGACACATGCAGACAGCACTGTTGTGAATCATGCATCTGCCACACAGACACTTGTGAGTTCACAGCCAGGCAAAAATCACACTAAATCCTAAAAACACACAGCTCATCCCAGAAACAACTACACGCCTATATAAACTTAACATTCACCATCCATTTCACTCATGTTGACTGGAAAACAAAGAGTACACCTCCTCTGCCCCTCCTTTTCTGGCAGGGTGAGGTTGCAACACCTTCTTCAAAAAACAGCTTCTTGTAGCTACAGGCTACGACTGAGTGTTGGTTTACTGCCAATGTTTTTGCCCGATGTGCTGATCTTTACGCCGTGATTTACAGAGCTGAGATGGTCAAAAAGAGATAAACGTGAGTGTAACAAGGACAAAGGGAATTCTCATAAGGACTACAGCATGTGTTATAGAACACTTTCATCTTCACCCTGAGCGAAAGGACCTTCATCACTGCGTCAAACATGTCCAGAATCCTGCCTACGCCAAACAATAAATCCAAAAATGACAGGCTTCAATAGAACACGATTATTCCTTTCCAGGACAGTAGCGTCACTGCGACCTCAAACAGTCATTCCATAACTTCAATAACAGTGACAAGGCCATAAACTCTTGGAGGCCTGAGATACAAAGACAGGAAGAGGAGCTCTGACATGGGAGTGTGTACAACTACAATTGGAAAAATGATCTGTCTCACAATTGTATTGGAAAACTCTTGTCTCTTCGAAGATGTTCTGTCTTTGAAATAAGATATTGTAGATTAGCTTATTCATGACACAGAATCAAATTCACTTTAAACTCTGGCAGCTTAACAAAATCTGCTGCCCATGTTCAAATAGATGACGGTCAGGGACCCACAGGAAAGAGAAATCACAATTATGTTATCTTAAATATCTCAACTGTTTCTCTAAGACAGAAATTGAGGTTAAAACCTTGTTGGAGGAAAAAAAAACATATTAAACCAGCCTGAGCTGGTTTGCTGGTCTTAGATTGTCCTGGGACCTGGTCAGGATGGGTCTGTTGCCTAGTTTTAGGAACTTTCCCAGCTAAACACCAGCTTGGCCAGACTGGAAGACCAGCCAAAACCAGCTAATACTAGCTTAAACCATCTAAAGGCCTGTTCACACCGGGATGAATTTCTGCGCGGTATTCGCGACGTTTAACGCCTCGTGACTAAACAAAGGGCGCCAATGTGAGTGTTCACACCGACGCGTGTAAAAGCGGTAATTTAAAAAAAAACGCCTCGGGGTTTGCGCCGCGTCAAACTATACGACCAATGAGATTGGCGCTTTTGCTCACGTGTTTGGAGCTTCTGAAGAGACAGTAAAACACAACTTGGGGCGCTCAAACACAAAACGGTCTTGCCGAGCACACATATGCAACGGTGAAGAAGAAATACGCGTCGCCGTCTACACAGCCAGGAAGAAATAAGACGAGGAAGATGCAAGGCAAGATGAATGTAGAGCTTCTGTTCTCGTTGGTGCTAGAACATGAACTATATGACAAACGCGACTGTGACTACAAACATCTTGATAAAAGAGAACTGTTATGGAGTGGTATTGCAGAGCAAATGGGCGCCATCTAATGTCAGGGAATGAATTTGCATGTTCACTCGGCTCATCGTCAGCGAAAAACGCTTGGGTGTGAACACAAAAACGCGTTGAAAAACGTTGCCGAAATAACGCACGCTGATATTCGTCCCGGTGTGCACGGGCCTTAAGGCTGCGTTTACACTTGGCATGCGATCACCGTGATCCGATCAAGCCAATCAGGACACAGTGCGTTTACACCTGTCCACATCAAGTGGCTTCTCTATCTGGATAACATATCGGATCTCTGCATTCCCGCAGAAAAACAAGAAAAGAAAGGGTTGATTCGGTGCAAAGTTGACCTGAAGTTTAGGGTGCGAACTGCGAAGGAAAACATTTCAGTATATTTGCGATGTACTTTGCACTCGACTTTATCGCAAAACCAGATCTCAGTCCCGGAGAGAGGAAGGGGAATAATGACAGTGGACGGGGTTTTGTGTGACGTCCACCTGTCAATTCAGACACGATGGCTGGATTGCGTTTACATTACACTGAGATCCAATCACAATGCATCCTCGAATACCTCCGAACCTGGACACGCTGATCGGATAACGTTTCGTTTCAAGTGCGTTTACACTTGTCTTTTCAATGTGTATGTGTACAACATCCGAAAATAACAGGTCACATGTTAATGCCAAGTGTAAACGCAGCCTAAGACAAGCAAAGCAGCTTGTTTAAAGGAGTAATTCACTTTTAAAACAACTTTTGCTGATAATTTACTTACCCCCATGTCATCCAAGATGTCCACATCTTTCTTTCTTCAGTTGAAAAGAAATGAAGGTTTTTGATGAAACATTCCAGGATTTTCTTCTTATAGAAAATGGAAATCAGTGGGAACCAAACGGTTCAAGGTCCAAATGAGAGTTTCAGTGCAGCTTCAAACGACACCAGACGATGAATAAGGGTCTTGTCTAGGACCCTTCGAGTCATGACTCTAAAAAGATTTGTTCATTTTGATGAACAGTCATGAACGCTCATAACAGAACAGAGCAAGGTGAGCATTTGTGCTTATAAAACTGAAACTTTTATAATTTATTTTTTAAATGACCAACCGTTTCGCTTGATAAGACCCTTATTCATCGTCTGGTGTCGTTTTAAAGCCCTTTGAAGCTGCACTGAAACTCTCATTTGGACCTTGAACCGTTTGGTTCCCATTGAAGTCCATTATATGAAGAAAATCCTGGAATGTTTTCATCAAAAACGACTAAAGAAATTATCAGCAAAAGTTTTTTTTAAAGTGAACTACTCCTTTAAGTGGATCATTTTCAGAAGGAAGATCACATTATTGAAGTACTAAAAGAACTCAGAAATGATCAAAACCGTGCTCAGAACTCATTTCAACATACTCTAACACAGGGGTTATCAACCCTGGTCCTCGAGGGCCACTTTCCACATTCCAAACTCACCTGCCTGTAGCTTTCTAGTAATCCCAAAGAGCTTAATTAGCTGGTTCAGGTGTGTTTGATCAGGGTTGGAGCTAAACCCTGCAGGACAGTGGGTTGAGAATGCCTGCTGTAATATATAGCCTACTGAATATTTCTCATCAAACTCTTCCTTGACCAAATTATTAAGCTTTGTTATGCAACTTGTATAGCTTTATACTGTGTATTTCAAAAGACATTTAGGAGAAACATCAACATTAAATTAATCAGATGTTCCTTTGAGGAGATTATATGACTGTTTTAGGCATAAAATTCATCTTATTTGATCTAAAATGCTGTCATTCTCTTTTTAAGATGGTTTAATCTGTGTCAGACAAACTGGTCCATATAGTTAAATGAAGTGCAACTGGAAACCATTAACTAACCTACAGTAAGAGCAACTACTACACTCTTAGAAAAAAGGGTTCTATATATGTAGCATAGGGTTCTTTACTCAACTGCAAATGACCTTTTATGCAAAAAAAAAATAATGATAAAAATGACAAGAAAGAACCCTTTTGGCACAAAGATTCTTTATAGGCTATTATTCATTCATATATTACCTTATTCTGCAACATTTTGCAGTTGTAATTCAATTATTGTTTATTAAACTGTTGTAGTAACTTAATATCCCATTTTAATCAAAACTGAAATGGCACTCTTTGTGTGATATTGATTAATTACATTTTTAACCCCAATATCTTGAATTTTGTGACCATTCATGCATTGCATTTTAGGGGTTCCAGATACGTGGCGCTTTAGAACCTTTTAAGGTTCTATATAGAACCTTTTCTTCTAAGAGTGTATGCTAATATTCGGTTGGTAACACAGGATATAGGCTAACATGAATAGAGCGCTATAATTTCTGCGATCACGGAATAAAATGCACACTCTTTTTACAACTAAAATAACAGTAAAGTGTTAAAAAATTAATGCCTAAAAATTGAAAACGGAAAAAACGGAATTTGCAAAAATTTAAACGGGAAAAACGGCATTCGGGAAAAAATAAAGTGGAATTGGGGAAAAATAAAACGGATTTTATAGGGCCCTACATGAATATAGCCAACTGTCATGCCTCAAAATTTAGGAATTAAAAATTAAGCACTTTTTCGTTCTGGTATTGATTCCTGGTCAAACCAGGAAACCAGTTTTGTTCTTATTTTTGGCCCACCTTGGTTAAATGTCTGTAAATGTTTTCCTGTAGTGCTTGAATACTCCTGCATTAAATGCGTGATGTTACCATAGGGGTTAAATTTGGTCAGATCAGTGTTACTTCAACACAGCTTGATGCTGATATTCATGTGTGTATGATTATGTGGATAATGAGGATGAGGAGCAGGTCCTGTCCGTCAGGTCAGCGGTGGGGAATTCCTCTCTCTCAAACCCAAAGCCGGAGGGTGAGTCAGGGTTGAGTCACAGAGGGGAGATGGACTCAGGTTACTCAACTGTCTTCTGAAGAAGGGGGTCTTTCTTTATTTTATTTGAAGATCCCTAACACAACATGACTTAACATTCTTAACTTAGTAACTGATTCAGCCTGGTTACCTCAATTCAAGAGTGATCTCAATAAGCCAACAGCCCACTCACAAAGAGTACGCAATTCCCACCTTCATCACAGACCACCTCAGGAGGAACCAATATACACTGACTCTGGTTTCAAGCCGGTTTAAAAAACTGACAGATTTGCCTTGGAATTTAAAAAAAATGCAATAAATAAAATTCATACTTAAAAACTAGGGCTGTCAAACGATTAATCACGATTAATCGCATCCAAAATAAAAGTTTGTGTTTACATAATATATGTGGGTTCATTGTGTATAATTATTTTGTATATATATATATATATATATATATATATATATATATATATGTGTGTATTCATATATATATAAAATAATTATACACAGTGCACCCACATATATTATGTAAACACAAACTTTTATTTTGGATGCAATTAATCGATTAATGCGTTTGACAGCCCAATTAAAAACTAGGGTTGGGTATTGAGAATCAGAGTATCGACTTGGAACTGGGACTAACTTTCCGTTTTTCCCGAAATCGTTCAAAAGTAAAAATTTCGATTCCTAGTTTCGAATATTCACAGTCTGCCGACCGAAAGAAGAAACCGCTGAACAACACCAATGAAGAAGCGTCTACCGGAAGTGTTGGCATAACCGCGCAAGTCGAACATGAGTAGCTTACGTCGGCGGTCCAAAGTGTGGTTTCACTTTTCTAAAAATAACGAAATCTCTGCAAAATGCAAAATTTGTGACAGAAGGAGTATTTCCTTCAAAAAGACAATTGGTTAGCAAGGTTAGCTAAACTTTTTTGACCCTGCTTCTTAAAAGAATCGGAATTGAGAAATCGTTCAGGAACCGGAATCGAAACAAGGAATCGGAATCAGGAATCGTTCAAATTCAAACGATACCCAAAAACCCATTTATCATCTGTTTTCAATTCACATTCTGATATTCAGTGCACTAATAATTGACCATAAGCAATTCAAGGTTAATTTCAATGGCCGGGGAAAATCCCAGCCTGTGCAGGGGTGAATCTCAGCAGATTCCTCAAATACAGTACAGCCCAACTCTCACGTTCAAATACCAAAGCACTGTGTCATTCCCAACCATCACAAGCTGAACGAGCGCCAGTGCTTTCAAACAATGGCAAGAAACGGATGCTTCGGCCAGTCGTTTCATGCTGTTCTTCTCGACCTCTCTTTTTCTCCCTCTCCCTCCTTCTTTCCATAAAACCTTAATCTTTCAGCTTTCTCCTGAGTCAGCAAAGTAGCTCACAGCGGCAGGGCTTCTTTTCCTTCCCTTCGTTCTCCCGTTATGCCTACTTTATCACTCTCTCTAAACCCTTCAAAACTCACTGCTCCTTAAGAAAAGCCATTTTTAAAAACATCACATTGAGCCAATATATTCTAATGCCCTCTTTGGGAAGTTAAAGCAATTATTATTGCCTCTTTTAAGAGCTTTTTAAGCTGATAGCCTACTAGTTCTGATCTGTTGATAAGACAAAAAGTATTAGATTCAAGTAAAAAGTTTAAAGTGTCTCTTGTGTTTCTTCTGTCCACAGTGACTATACAGTCCCATTCACTCCAGATACATTACCCGAGGGCATTTAGCATAACCAACTTAAAGCGTTCACACAACAACGAGAACAGCAAACACACTCACCAGATAATTCATTTTCAGCCCCGCTGTGTGAGTCTCTGGGACTCCAGACAGCACTAAACTGCCTGAGATTTGACCCCCGATGAAAACTCCCTCGGACCGTCCAGCTCTTTGTCAAATCTCTCTGCGTCTCCGACGGGCAGAAAATCCGGGCAGTTCCTAACACATACTCCAATTCCGTGATGTCAGAGGGCAAGAATGAGACTGTCCCATATACTTCTCTGTCTTGAACTCGCTCGCTCTCTCGGTGTCCGTCCTGTGCTCTTTCTCTCCCTCCTCTCTGGCAAAAGGAGGAGGGAAGAATGCATCGGGAAACCTGACACCCTCCAGTTCCTTCTCAAACCTGACATTCCCTTTCCCTGCTGCTGATTGGCTGAGGACTCTGTTCTTATGTTAATGAGCCTTGCCCTCTCCTCCCCCTGCCTGTGAAGAATGTTTAGTGAACCTCTCTGCAGACCTGAGGAAGACAGAAATTGTTTTTTTGGCCATCCACTGTACCCCTCACACAAACACACAGCTTTGTCTAGAACTTTTCCTTCAGCCTCAAACGTTCTGTTTTCCCTTTGCTGTTGATTTTTCCTTTTGTTCTAGAAGTGAATCGCCTCACACAACTCTTCTCTACTTCCTCAGGAGACAAAAAAGCTAAACTCTATTGACATTTGCAGTGTTTTAGGATTTATCTTCTGACCTGAATTATTAAAGAACCATCGATTAAAAAAAAGGAAGGAATGGGTAGATGGATCCTGACTGAGGGGATATATATTTTTATATATAAAATATACACTACCAAGTCAAAAGTTTAAGGTCGGTAATATTTTTTATGTTTTTTAAAGAAGTCTCTTCTGCTCACCAAGGCTGCAATTTTTTGATAAAAAAAAACACAGCAATATTGTGAAATATTATGACAATTTAAAATGACTTTTTATGTTAATATATATTAAAATGTAATTTATTCCTCTGAAAAAAAGCTGAATTTTCAGCATCATTACTCCAGTCTTCAGTGTCACATGATCCTTCACAAATCACTCTAATATGATGATTTTATGCTCCAAAAACATGTATGATTATTATCCATGTTGAAAACAGTTTTTCAGGATTCTTTGATGAATAGAAAGTTCAAAAGAAAAGCTTTTATCTGAAATGGAAAGCTTTTGTTACATTAAACACTACCCTTTAAAAAGTTTGGGGTCAGTAAGAATTTGTATTTTATTTTTTGGGGAAATAAATAAGAAATCAATACTTCTATTCATCAAGGATGAGTTACATTGATCAAAAGTTACAGTAAAGACATTTATAATGTTAGAAAAGATTCTAATTAAATAAATGCTGTTCTTTGAACTTTCTATTCATCAAAGAATCCTGAAATAAAAATGTAAAAAACTGTTTTCAACATGGATAATAATCATACATGTTTTTGGAGCATAAAATCATATTAGAGTTATTTGTGAAGGATCATGTGACACTGAAGACTGGAGTAATGATGCTGAAAATTCAGCTTTTTTTCAGAGGAATAAATTACATTTTAATATATATTAACATAAAAAAAGTAATTTTAAATTGTCATAATATTTTACAATATTACTGTGTTTTTTTGTGTATTTTTTTATCAAAAAATTGCAGCCTTGGTGAGCAGAAGAGACTTCTTTTAAAAACATGAAAAATCTTACCAGACCTTAAACTTTTGACCAGTAGTGTATATTTTATTTTCTATCTTCATTTTAAATTAAATTAATTCTAATCATTTATAAAGTGGGGGGGGGGGGTTGGGGGAGACTATTTAAAAAAAAGATAAAATAAAATTAAAATTTTAAACTATAATAATCATAATAATAAATTCAAAAATTTACATATATTTATTTAAAAACAAAATGGCTAATGGTAGTTAAGTAAATAAACTATGCTAATCCATTCCTGTCTGCTTTTGTGTTCACAATTCACTAAGAATTTCAAAGCATGACATCATTCTCCAATTCTCCCGTGAGGGACTGACCAGGTCAGGGGGTCAAATTGGGATCCACGTTTAAATCAATGTGGTAAATAGGCAAAAGCGATTTACAAATAACAGATAGAAATTCCAGTCCTCAGATGAAAGCAAGGCACAAAGTAAGACACCATTCCTTCCTAAAAGCTGGAATGTAAGAGAGGTGACAGAAGAGAGGCGCACTGTCCTCAAACTGCCATGACATTGTCGGCTGGTGCTAAGGTCAGGAGAGAGGTCAGTGAATCCTTCCTCACTGGAAACCTCCAAAACCCGATCTGTCCTGCCAGAGATATTCTCTCATTTTGACCTGAAAGCCAGTTTTGTAGTATCACTTCTGATAGATGTAGTAGAGGCTACCATTTCAATTTGGGATATGTGCTTAAAAATCCTAAGGTGTGTCTTTTTTCTGTTTGGAGGATAAAAATTATATGGTTTGAATGAGGATAGGAGTAAATGATGATTCATTTTTTTGAATAACTATCCCCTAAATGGTAGGCAATTAGACATTTCATTCCAGTCCACTTAAAATGTTCACAAGAATGCACTGTAAAAGTCATAAAAAACAGCAAAAATACCTTATTCAGACATGAGAGTAATGAAAACAAGGCTTTAAGGGGCTAGACTTGTGTTTTCAATGGCATCAATGACATGAGTAAACATAATGAATGGCGACTGTAGAACGCAAAAGCCAAATCCGGACATTTTGGGCGATCTCGAAAACACATTTTCGGGCAGACTCATCGCGGAGACTCACTAGTAGCCTAGATTTGTTGTTTATCTACTGCGCTCTGTTACCGGTAGGCGTGGCCTTCTACGGCAGCGAAGCAAGTGCATTCTGGGAGTTGTTGTCTTTCATCCACATAAGCCAAAAATACATTTTCTGATTTTTCTCAGTCTTGAAAAGTACATTTTAAGTGTTAATATGTACATTTCAGGAGCTAATATGTCCATTTTTTAACTACTGCACTCTGTTACCGGTAGGCGTGGCCTATAGGGCAGTGAAGCAAGTGCATTCTGGGAGTTGTTGTCTTTCATCCACATAAGACAAAAATACATTTTCTGGCTTTTCTCAGTCTTGAAAGCTCCAAATTCAAACATAATTTCACATTTCTTCTACATAAATTACCCATTTTAAATACACATTCATCTTTCCAGAGGTGAAGTATCCCTTTAACTTTCATTGTTAATGTATGGGGACGAAATACTGATATATTATTCAGTTTTGTTTGTTTTTTCTCATACATTATAAAATGTTCTTTAGTGTCCATTTTGTACACTACTCAAAAGTTTGGGGTCAGTAAGATTTTTAAATGTTTCTGAAAAAAGTCAAAAATACAGTAAAAACAGTAATATTGTAAAACATATTATTACAATTTAAAATAATGGTAAAAATGTAATGAACTATTTTAATAAATTCTAAAATGCATGTTTTATTATAGTGTTTATTCCTGTGATGATAAATCTGATATTTTTTTAGCATTGATTTGGTGCTTAAGAAACATTTCTTATTAATATCAATGTTGAAAATGCTTAAAACTTTTCAGGATTCTTTGATGAATAGACAGCTTTTATAGAAAGAATAGAAATAGAAATGAATAGAAAGAAAATACAGTATTTATTGAAATTCAGCCAATTATTTATTACACAATAGTTTGTTTTGTAATTGTAAAGACAAACCTATGCCTTTACAGTCATTTTGATAAATCGAATGTATCCTTGCTGAATAAAACCATTCATTTCTTTTCTTCTTTTTATTTTACTGACCTCAAAAGTTTTGATAGGTAGTGTATGTATATTATCTTGCTTAAAAATAAAACAAGGCAGAGACAAGCAAGACGTGTTACACAGCGATGATCTCAAACACCATTGCTTTTAATGCCTGACCTTGTTATCGTGTCACAGGTAATTGAGTCATCAGTGTCCCAACGTTTAGCGTATCAAAGCCATGAATTACACTGCACAACTGGTGTCAAAGCAGCGAGATTCTCCCTAATTGAAAGTGCCGTATGAATTTGAAGCCCTTATCTTCTCAGGCCACAAGGTGCCGTGTCTGGTCTCCATGACAATTGAGCAGCACTTCATCTCGCACTGACGGGGTGTCTGCTACGCAAGATGGATTTCGCCGGTTGAGACGACATTCGCTCCTTCTAACGTTCTCTGGGATGTTTGTTATTTATTTCCGTCAGCTAAGCCTGAGTGACATCAGAGCTGTCATTGAAATTAGCAAGTGTGCATGGATTTTGTCATCATAGAGATTAGGCTATCACATCAGACATCATTTCAATTAGCGCCCCAACCCCTCTCGCTCTTCAGCTAAAAAGCCCCCTCCGTCAGCGCCCACTGAATCACAATCCTGTTATATATTAGATAGAGGCGGGTGTTGGGCGACGCTCGTCTGGAGGTGAGAGGTCTGACTGCCTGTCACAAAGCACTAGAGTGGTGAAAATGAGACAATCTTTTCTGTTTTCCGCTTCCACTAAAAGATTGAAATCGTTCTGTATTAAATATTCAGGGGCTAGAATATGCGTGACATCTTCCATACCTTATAGCCTCTGTTGGAGAGTTATATGGCTCAGTGAGTGTGGAACAGTAGGTCCATTGTGTCCGAGCGTCCTGGTCTCGGTTTGGTCAGGCTGTCGCACCTACGCACAATGTTGTTCAGTTGGCAGTGTTTCGGCTCTGGAACTGTGACCGCTGCCCCGTGGCCTCTGGTAACCCGCCTGCATGCCGCGCATGTCATGAGATTCAAGGCAATCTGGCAAGAAAGGCTCAGCGCAGTCGGATCGTACCCAGACAACCCAGAACAGACCAAGCATTTGGAGATACAGATCAGGGTCAGATAATGTGAATATGGAAATCCCATTTCCCTCTGAACCAGCCCATGGTAATGTTTCTATTTTTTTCTTCTCTGCAACACTGAACCATTCCAAGAAGAGTTAAACATCTCTGTTTGGGTTTTCTTGCTACATCAGTCCTTCTAAATTCCAGACGAATCTGCTGCAGAAAATCCTGGGTGGGAAAGTGAACAAGGGTATATCTCAAAATAACAGGATAATTCTAGGGTGCATTCACACCAGGAAAGTTCGGTAGTTCACTTGCTTTGCGTCGCGGACCAAATAAATTTATTTAATTATTTTTTTGTGGTACGGTTCGCTTTCACACTGCTCTTTTTGCAAGTGAACCAAAATTTGTAAACAAAACCACACGTGTGCTAAGGTCGTCCATTCATTGGACAAGGATTCTCAAGGGAAATCAGGAAGTGCAAAAAAGGCTCAGCATGGAGATATTTCGTACTGCAATATTTGTTCTTTTACTAATTTTGTGTTATTCTGTACAAACGCAATATGAAGAAACTAATGAGTATCATATGATACAATGTCATCTATACGATGTTGTAATTCGGATTTTGAGAGACGACGAGTGTAACGTTTGAGTGGATCTATTAAACGCGGGGAAATACGGCAACTCTCATCTCTCATGCATCTTTTCATTCGACCATCTACTGTTTTTTTTATCTCTGGGCAACATCTCAACTTTGCGTTACAAGTGGCATTGAGCAGAAGACGGATAAGGTAAAGTTTTCATTCATAGAGAGGGGCTATGTTCACACATTCAATTGCGATTCATGCCTGAACTGAACACATTCAATTGCGATTCATTGCGATTAAGTTTGTCCAGTTTAACGTAATTAACGCAGTATCATCCTTGTATTGTAACTATCCTTACATTAATAATAATAATAATAATTCATTACATTTATATAGCGCTTTCCTCGGCACTCAAAACGCTTTACATACAGTAGAAGGGGGAATCTCGTCAACCACCACCAAATTGTGGTGAACTGCAAATGCTTTATGAACAGCAAATGATTTTTTTTTTTGCATCTATGCGCGATTAGACTTAAAGAGATCGCTCTGTATGTGAATGTCTTGATGCACACACTCATTCATTCATTCATTCCATTCTAATGATGCACATACGACGCGGAGAAAGACGCGCAACAGCATCGTGTGGCCAGACAGCGCGCATATTCTCTTTCGACTCAGTGCTTTCTTGCAATTGGGTCGGTTCATGTTCACACCGTAAACGAACCGTACCAGAGTTCGTTTGGAACCGTACCGAGACCACCTCTTCAGCTGGGTCTCGGTTCGATTGTTTGGTCCGCACCCGAGTTCGATTGCTGTATTCACACCTGCCCAAAAGGTCCGCACCAAGGGGGAAACGAACTAGAGTTCGATTCAATCGAACCAAACAAGGCAGGTGTGAATACACCCTTATTTAAAGCTGCTGTCCACAAATTTTTTAAGTTAAAAACAATCCAAAATAATTATTTAAAAAGAAAAAAAATTCTGCCAGTGGTCAAAACTCTTTGCTTGCCGTAGCTAGATTCAAAACGGTTAGCTTGTAATAATGATTTTAATTCCAGTGGTACTGGTGGGTTTCCGGAAATTTGAGCATGTCTTTGCGTCATTACGTGCACACCCGTACACATAAAGAAGAGTCTCGGCTAGCGGCGCGTGAGGAGATGTAGAGATGTATAGGCTTTTCTTGCAGCACTTTACATAATTAAACTTCTGGCATCCAGAAAGATCCAAACAACAATCATCAGTGTCAACTGGAGATCAAGCAGTTATGAAACCCAAAAGACTTCGTACTTCAGATTTAAAGGAGAACTTCTGCGCAAAATGAACCTTTGGTCTAATAAAACATCGGTACCTAGTCAATCGTTCTCTGAGATTTGTTTTTATCTCTAAAAACTGTTTAGCGTATAACGCTGAGTAATGGGGGCATTTACTAAGTAAAAAGAAATCGCTAGTTTATACCACTAATAAGGCTCAAAATAGCCCCACACTAACACAGTAACATAATGAGGGTCCCTACATGCAAAACGTAGCATTGAGAACTTTGTAAGTGTACAGACCGTTTAATAAGAAGATATTTATACAGACAGTTCACTTCGTGTATACATACAGGAGCCATCTTAGAAAATAGTCTCGATAAGTCGATTCCCGAACACCGTTCATCCAGTTCATAAGTTAGCTGAACTTCATACAGTTCAGCTCACTCAGCACGACGTTCGTGGTTTGACTAGTCGAGACTGTTTTCCAAAGATGGCTCCTGTCTGTACACGAAGTGAACGGCCTTTATTAAGCAGGTCTTGACCATGTACAGTTCCATTTCACCTTGCCAAACGATTTCAGGTATTTAAAAAAAATTAAAATGATATAAAAAATTAAATAAAAACAATGACTTTAAATGCTAAGTGAATTTAGACATCACAACACTATAATGTACAGTATGGAAAATAAATATTAATTTTGAGTTTTTAAAGAATAAGTGAGTGTTCGAGTATGGCAAAGTTTATTCTAATTTGTAAAAAAGTAATCAAAAGCATATAAATTCTGAACTAAAAAATGTATATGTAAGCAATAAGGTAACAGGTTGTGTGTATTGTGAATAATTAACGCTTCGCTTCGTGTTGTGCTAACAACGCCCTTCAGTCGTTACTTATTCACGATACACACTTGCCTCGAGTATCTTATTGCTTTTATAAAGCGGTTGCCACACAATATTAAAGTAAAAAACAATGTATTAGTGCAACTTTCGTGAAGCAAAATCACTAAAAGCCTTCCTTCCACTACAAAAAAATAGTCCCCAGAGTGTGAACAGGAACAACGTTCCAATGTGTAAAATGCATGAAAGCTCAAATAAAAACAACATATTTGTTTGTGTTTTATCGTGAATAAAGCACAGCTCTTTACCAATCAGAATCAAGGATTCGAACTAACAGTTTTATAATGTCCTATAACCTATTTACTTAAGTAGAATAAATAGTGCATACTTTTTACTTTTACTTCGTTACATTTTGCAGCAATTATTATACTTTCTACTCCACTACATTTCTACAACTTCTGTTACATTTTTGTTACATTTTCTGACCAGTTTTCCCCTGCCAAAACGTAATCTGACAGTCCGTCCGTTGCACGTTTGTCTCACCAGTGACGTTTGGTTGCCATAGATATATCAACTCGGTCACACTAAATGCGCCTTCGCACGCAGTGCATTTATCATGCAATTTATACACGAAAATTTGTATTTACGTGCATAGGAAACGCACCGTGTGTAATATACGGTTGGTTAGGATTATGGCAAGCCAAGAGGTTCAGAATTACACCATAAATTAATCACGTTTAACTGCCAAACATAGTTATTAACATATAGTAAGGATAAGCATGATGTGTATATTGCCTAATTAATTGCAAGCTTGTTTCAGAAATGGTGACAACTAATTTTTTCCATCATTATATGAGTATTAGGTTGAATGAGTTAGAATGAATGTTTTATTAATCATTAGAAAATAGACATTAAGAGAATAAATTGTTATGCAAGTACTTTTACTTTTAATACTTAAAGTACATTTAAAATCAGGTACTTTTTACTTTTTACTTAAGTATGGTTGTCATTGTGTTACTTGGACTTTTACTAAAGTAAATATTTATCTGGTTATTTGTACTTTTACTTAAGTACTGAAATTCAGTACTTCCTCCACCACTGCCTATAACCAATATAATACTGAAAAATTGTGCATTCCTCATTTAATCGAATATTTAACTTTTCTTTTCTTTTTTTTTAGAAGTTTAAAAATGTCAGGCTCTTCAAATCAACAAGTGTGCTGCCCTACTCCAATAATCTGAACACATCAATATCGTGACATGACCACAATATGGCAGTGACATTTGACATCTTTATGGCTTATTATGATGAATGCTTTGAAAATCTGGCTAAAATAATTCCCAAGGTCACTGTCAAAGTCAAGAGAAACATTCAAAGCATTTTCCTGAGTCTGAATGAAGACTGTATTGGGAGTGTAATTCTTTGGTGCCACATCATCAAGAATTACTAATGCAGCCCCTGAAAACAACCGCAGCGGCATCAGCATCCTGCCCATGATGCACTGCTCTAGTCTCTGCTCTGAGAAAAAAACAATGCACATCCTTGTATTGAGACATCCGGCCCCCTAGCCAACAGCAATATTCATGCAGCTTTGAAGGACAAAGGAATAAAGAGTTCCTTTCTTTGTTGGGACTGTCAGGCCCGCTGCGCAGTCTGTCACCGAGGTCTTTTAACGACTTATGACGAAGGAGAGAGAAAATCCTCATCCACACACACACACACACACACACACACACACACACACACACACACAAACTTCCTTAAAAGCACAGGTCTAAATAAACACACTAACATGTACTACGCAAAAATGACAATGATTTGTCCTACAGGAAACTGCAGCACATAGGCCGCTTTCCAACCCCTCTCTGGAGTGTTTTGGTTTTTCCGTATCCACAAACAGAGGATGAGCGCCTGTATTTGTACAAAACAGGAAAAAACAAGACGTAGCCCCTATGAAAGTCAATCACAATCTAAATCACGGCCTGGTTTTACACACTTAACACACAGCAGGAGTAACAGATTTGATCAGACCACTACCGAAATTTAATTTCCATAGATAATTATATTTGTTTACTTTCAGATTTGGGTTCTCATTATTATTTGTCCTCTTATCAGTCATGGTAATACTTTAAGATGATTAAAAACCACAAAGTGAATCAGTCTTCCTCTCTTTTAATCTAAAGTTGCAAGGATGAGACTTATGGTGTGTGCAAAGCAAGCAAAATAAGCACACTCTCTTCTCACACACACACACACACACACAGAACAACATCAGCAATAGACGACTAGCTCACTTTTCTCAGCCTCACTGCAATAAAAAGATTAGCATTAATGTGGCAGGAAGTAAATGGCATTATGTAGAGTTGAGCATAATCAAGGAGTGCTGGGGATATTACTCACAATCTGTGTGTGTGTGTGTGTTTGCTTCACATAGTTTCAAAAATGCAGAGAGCCTTCCAATCATCACCTCCTCCTTTATTCGCCCAACACACACACACACGCATATGAAAGGAGGGGAGAGATGGAGGAGAGCAATAAATGAACCTGGGCACCCGCTGGTTAATTAGATAGTGCTGATTTGATTTTCATTTTAATCTTTTTGTTTTTACGCTCTCTGGTTTCTGGATCCCATTGAAAGGTGCGCTCTCTCCAAACCCTTCTAAAACAGAGCTTTATTGGAATGATTGGTAACATTTACAACATTACTGACAGCGTATTCATTATGTACAGTAACAAGGAAACTAAATATGGTGCAGTTAACAAAGGAAATAAAAGGGAAAATGGAAAAAGGTTTAAAAAAACATGTTATTGAAATAAGAAAAAAGGAAATAAAACAAAAAAGGAAAAAAATTATTAACATTTACAATATTGCCGAAGTATATACATTATGTAGAGTAACAAAACAAACAAACGCAGAAAATATATTTATTTATATAAATATTAATAATTAATATATAAATAAATATTAATTATTTATATATATATATATATATATATATATATATATATATATATATATATATTACAAAATATTATGTAGTAAATTAACAGATAAAGAAATGAAGGGGGAAAGGTAAAAAATAAAACAAGAAAATTTATTTAAAAAGTAGATAAACTAAAAAATGTATGAAAATAAAACATAATACATACATATATACATATACATATATACGTATATATACATACACACACATATGTATATATATATAAATATATATATATATATATATATATATATAAATATATATATATATATATATATATATATATATATATATATATATATATATATATATATATATATATATATATATATATATATATATATATATATATATATATGTATGAAGAGTTCCAGTTTCAAAATCCTCTAAGTGCCATTTGAAATTTTCTTCTAGAATGATAATTTTTATCAAGCTTGTATATTTAAGTTCAGTAATTTCAATTACCTATTAATTGTAATTTCAGTGAAATTACTGAACTTAAATATACAAGCTTGATAAAAATTATCATTCTACAAGAAAATTTCAAATGGCACTTAGATGTTTTTGCATCTGAACTCTTCACATACATATACACACACATATATATATATATATATATATATATATATATATATATATATATATATATTAAGGAGAAAGTGTACTTTTGTTTCGATTTCAGAATCGTTCATCCTTTGGTATTTGGGGTGTTTAGCACTGTTTTGAATCTACATTTACCTAGCAATCTAAATGAGAACTTGCCATTGGCTTCTAAAGTTTGTACATAAAGCTAACAGACTAGCCCTATTCTGAACCTTTACAATACTCCAGAAATAATTTTAAAGGAACATTATGTCCTTTATGAATCATTTTTGCCTCTGAGGACTGCTTTAAGGGAAGTTTATGTGAGACATAGTCAACCCACACACACACAAATCCATAAATCTGGTGAGAACTCTGGAGCATTCTCACCATCTAGAGAGTGACTAAACTCTAAAACAACTATGAAAAAGAGACACCAATCTGATATGCTGGACACAGACATGCAAACACCAAAGTGAGACACCAAACAATCCTATGAGTCTCTCTGAGCTCAGACACAGACGCGGTGTTAGCCGGCCTCCCCTTCCCCTCTCAGTGGAATGCAGGAATGTATGCTAACCCTAGCAGAACGCCACTTCTCCGACCATCGCTTCCTGGAAGGGGACCGTTTCCCCATGGGCTGGCTTTCTCCAAGTAGCCCATTCTGCTTGAACCTCACCTCAACCATACAACCGAAGTGAATAAGGGTCTACACAACAAAAGCTTTAATTATGTTCCACCCGTTAAACTATCTGTCTGGAGGATTGTGAGGTAATACCCTTCCAAGACATTAACCGTGTTATTATGCTCTCTTAACAAATAGCTTCACTGTCTGAAAGTTTAATTATGAATTTCCCACTTTCGGAAATGTGCTTCCCACAATAAAAAGCGCAGTTGTAATCAGAACACGGCAGCTGTTTGAAGCTATCTGCGGGGAATGAGAAACGTTTGATATAAACTCTGCACTGCTTCATTCGTTTATTTCTAGTCTACTGCATTTCACTGCATGTGTGCGAGTGTGTGTATGCATAGCCCAGTGTATCCAAGCTTTGCTCTCTGCCCTTGAAAATGAACGAGTCAGTGTGAGAAACTGAGTCTCTGGGGTCCCAGGTGTCTGGATAAGGCAATAAGCGAAGGTACTCAGAGGAAATGTTGAGATAAGACCACCACCGCCAGAGCTGACAGGCCATCAGTAACTGCCATCTAATGTAATCTCATTACCAGTTCTCTGCCATCCGACTCCTGTCTTATTTCATCTGATTAGTCTTCATGCCACTCTTTACTGTCAAATATAGATTTGCAATGATACATTGAGGTGTTAGGGTGAAAAAGTCATGATATGAAAAAGGGTGGTTAGGAACATTTTAATTAAGATTATAAATATATAATACAAATTATATCAATATTTCTTCTTATTTTCAAAATTGAAAATGGTTGTGCTGCTTAATATGTTTGTGGAAACTGTTATACTTTTTTCAGGATTTCTTTAATGAGTAGAAAGTACACTCTATAAAAAAATGCTGGGTTGTTTTAACCTAATTTTGGGTACAATATGGACAAACCCAGCCATTGGGTTACATTTTTAAATGTAATTTAACCCAATGGCTGGGTTTGTCAATATATGACCCAAAACTGGGTTAAAACTTACTTAAATCTAAAAATGCTAAGTTTGTTTTAACCCAATTATGGGTAAAATATGGACAAACCCAGCCATTGGGTTACAATTTTTAAATTTAATTTTTAACCCAATGGCTGGGTTTATCAATATTTGACCCAAAATTGGATTAAAACCACTAAATTTAAAAATGCTAAGTTGTTTAACCCAATTATGGGTAAAATATGGACAAACCCAGCCATTGGGTTACATTTTTAAATGTAATTTTTAACCCAATGGCTGGGTTTGTCAATATTTGACCCAAAATTGGGTTAAAACTACTAAATCTAAAAATGCTAAGTTGTTTTAACCAAATATGGGTAAAATATGGACAAACCCAGCCATTGGGTTACATTTTAAATGTAATTTTTAACCCAATGGCTGGGTTTGTCAATATTTGACCCAAAATTGGGTTAAAACTACTAAATCTAAAAATGCTAAGTTTGTTTTAACCCAATTATGGGTAAAATATGGACAAACCCAGCCATTGGGTTACATTTTTAAATGTAATTTTTAATCCAATGACTGGGTTTGTCCATATTTGACCCAAAATTAGGTTAAAACCCAGCATTTTTTAGATTTAGTTGTTTTAACCCAAATTTGGGTCAAATATTGACAAACCCAGCATTTGGGTTAAATTTATGAATTGCATTTTTAATCCAACAATTGGGTTTATCCATATTTTACCCAAAACTGTGTTAAAACAACCCAGCATTTTTAGAGTGTATCTAAATAAAATATGAATTTATTTCTAAACAAATCTTTCTGATCCCTAACCTTTTAAACAGTAATGTGTATAAAATATTTCTAAACGAATTATGTAGTTAAGAAGTTCACACTCCAAAAAATGCTGCACCTTTTAGAGTGTACAATCAGTAAAAAATAAATCACTTCATTAAATATTACGGATAAATAATGAACTTTTTTATCGCATGACTCTTGTTCAAATGTACTGTATCCTTATATTTTCTAGTTTGTATTCACTTTTTGTATTTAGAGAGAAAAGATGGCTTGACATGCTGAAACAACTGATGGCTGAGCGAAACCACAGCAGCAAATAACTAATAATGAAAATAGCTTGAGATGAAGGGGGAGAGGTCAGAGTTCAGTTATGAGGTCTGAAATGCAGTCTCTGGTTTCTCTCAACTCCAAGTCCTGAATTCCATTGCATTCACTGCCATATTCACTCAAATCTCACATCCACAGCCTTTTCACAATCTACGCTATAGCTTTTTGAGTGACACACTGTTACATTACAAGTAAGTAGTTTCGATTTTGATATTTTTAGGTCAAACCGTTCTTGTCTATCAGCCATATAATGGAGGTCTATGGTCACCACCTCAAAGAGCATGCGCAGAGAAGTCCAGATTAAACATGATTTAATGACTCGTAAATGTAAGTACACATTGATGGTCTAAGACACGAAACGAGCGGTTTGTGTGAGAAAGACGAACAGTATTTATATCGTTTTACCTCTTGTTATCACGGCCACAAAACACCCGTGCCCTCAGATCACTTGGACGTGGCTTTTTGTGGCTGTGGTTACAAGAGGTAAAATCGATATAAATACTGTTCGTTTTCTCACACAAAACGCTCGTTTCGTGTCTTAGGCCATCAATGTGTACTTGCATTTACGAGTCATTAAATCATGTTTAATTTTGACTTCTCTGTGCATGCTCTTTAAGGTGGTGACCATAGACCTCCATTATATGACTGACAGACAAGAACGGTTTGACCTAAAAATATCAAAATTGAAACTACTGCGGAAACAAAGACACCTACATCTTGGATGCCCTTGAGGTAAGCTAAAACATTACCAAAAATGTATTTCAAAGTGAACTATCCCTTTAAGTGCTTTGAACTTCAAGTGAATCAATGGTAGCTGATGGAACACCCCTAATGCAGAGTTTGGTCCTCCAACCTCATGGTTATCCACCCTGAGCTTTAACCGTACACCACCCAATAACTTACACAAAGCAGACACTGATGGGGCTCCAGCGAGGAACAGAGCCATGCATGAGCCATGCATGGATCTCAATTCTCAGAACATGAATCAGTGTCTTTAAAACAGAGATAATGAATCAGTGTTTCATGCTTCAAACACCATTAGACAGCAGCATCATCATGTAATACATGGACAGTCATGTCAGTCCCGCAGTGCAGTGGTGCTTATAGAGTTCAGGCGGGTCAGATGAAATTATTAACTCCACTGACCCACAGATAAACATCACATTGATCTGTGTCAGAGACTGGAGAGCAAGTCTCCATCACAGCATATAATCTAACACACCTCATTTAGCCCACAGGAGGAGAGGGCCAACCTTCACGGAGACGGACAGATTTTTTGGAGACACCGTGATGTCTGGGTCTCAAGGGTTGCAGTTTTGTCGGTGGGTCAGGGCAGGGCCAGGGTCGGCGGTTCTGACCTCTCTCCTCCAGCCGGCCGATCCATTACCCCAGCTGAAGTACAGTGCAGTGTGGGGTCGCTGACCCCTGCACACGCTGGTGAAATACAACACCCATTTATCAAGGGGTCTGGAATGTGAGTGAGAAATTCAGAGGGGTACGTGGCAAAGCCAAATATCGCCCAAATACAAGGCATTTTACAACAGAGCAAGCAATTTTGCATGAGAGCTGTTGGATAACAGGGTGCGCTCTTGTTCTCTCATGACGACATCGAGCAGAGGGGTCAGAGGTCACAACGCGCTCTTTTGTGTTTGAGCTGGCTCAGTGTCAGCGCATTAGGCCCCGTCCACACGAAGACGCGTTTCGCCGGATCCGTATACATTTTTATACGTATTGGCTAGGGGTGTAACAGTTCACAAAATTCACGGTTCGGTTTGAATACGATACACTTGTGTCATGGTTCGGTTCGGTACAGTAAATCCTTGGTGATGTTGCTGATCTGTGGACACTGGATAGTTCATTCATGGCACAATGTTTCTTCCTGGTTTCACGTCAGCGCTGTTTAATTCGTTATAACGGAGAAATGTGAATGTTTATTACTAGACCTCGCAGCGATGTTATTACTTCAGTGGCGAATTCAAATGTTTTATTCACTGGATTTGGCTGTGTAGTAACAGTGCTGATCAAGATCGGCGCGCACTGCATTGGTCCAAACTGATAAACGGTTCGTGATCCAGTCAACCACACAATACGAGTAGCTCAGGTTCGTTCCGCTTACATTACATTTGCCATTTGATGTAGGACAATGTTGTGGTCACGCCAGCGTCTCTTACATTATGAACGCGGCAACGCGCTTGCCACGCATACATTTGAAGTAACAAAATGTTGGTCGGCAGGACAAATGAACCGAACGAACCGTTTCGGTTCAAAATGCGTACCGAAAACTGAACCGAAAGCCTCGTACCGAACGGTTCAATGCTGAATACGTGTATCGTTACACCTCTAGTATTGGCGTTTTCGTCCACACGGATCCGGCGTTTTGGGAGAGTGAAACCGCTATTTTTTGAAACCGGGTCCCAAGGTGGATAAATCTGAAAACGACACCCTTGCCGTTTTCGTGTGTACGGCCAATCCGTGTATTTTGTGAAACGATGCTGTCATCACCCCACGTGTCGGCTTGTCAGACAACAACAATTGCCGAACTTTTTGTATAATAATAATATAATATAATGCGGAGTCTCTTAATTGTATTCCTTTATTTATTATTTACCGCGTGCATATGCACAATAGGCTATATCGGGAGACCTAATTTCGACCACATTAAGTTTTGTTTTGTATAAAGCCCTTCTTTGAAGTGAATTTCATTTTTTTAACAATTTTATCTTTATTTTAATAAATGTTTCATCAACCAGTTACCTGGATTTAATAAAGAAGCAAATATATAGCAGACAATAGCCATAATCAGGACGTGGACGCTCCAGCGCGAAATAACTTGCATTGCTCGTGGACTGGAGCTCGTCGCATAAATGAACCGAAAACTCAGAAATATAGGCTATAGAAATCTTGAAATGGCTACGTTTAAACAACATCGACAAACAACAATTAAAAACGAACAGAAACAGATAGGCTACTCTCTCTTATAGCCTAATCCGTATGAAGTGCATTAGCCTACGTTACTCCATAGGCGCGTTCACAATACCGCGAAGTGGCGAGTCAACAGCATCATCAACTTCCTCTTTTCAGTCAAGAATGACACAGAAAACATTAGTTTATTAATAACGAATTAAAATGTCTATATTTGACACATTCGTTACTTTTGCCGGTCTTTGTGGCAAGCTTTCTGAGTCCGCTAACTAATCGAATATCTTGACTCCCTATTTTGTACCAGGCAATTTATGGTTGTTCAATAAAGTTCTTGGTAAAAAAGAAAATAAGCAACTGTGCATAATATTTCATAGCCTTTTATTTTACTGCCTACAGTGCGCAAGGTTTTATGCGCATGCTCTAAGTCTTCTTCTCGCATTTTTAGTGGAAATCTATGGCAGAATTGCAGTGCCGCATACTGGTCTGGGATGTCTACTAGGGATGGGCATTTTTCAAAAATATTGCATTCGAATATTCGGGCTCATAAAAATCGAATATTCGTTTATTTAAATTATGTTTAACGAAAAGACGTTATTTTTAAGTTTTTTTTTTACGTTTTTCTCACCATTTCTGGACAAGCTTACAATTAGGCAATACACAACAAGCTTACAATAGTAATTAAAGTTTTCTTTTAGTTGAAAACATTAAACAGTAGGCCTATGTGTAAACAAAATATATATATAAAAAAGCATTATTAAAAGCATGCTCAAGCAGCGCGAGCGAAAAAAAACCCTAATAAAGCAGATTGCGTCAGATATCGTACAGAACGTACACATATACACACGAGTCAGCAAATGATTGATTATCGTGTTTATATTGTTTCACGTTTATGTTGAGAAAAACAATAATATCTAACGTTACATGCAGGGGCGCCGCCAGCACTTTATGCTCGAGCTGAGAAAAGACGCTGCGCTGACAGACGTTTCAGAGACACAAAGAGAACGGTGTTTCTAACAGCACTTTGCATTTTCTGTTCTTAAACCGGTCTCCCTTAACGAAACTTAAAATAAGTGTGTCTCAAAATCATTTTGCTATTAGATAAGTTAACATCTTTGATCACGCGGGGTCCAGCTGCGCTTACCTGCAGTTGTGATGCAATGATGGACAGCTGTCTTTCCTCATTCCACTGTTTGGATTTCATGTGATTTCTCATGGTGATGATATCATAACTCAGATTAATTAATTGATTTGATCAAAAGTAATTCCGTTTAGTAAGATCCTTTTCAAGTAACGTTAATTCCAAACTTCGCGAGGCAGACGACAACATTATGTGATCAAATACAGACAACTTGTTAACACACTCCACAGCGCCATCCAGTGCATTTAATTGTAACTGCGAGTTAGTTCTTAGGATTTATCATGGACTTACTGCATTTACGGCCAGCAAAGCAACGTATTCAAAATTCTGAATAGTATTTTATTTTTCGAATAATAATTACAAATCGAATATTCGAAAATTTCGAATATTTGTGCACATCCCTAATGTCTACTACATCGTTTTCAGTCGGTTTCAGTGGTTTCGTGTGGACGCAGATATTTATTTTTTTTAGAACGAGGAAAAAAATATCAGATAGGGGAAGCTCTGGCTTCGTGTGGACGAGGCCTTAGACGCACACATTCTAAAGC
Source organism: Hybognathus amarus (assembly GCA_030378365.1). NCBI lineage: Eukaryota > Metazoa > Chordata > Actinopteri > Cypriniformes > Leuciscidae > Hybognathus > Hybognathus amarus. Next base: position 49,593 of record JAQIUQ010004821.1, read on the forward strand.
AGCATTTACCCCAACAGACCCATCGGTAAAAAGTTTAAAGTGTGTCGGTATGTGGAAGTGTAGATATAGTGGCTTTTAATGAGCAGATCAGTATCTGTGTTGCTCTGCAAAGCTCGGTTAATGCCTCTTATAGAGATCATTTCAGAGATCCATCACATCCTGATTTGACTCCTATTCTAATGCTGCCTGTAGCGCTGGAAATAAAGGCCTGACCAGCGGCTAATAACTCATTACAGACCCACTGAGCTGGTGGTTAGATAAATGGAGAGGGGAAAACAAACATGTCATTCATGCATAGACATAAACACACTCTGCTCTCCAATTTAGTACAGTTATGCCTCCGTTTGACCTTGAGAGCGCCTGGGCTTCAGTGTAAAAATAGAAGAGGCCAAATAAACATATTTCATACAGCTTTCACGCCCGGTTTAGACATGAGATCAGGCTGTGAAGAGCAGCGATCATGCAGACACGATTGCTGATTGTGTTGTTAATGAGAGTTCGACGTGCCAATGGTGTGCATTCACCGGTCAGCAGGAGGCGCCACTGCTGCCTTGAGTTTCACTCCTTACCAGCGGCTCTGCAGGAAGTAGGTGACGCTCTAGATAAGGTCCAGATCCTGCAGATGTGGGCTTCAGCATTCTAGATCCTATCTATCAAAGAGCAGTGAGACAGAGATAAATGATCGCACTGATCTGGAGGAACAAGGACACTATAATGGGCTAGTGAACTTTGACATGGGGATTTGCTTTTTTGTTGTTTTTTGGTACACACAGTTATTTGCAGATACACACACACAGACAGCAAATTAATGATTCTTCATATTCATGCATCTCATTCCAAACCTTGTTTAAAGCACAAAAAAGATCTGAAAATCTGGAAGTAAAACTTGCGTGCTTAATGTCTTATGAGGGTATGAACTACAGCCCTATGAAGCATGTGAATTAGCCTGATTTATAGTCATTTATAATATTCAAGTGCAAAAATAAACAAAATTACTGAATAAAAAAAACATTATATATATATATATATATATATATATATATACACATATACATACACACACTACACAGGGCTCCAGACTAACTTTTCCACTGGTTGAACTGGTGGTACCAAGGTATGACCAGCATTTAATTTGGTCGTACCTTTTTTTTTTTTTTTGCTACATCCCATGGGATTTATCAATGCATGTTGATGAATAGTAGTTTTAATGGACCAAAGCAAGCAAAGGCTTTCTGGGTTGCAGCATAAATACCTGTAATATATTAATTATCATCGCCAAATTTCAGAATTTTGATTGATTTTGGACAGTAATTTGAATCTGTAATTTTTAGCATTTTACATTTGAATTATATACAATCTATTTACATTTGAATCATAATTGACTATTTATCTGTCTATCTATCTTTCTATCTTTCTATCAGCATCATCTTTTATAAATCATTAAACATTCAAATGTATGCATTACATTTTAAAAGATTAGAGTATTATAATAAGCTAATACAGATTTTTCGTTATTATGTTATAATTGTAACAAAAATCTGAAATCTCGCACTCCTTACCTTCTGCATTTTATAATAATTTCCTTTTCCTCAGTTGAGACGATTACTCTCATCTAACCACTGAAAAGATGTAGGAAGGGGCACGCTTTTTTGTGAGACGTTTTTATTTTTATATGCCTTAATTTGTGAATTCGTAATTGGTGCGTTCCACTATCAGTGTGCAATGCACGTGACGTCAGCATTCGTCAATAAATAACGAAGAGAACACTGAACACTGTAGCCAGAGCTACTTCTCACCATTAATGTCTATGCCGAGATCACGCAGGCACTGGGCAACTCTGCATCCGAGTTCGACCCCGTAGATAAAACAGTCCAAATATAAACACTTATTATAGGCTGTACCATCAGTGATTCAGGATAAGTCAAAAACACGGTTTGGAAAATGGATTCTTGATGTAGCCTACTCGCTCATTTTGAACATAAGTTACGGACTGCAGCAGCTGATACAACAACACTATCTCACGACCAATGTGTACAAATTCGTACAAGTGATTAAAAAGTGGCTAAATCGTACTAAATTATACGACCTCACTCGTACGAATTCGTATCGATTTGTCTAAACCCACGTGATTGTTATGTTAAAGGGCGGGGTCAGGGGCAGGTCATCGCATTAATTCATACGAATTGGCCAATTCGTCAAATATGTGCGATTTAGCAAAAATCCGTACAAGTGAGGTCGTACAAATTGTTATCGAATTAGCCACCTCGGAAAATTCGTATGAATTCCCGTGAGATCAGGGTTGGATACAACTGACGTTCTGTTGTGCGAGCGTCTACTTGCACATGTGACCATATAAAATTTTAACTCACAATCTCAAAAAATCATTTGGTCGCACAGCTGAACCGGAGATCGGCTGAATGGATTAAAAAACGGTAAAACTCCTATTTGCTATAGGAGCTATAAAATGAGCCTATTTTCAAAAAAAGTGAAGTATCCCTTTAATACACACAACATCCATACACTACTAGTGAGACAGTGCTAGCTAGGGATGGGCATTTTTCTAAAATATTGCATTCGAATATTCGGGCTCATAAAAATCGAATATTCGAATATTCGTTTATTTAAATTATGTTTAACGAAAAAGACGTTAGTTTTAAGTTTTTTTTTTTTTTTTAGTTTTTGTCACAATTTCTGGACAAGCTTACAATTAGGCAATACACAACAAGCTTAAAATAGTAATTAAAGTTTTCTTTTAGTTGAAAACATTAAACAGTAGGCCTATGTGTAAACAAAAAATATATATAAAAAAAGCATTATTAAAAGCATGCTCAAGCAGCGCGAGCGAAAAAAAAACCCTAATAAAGATTGCTAGCGCACATCAAGACTTCATGGAGAATGAAGATCTATTTAAGCAGTGAAGAATGCCCTGCTGATGGGCTTCTAATTCCCGTTTCATTTAGAGAGGGAGTATTCTTACAGCCGGGGCCTCGATTCAGAGGGTAACGGCCTTGGAAACAGAGAGAATGAAAACCAGAGATAGAAAGGGATGGGAAATTAAGAGAAATCAGCTGGAAAAAGACTGTTCAGAAAGAGGAGAATGAACAGAAGATGTCACTGGTGGTTAATTGTCAAGTATCTATATTCATCAATATAAAAACAGCACTGGCACCGTCATGCACCATTCTCTGAAAGACTTCACTGCAAACAAAAGCAAACAGATCCACAGCAGCACATGTGCAACCAGCAGCTGTTAGATCCATCCCGAACTCCATGCTACACCTACCTCGGCTGAAGCGCCCTGCAGACAGTCAAACATTTTACAGAACACCTGGAAGGGGAGGGAGGAGATGAGACGTCCGCTCAGACAAACAACACATCAACCTTAATATGACAGCTAGCAACACAGAAGCAACAGACTTCATCACAGGCACAAGATTACCATGTAGTTTGGAGGTGTATCTCACTCATTCAAAATATTACGGTATGAGAGGCTATGCTATCATGTGCTCACATTGTATTTACAATGTAGTAGAGCCATTGTGCTTTTATAAAATTAGCAAATAATGCCTTGTGTGTGAAAACGTGGAAAAAACCTGATCATTTCAAATAAATGAAAATCTTCGAAGGCTTTTTGACTCAAATCGTCTGCTGTGGAGTAATAATGAGGATGCTCACGTTAAACGGCATTCATATGCAAATATTCGCGCAGTGTCCACGATATGCGTGCCAAGTGTGCGCTCAGAGGCTTCCCTGCCGCCGTGGCTCATTCCTGACCTGTTAGATCCTGTTCTGGCCCACTGGGAGACACGCTTCTCTCAGTCTAATAACTATGTGTTTCTATGTGTTATCGTACTTGGGAAATGCAAGTTAGCATGAAACATGCACCCTACAGCAATAGGGTGGTAGTCATAGATGTACTGTAATGCTGCTCAGGGTGGTTCCTGTGCTTTCCATGTTTTCATGCCTGCACTGAGCACTCGAATCCGATTGAGGTCGCGCCGTGGAAACAGGGCAACGGTCCAATGAGGCTCCTGCCTGCACAGGTAAAACACGCGATGTGGCTTTGATGAATCAACCTGTTGTTTACACAGCTGGACATTCTTTTCTCTCACTCTTTCCTCGATAACTCTGAAACAATGTAATCACACAGGTGATCATGTTCATTTTAAAAGTTTGCCAAATCACAACATTAGGTGTAGGCTACAGGTAAACTGAAATTTCGGCTGCCAAAAATTGTCTAGATATGTAGTCATTTATTGATTTTTCACTGAAATAGAGAAAACAGGCTAAAGCATTGACAACTGAAGCAATGCTGTTAATGCCAAAAAGGCCGCTTTACACCTGGCATTTTTGTTCGATATAGTAGATCACAAGTAGATGAAGGGAGACATTTCCAGTTTACACCTGGTGTTTTAATCCATCTTTCATTCAACCACTTCTGTCCTGATTTACATTACATTTATTCATTTAGCTGACGCTTAAGTCTAAAAATTGATTAGTGTCACACTAAAATGAAATTATATTGCATTGGATGAATGGATATATGAATTAGAATACTTGAATCATATCATTTGGTCTAAAACATTGCAAACTAGTTGGGCTGACACTATTAAATTAAGCTGTGCCCAACCATAGTAAATAAGTTGAGTCAACCTTAATAAATTAAGTTGACCCAACGCAAGTACATTAAATAGAATTGCATAATGCTGAAATAAAGCAAGTTAATTATGTGGAAATCCTTTCCATATTTTTTTATGTTCATTCAAAGAGTTTTTTTTTTGAGTGTAGATATGGCAAGACGTGCAGTCTACCAATAACATTACTTCACAGTACAGAGACCATTGACATACAGTGACAAAGTCGCTGGTGGTGTGAATGGGACATTAGGTCAGTAGGTGGTCTTTTGTGGCGCATTTTTTAAAATGCATTCAATTACATGAGCATTTACACTACAAAAGCAATCGGTCAAATGCGCTTTCAACTACCTCTGGAAGTGGTCGAAAGTGGGCAAGCTCAAAACGTTTACACGTGTAGCCTATTTATCGTCATCCACTCGTGATCGATTCGACCATAACAAATCTTAATACCAGGTGTAAACAGGGCCTAACTTAAAATATTATGTAAAATAAGTAACAAATATATTGAAATAGATCAAATACATATTGAATAATGTAAAATATATATAAAAATGTAAATAATAATTAAAAATTACAAACATAAAATAATTCAATTAATTATAGTTATTTCCAAATGACAGCTATTTCAATAAAAGTTAAAATATTATTGTAAAGTATGATAATTTAATAAAAAAAATATTTTTAAAGGTATACAAGACTAACATAAACAGCTGCCATTTTGAGCTTTATCCTGAGGGTTAAGAGTGTAAAAGTCTGAGATGATGGCCACTATATGAAAGCACTGGTGTTCTGCACTTACTGCATCCACAACATTTTGCTCCTTCCCTCTTCACTGCCAGAGGCCTACAAGCTCAAGAGTCCAACATGTCCAACATCAAACACACACATTTATATGCACACAAACACCACGCTGAGCCTGTACAGACGATGATGTCATCAGCCTAAGGCCACACTCACACATCATCAGCACGTGTCAGGCTCAATCCGAACGACGAGAGACGCACGTCACTAGAGACCATGGGAGGGAAATGACAAGACAGGACAGAGGAGAGGATAAAAAAGGTTGACATGATAAACAGATTGTAGCTTGAGGACAAATTAGAGTGATGTTTTACAATCTGTCGTACGATATGTATAATCTAAATAGCTGCAGAATTACTGTGTCCCACTTCTGCTGAATGCAAGTAAGATCACATGGGACTCATTTACAATCAAATTATTTATTTTTTCTTTTCTTTCTAATATTGCAGTAGCATTCGTCCATGATAGACCTACAATGTAGGTAGGCATTTGAATGATGGAGTTTGGTATGGACAAATATATTCTATATATATGTTTTATTATAAATAACATAAAATATAAAATTAAATAAAACACTAGGAAATGTATTTATTTTTATATTATCTGTATATACATCCTACTGTTCTAAAATGTGCGGCCAGTAATACATTTATATTTTTTTTCAGCAAAGATTGATCAAAAGTTACTATCTCATAAATGTTGTTTCTAAACGTTTCGAATTATGACAGAAAAAGGCATTGTTCAGGCTGGATCAAGCTAATGTGCATGCACAAACGGCAATTGGCTCTTATTTAGAAGGCGGGACTTATTCTGCCATATTGAGCGTTGCACTTTTCCATTTAAAACAATACGAGTGACAAGTCTTGTGTAATTCTACAGTCTTTTATGAAACATAGCAATACTGTAACTACTAGGGCTGGGTAATAAATATCAGATTTCTCAATATTAATCGATTCTCATTTTTACAAACCGATATCGATTCTTAAATCTCAAGAATCGATTAGTCATCCTGTTTCATTTGAATGAATGGAACGTTGTATCGCGGCTGCGCACATCCAAAAAAAAAAAAAAATCGCAATAATCTTTGTCCTTTGTTACTATTGATATGAAACCAAGTCTCAATTTTCAAATTACGTCCATTTTCTTTAGAAATTCAAAAACATAAATAACGTTTTGACGCTGTGGCGCTAGATCGCTCTGGCGCAGCTCAATGTCATGTATCGTCAAATTTACCTCAGAAAACCCACATAAACTCGTTAGTCAGCTAGAAAAAATAACTCTAGAGAGGAGCATTTTGCTAAATATATACACCATATTACATATGCATTATAATCTTAATGTTTTTCAATATTTAATGCATATTTGAATAAATCTGGCAAGTTTTTATGACAGACACCATTTAAATGTTTATAATTCATATAATCTTCTTATAAAAATAATTAAAAGTGTAATTTAAGTGTTTGTATAGCTACAAAACAGTTCATTATTACCTTCATATTAGGCTAATGAAGTAGCCTGACTTTGTCATACTCATTTACCTATCGGAAGATGAGTCTGATATCGTCTCAGTTAAGCTTTGATTATGAGGCGTGTCTTAACCAAACCAGGAAAAAACAACAACTCTGCACCTCAATTGGATAGTCGATAAACCTACAACCAATCAGAGCAACGCAGTAAGTCAGCTACTTTGCATACAGTTGTCAAATACAGAACGTAGCCTAACTTTACTTATTTTAGAAGTTAAATAACGAGTGTTGCTTATTGTACTTACTCCTTCATGAGTGCGACCAAAGGAGAAACCACAACGACCACAGGCTTTTCATTACGTCCCATCTTCTTCAGTGACCGTCAGAGCCAGCTGATAAGTTACACTTTTCCCGAATCATGTGGGACGGCAAAAATATCTTTCCGATCGACAAATGCCTTGATTGCAGTTTTCTGTTTGTCTATTAAAATTAATGTGCTGTCGATTTATTTCACAACAGACGCGACAGCGAATCTGTACATCTCAATTCTCCAGCTGCAGTCATCTCTGAGGGAGACCAGTTAGCGCTCTTTGATAACGTGATGATTACGTCCCTGCAGATCACCTGTCCATCATCGTATAAAGCCCGCCCTGGCAATTTGATTGGCCCGATCAGTTTAACAGTTCATAATTACTCCTCAATGGATTCGAGTCCAGACCGAACTTCTCGTCCAGAAAAATGTTGTGGGCGGAGTTAGGGCTGGCATCCAGGCTACTAATGAAGCCTAGTAGGCTACAACTAGACTCCCAAGTTTACAGCATTAGTTAAGAGATTTGATTTCCTTGAGAAAATTTGCCATTTATTGTAACTGATATCCAATATAATCGAATTGAAATTAAAATCAAATCGAATTGCAAGCTTGTGAATTCGAAATCGAAGTTGAATTGTGAAATTTGTGTCAATACCCAGCACTAATAACTACTCAATTCAATCTGCAAAATTCCTGCACATCCACACTGACCTAAGGGTCAGACTCTGTTTCCGTGGTTACCAGCCCCAAAGGACAGCACAAGAGGAGAGTGGCATTGAAGGGAGTGGAAGACGGATCAGACTCCTCCAGTTCTTCTGATAAGAGACTCGAAGCAGCGAGTTCCACATTCTCCTACCACCATCCATCAGCTCAGGTCACACAACGCTGATCCTGCATGTGTCCTCACCTCTGACCCCGCTCATCACTCACGCTAACACAACGTTTCATCTGTGCCACACACGGCTCTCCTGAAACACATTCACCCTGATGCCTCATACCAAAGCTTTTCATTTTCAGAGGATAATGCTTTAAAGTACTTTATCAGGTGGCTGAACTGATGGAAGGGTCGCAGAGAGGAGCACTCTTTGTGGGGAATAAATGGCTGATCATGCTGCCAAAAACAGGTAGGTAAACATGTCTACTCAGCAGCAGGCTATACATTTCAGCCCACTTCAATTAACATCCACAGGAAGAAGAAGCGGGGAGAGGATGAGAGATAGCAGAAACAGATAAAGATGGGGCTACATGTTTTTACAATTTAAAATAACTGTTTTTATCATTCCTGGGATGGCAAAGTCTTCAGTATCTCATCATGATCCTTCAGAAATCATTCTTATAAACTGATTTGGTGGTCAAGTAACATTTCTTATTATTATCAATGCTGAAAACAGTTGGGTTGCTTAAATATTCCAATGGAAACCAAGAGAAATTTCTAGGATTCTACGATCAAGAAAGTTCAATAAAACATATTATTTTTATTTAAATCTTTTATAACATTATAAATATCTTTACTGTCATATATATGTGATATATTAGGGCCCTATGAAATCCGTTTCATTTTTTCCAAATTCCGTTTTATTTTTTCCTAAATTCCGTCTTTTTCGTTTTAATTTTCGGGAATTCAGGGGTTTTTTTCCTTGACTGTTATTTTTAGTTGTAAAAATTATGCTTTTAAAGTTAATGATTAAAATGTATTAAAAAATACAAATAAATTAGAAATTACCTTAAATTTATTGAGGTAATACAGACATTTACTCAGTAGCCTTTTCAGGACAAATACTGCATGATGCAACATAACACTGCACTCTTTAAGTAACAACAAAAATATGGTTATGAGCTTTAAACTGTCCAGTAATATCAATTATATTAGTTTATATAAATTGAAATTAAGTCACACTCTGTCTCTCACGGAGTTTGCTTCGCTTTTGTCTGGTCCTGGCGCCTCATAGACAGACGCCGGTGTGCACCGTCTGTGTGTGTGTGTGTGTGTGTGTGTGTGTGTGTGTGTGTGAGAGAGAGACCGGACATACCTTCTTCTCCTACACGACCAACAGAATCTTCAAACCAAATACTGGAAAATTTCACGTAAATTTCACGTTAACAGTAGATTCTGCGTATTTGGTCATTTCCGTTAATTTCCTGCCCGAATTTGCGTAACGCTGAAATCATAGGGCCCTACGCATATATTTACTGTCACTTTTGACCAATTTAATGTATCTCTGATGAATAAAAATATTGATTAACGATCACTAAACTTTTAAACAGCACTGGTAGTATAGAATAAAAGTTAGTTAGTTAATTAGTGTATAATTTATTCAACATATTTTTTCATATAAAATGAAGCAATGTTTTAAAAATATCATTATTTTGGTCCAAAACACTGAAATTCATTGATTTATTTAACTTAAAAATATTTACAGAAATCCTGGCATTTCATTTTAAATGTTTTAAAAATTAGATATATTTTTTATCACCCAGCCATGAATGATAAAAAAAGCAGTGGCTTCCATACAGTTGATGGGATTAGTGCTGGATTATGAAATGCTGATGTTTTATCAGATAACTCAGAGGTCAGTATTCTGTCTGCTCTGGTCTGATTGTTGCACTTCCTGTCAGCCTGTGGCTGTGGAGCAGCGAGTTCTTTTGAGTGGATCTGGGAATAGAGAATAGCGCCATGAGCCAGTGTGTCTGTGTGGTGTCAGATGTGTTGCCGTCACACAAAAACACACTCACACACACACACAGATTGAGAGAGATAGACAGAGAGAAAGAGAGAGAGAGTATCTCCTCTGCAGAACATGGAGACTGACAGCTCAGACACTGTCCAGCTATTTGTTCCACTAACTCACAGACAAGCTCTCCCAGTGGGCAGAAGCAGCTCGAATAACAACACATTCGACTAGAAGAATCCACACAAACTCACGAAAACACATGTAGACAGAGGAAATGACATATGTAAAAATACACAGACATCCATACATACCAATAGTACTCTCACATACTGATGGGTACACTGATGGGTTGATTACTATTAAATTATTGTTATTTAGCTTCATTTGTTTTTGCTATACTTTTCAAATGATGTTAATAACATGTTTGAGATGTAAAATGTGACAAAAAAAAATAATTCAGGATGCATAAATATAAATTGAGGATGCATAAAGTGCAGGAAGTGAAATTAACCTCAGCAAAACAAAAGAATCAGTAATTTTATTCTAAATTCATAGGTTGAATTATCAAACACTATATGTAATTGTCTTTGTCTTGACGTTATGTGTAAGAGGACCACAATGGAAATAAGTCCTGGACTTTATTGTGTTTTAATCCTCGATTGTATTTTGATGCAGTTTGTTTTTAATGTTTTAAGGCTTTCTTGATATAATTAAATAAATAAAAATAGGGCTGTGCAAAAATTAATTGCAATTAATTGCATCCAAAATAAAAGTCTGTGTTTACATAATATATTTGTGTGTGCTGTATATAATTATTTTGTATATATAAATACACACATGTGCATGTATATATTTAAGAAAATGTGTTATTCATCTATAAAATATTTTATATAATATAGATTGTGTATTTTATTTATATATACAGAATTTAAGCGCAAATAATTCTTAAATATATTCATGCATGCATAGGTATTGATATACAAAATAATTATATACAGCACACACAAATATATTATGTAAGCACAGACTTTTATTTTGGATGCGATTAATTGCAATTAACTTTTGCACAGCCCTAAAAAAATCAAAAATCAAATCAAAATAGGTCATTTCCAGCACAGTGCACCTGGTCACAAACAAACAAACACACATGTTTGTCTGTGATGTGTCCACACACCACACACACATCAGCTGGAATAAGCATCACTGTGCATGCTGGGAGCAGTGAAAAAACGAGGAGAGAAGGAACAGTGCTTCCTCTGAGAGAAGACAAGCTTTTTATACCTATCGGAAGTGGAGTAGGCTAATTAGAAAAGCAGGCCTACTTAAATCATATTAATAACAGAGAACAAGCAAGAATGTGCGAGATCCACATCCTAACCCTACAGACACCCCAACACAGTATAGTGTCTCCAACTAATGCATTAATCGAGGACGATCAGGAGATATTTGAGATAAACAGACAAGCATCACCATTATTCATGCCATCCATAACTCATCCCAGACCTTTTTTTTTGGAAGCATTTAGACTTATGGTGCTTGTTTAGAGCACATTAAATTTATAATTTACTCAAAAATGAAAATGTTGTCATAATTTACTCACTCTCAAGTCGTTCATACCTGTATGAATTTCTTTCTATGCTGAACACAGATTGTCAGTAACCTAACCAGACAGTTGATGGACACCATTGAATTTTCTTTTTTTTTCTAGGAAAGTCAGTGCGACCCATCAACTGTTTGGTTCAAGGGATGGGACGATAACCGGTTTTCACTTACAAACTGACAGATAAATATGCTGATGGTTAGTATTATCGTTTAAAATTGAATTAGCATTAAAACCGTGTTTGATTATCACGATTTTAATAACTCACTGTAAATCCCGTCGGCCAGTCTGACGCAGGCGCGCTGCACGCAATGTTTTTTTTTATTTTTTATTAATTACTATTAGAGAAGGAATGGCGGAAGGCAGTGACCGTGCTCAGGAGACTTTCCAGCCTTTTAAGAGGACCAAATCTGAGGTGTGGTCATATTTGGCTTTTACAAAAGTCCTGAGGAAAACTTGATCGAAGGATAGTCACCCTGTCTGCCGAACGAAAAGTCACTGTGCAAAAGAAACACTTCAAATCACACACTGTTGTATAGCGAACGCAAGGCAAGTTAACTTCGACCTCAAACCAAAACTACTTCTGGGAAACAATTGGGCAAAAAAATTTGTTTTGAGTTTAAACATTTCGTGTCACTCACTTGAAATAGACGTGAAGTTTCCGCGAAGAAAAGTTTGCAGCAAGTGGCTTTGAGCCAAAGACGAACGAACAACTTCAAATAAGACTTATTAAAAGTGACATTTTAAGGTATAGTAATGTATAGATACATCACGTATTACACCGATTTAATTTTTACCACATAATTACGTGGACATATTGAATTGATAATGAGATTAGCTAATGTTTTAAATCTTACCTGTTTATAAATACATTTTGTAAAACAATCGTCCAGACTAGATATATCACACCAATATTATCAAACTCTGTAAACAATAAATCAACTCTGATTTCATTTTCAATACAATCAAAAACCGGAGACGCAAGACGGCAAGTTGTATTTGAATGAAACGAGAGCGCGCGTCCGTTGTGATATGGATGTGCGCTGTGTAATAATGCGTTGCTATTGACGATGGGCATTATAAAGAAGGAAATGCCATAGTAATCTTGCTTAAAAAACTGCATAGAGCTGCTTGTTTTATTTGTTGTTTGTTGATTTTCAATTATAAAACTGAAATGTTTTCAGTGTGAGTATCAGTTCTTTTTGAACACTTTCATCTAATTTTAACAAAACCGTGATAATATTGATAATCACGATAATTTTGGACACTATAATCGTGATATTACATTTTTATTCCGTCCATCCCTATTTGTTTCCTAATATTTTTCTAAATATATTATTTTTTGTTAAGCACACATGCACACACATATGCAGACAAATGCTTTGCCAATACAATGTACACATTTTCAAACCAATAAGCTAATTTGAATTAAATTGAACTGAGAGAGAGAGAGAGAGAGAGAGAGCGAGGAGGGGGCGGTTATTCCTGAGGGTGTGAGACCAACGGCAGTTTGAAGGTCACCTCCAGTCAGCTTAAAGAGAATCAACCCATCATCCATCACTTCAAATGGCTGTGGACACTTCACCAATGGACGGAAAGAGAGGGATGCACTCAAACAGAGGGACTAAAATCATTCCCATGATCCCAAGCACGAACCTCAACAAGGAGTTCATTTTCTTTGTGCCTAGTGTTATCCCACCAACAGCTTGTATCCTTGTTTCAATCAGCCCTTGGTCGCAAACAAATCGTTCGGACAAGGCTCTGCATGCTGCGGCGGCTTATTGCGTGCAAATCCTTTTCTCATCCCGCCAAACACTATCCCAATGTAATACCTGTAACATGTCAAGTCCGTGGTTGCACAACTTCCGAGTCAGCAACTATGGAAACATAAACTGAGTTTCATTAGGATTACCGACTACAGAGTAGAACCACATCCAGACTCCTATCGGCCAATAATGTTACGATTAGAGGCTGAACTCATAGCGAATAAAAGCATCAATTACACACAATGACTTATCAGCCTAATCTAGACTTAGTAAGACAGAATTTTTCATGTATCATTTGTCCACACTTTCATCTGACATAATTAAGACTTACAGATGGAGGTTTACACACAACATACACAAACACCAACTGCGTGCCAAATGCCCTTTAGGGCTTGTGCTGGTTGCATTCATTGATCTTGTCCCCCTGTAGTCAATAATTGTATCTCTTCAAACTCATCTTTAATCACCAAAATGGCATAAATAAAAAAATTCCTGTGATTTTTTTAAATTCATGACTTAAAATAGCTTAAATGTAACTTTACACCCTATATGGCAGATTCATGAATATGCAAATGAGTCTCTTCACTCACTCACACAGGGTCTTCTACAAGTGGATGTATCAGAACTGTAATGCATTATGTATCGCTTCTCATCGGACACAAAACGGTAATTATGATTAGCCTTTTGCTTGACTAATGTTATCAAACTGCAAATAATGTGTTGCTAATAATAATAATACACAAAACATTTTTCTAATGTTCCTGTTCGCCTTTTAAAAATCAATTTTAAATCATTTTTCGGGATTCATATTTAAAAAAGAAAATCATAATTTTTTTTTACTTGTTTCTTATTATAATATTTTTTTTCTTTTCATTTTGGTGTTTTGAGAAAATTTCAAAAATAAAAAATTATAATTAGTATTAATTGCAATAATTATGACCAAATTTTCCCCCATTGATATATATATATATATATATATATATATATATATATATATATATATATATATATATATATATATATATATATATATATATATATATATATATATTTTTTTTTAAGCTGTATTTCATTTTGGAGTCAAGCCTAGGCCTCATTAAAGCAATTTTTTAAATTAGATGGATGCCATCTCGTGAGACAAACTGAGCTTTTTAAAAATGCAAAACACATGTATAATCTGAATTTTTTGGTGTGTTTGTGTATAAAGGTGTGTTTGTGTGTGTTGGTGGATGTGTCTGTTTTGCACTCTTGATGTTTTATAGATTCACCCCTTCACTGTTGTGTGCTTTTTTTCAAGATCGTTGCTGATTTGTAGATTGTACGCACAAAAAAAACTCAGTATTTATTTTCACATTTTTGCTAATTTCTCATTCATTTCCTATGCGGGTCATTTTTGACCCGAAGGTCCTGAGTGTGACTATTTATTTTACAATCACTTAGACTTTTCAAATCCTGTCCCCAATTTTTTTGGGTGTTCATATACCAAGTACCAATAAAGTCACCAAGTTTTGGACCATTCCGATTTTTAACATTTTTTTATTTAAATGCTTCGGGTCATTATTGAACTCTTCATTATTACAGAACTCTTTAAAACTTATGTTGATTAGTTGTTCGAAAAATATAATATGTTTTGGACATAATAAGTTTTCTATGTGCACAAGCTTATTTACACAAGCTGGAAATTAATGTCTGTTGGTACGTCTTAACTTCCTGTTCTGTGCTCCCTTGACAGGCTTCATGTTCCTTTTTCATGCTACCTGCTACCCTACACTGACACAATCAACCTAAAAAAGAACATAAACTAGAGCCTGGACAACACACAGCACGATTTACAAGACAAGAACCAAGAGTAAACTCAGGAATTCACCGCCTACAGCAACGTTTTCTTTGATAGCCTGCTTGTCCCGACCTGTTGGCTCGCTGCGGGTGTCAGTCCTCACTGTTCAGCACACGCTCATTGTTTATCAAGGCATTTTTAGTCATGGCTGACTGTTCTAGTTTTAAAGTGCTTAAGGCCTAAAACAAACTCAAACACATGAACACATGCTTCTTCTGTATCTACGCAAATTTCAAGCAGAGCGTAAACGGCCTTCTTTTAAATGGCACAGCAGAGAATATTAGAGATGCATGATCTATTGGCTCCATACTGGTTATCGAATATCAGTCAGTATTCAATTTATTTGGTGCATGCTAATTTCATCAATATAGATTGTAAAGAGAGCATAAATAACTGTGCACAAATAATTTCAATAAGTAAACCAATGAAGCTGAGAACGTTTCTAGAGAATGATTGAGCATGTGTTTTTTGCTCTGGTGTGTGTGGTACACCTCATCGCAGGACCACTCATCCACTGAAAAATAATTAATTTTTCTGGTGTAATGGACAAGTAAGGACACACACATGGACAAGACAAAAAAAGGAGAGGCCGGTTTAACCACTACAGTACACATATACAGTGCAACAATAAGTTAAAATTAAAATAATAATAGCAATCTTAAACTATAATTAATAAAAAATAATTTCTGCTAAATTAAATACAGCTGAAGAAATAAAATCTAAATATTTTATTTCTAAATGTTAAATGTTAAAAATTTTAAATCTTTAATTTAGCCTTAGCAACTAACTGAAATCAATCAATTTTAGACTGTAAAATGACTGCTAAAAATGCTAAATAGAAAATATTTTAACAACACATAAACTAATAAAAATGACAAACGAGGAATGCAAAATAACTAAACCAAACTAAAAACTTAACATATATATAAAGCTCTTTAAAAATACAATGCATACTAAAATAGTATATAAATAATAATGACACTCATGTGACCCCAACATGTATTTAGACATTAAAACAAATTCTGAATGTCACTGTTACAAATGATGCAAACAAATTATGCTAAATCATCTTTAAAATAAATGGTATTCTAATGTCTAAAGACATTCGTACAATTTAAGTTGAGGCATTTTTGAGGCCATTGTGAATGTGAGCACATAAAGATTTCAAAATTTAATCTCAAATCTATATGCAGACATGCTCCACTGACAGCAAAGTCCACTCAAGGAGAAATAATGTCTGACCACCATCAGATGAAACCCAATCAAAACTCTTTTGCACATGCAGCTATCTCCGTCTCATTGCTTTCAAGGCAGGATGGAAGAAAGAACTGTTCAAACTATATCTGGCCACATGGAAACTTGTCACTGTTCAAATGGTTTCTTCCATTTGATGCATCTGTGTATGCAATGCGACAATTTTTGAATCTTGAAAGTGGGCGGAGACAACTTCACACCAAAATGACCTACTTTTGGATAATGGATTTAGAGAGTTAAGTGAGGACATAAATGTGGATGCACAAACACAAGCACACAACTTCCCCATCTGTAGGAATCTACTCCTGAACTTTCTCCATTTGGCAGGATCTAGTGGATTGCTACTGGGGCAACAGCACGACATCCAACGTCTGAGAATGATTCAAGACTGAAAGGAGTTGGAGAATGGAGTGAACCAACACTCAGAAAGAACAGTTCATCATATCTTGGAAAATAAAAACAGCTCGGATTTGAGAGCGCAGAGCGCATAGTGAATATGCATACTTGCAAACCAAAAATATTGACAAGAGTATGATTACTAAAACAGGCATTACAAAAGTTAAAGCAGTTAAATATCAGATATAATGATGTTGGTAGTAACTGAGTGACAAAGGAAAATTCAGGACTAAAACATCTTTCCATGATCCTAGGAGAAAATAATTATGACTTTATACATTTAAAAAAATAATTTTTGTTGTAAAACACAAGGGATATTAAGTATATTAAATACTACTATATATATATATATATATATATATATATAAATACTAGTAAAAAATGTGTAAATGTTAAATTGTCTAAATTATTTTAAGGTGATTTTAAAGCTACACTGCGTGATTTTTACCCCCATCTAGCGGTGAAAAGGTATACGATCATCCAGTGAATATTAGTTTCTGTTCCTCTCAATTCCAATTTCGTTTTAACTCCTACGGTGGCCAATGTAGTCCAAGATTAACATAGCTTCTGGTTCGACCTCGTCCATGAGTGTTAACTCAAACGTAAACGCAAAAGCGCGAAGCTTGAATTAACGGGTTATGTCCCTCTTTGGTTAATGTACTTTCAAGATGGAGGGTGTGTTTTTAGCTAAAAATAAACTAAAAGAGTTACATAGTGTAGCTTTAGGCTGGAACTACTTTTCTAGGCACATATACCCAGTTCTGGTTTTGGATCATCTGACAGCGATGCACCAAAACTTCAGCAAACGAAACATTCGTCTGAAATGGCGAAACAGTTGTGACGTTTAATCAGTGCTTAAGGCTGTGTGTCCACCAAAGCGTTTTTTCCACGTACCTGGTGTACGTTTTTCAATTGTTTTCAATGGGAGCGCCGTGTTTTTTAAACGCCATGAGTGTAACGAGGCGCAGAGCGTTTTTTCACGCTGAAGCGCCGAGCGCTCAGCGGTTTTTTGCTGGTCGCCAAGAGTTGAAAAATATTCAACTTTGGATAAAACGCAGCGCTCATCACTGTCAGTTTTTACCCAGCCGTCCAATCACAGTGGAGAAGGGGCGGGACTAAACCACACTGACCAACTGTCACGACATTACATTCATGTCACGACACGACATTCATGATGTCAACGACATCAACCAACAGAGCTAATTGAACAAAATGGATGAAAAATAAATTTTTAGCATGAAACAAATTATCTGCGAAATCAGTTACAACTAACTGTGCTGCGGATATTCTGTATCATAGCAACGGAAACGTCTTAACGGAAAATTCATTAGGTTGATCAGTATAACATTATACTTGACAAGAAAGTAGAAAGGCTAAACTAGTATTTTCTTGTAAAATCTACTCTAATAATCTTTGTTTTATTTACAGCGTCAAAAAATCTTTTCTGTCTGGCGATGGCGTAGTTTCTGTAAACAGTATCTTTGCGGCACAAGATATAATATGCAAAACTATCCAGGTTTACAGGCTTTACATCGACATAAGTTTAATGATTGTATATAATTGTTAGGACATCATTCTAGTTTGATTCTATTTATGTATGTCTAGTCTTTTAAAACAGCACAATAACATTTATTCTATAGTACTCAAACATCATATTATAGATTTTCTATTGCATCTGCATTACTGGAAACAAGATTACTTTGGGATGAGTTAAAATTATTTCTTGTGGTAATCGACAGCTTGTCACATGTTGTTGATAACCAGGAAAATCCCTTTAATACATTATGGTTGTATTCTTATCAAGTATTTTCAGACTTTGAATTAGGTACCACATCATTAGGCGGTCTCTTTTTCACTCTCTGTATTTGTTTATCTAGCTGTTCTGCAGTCAACATTGCCTACTCTTCTCCCTGTGTCCATTAGTGAGCATGTGATTAGCATTCCTGAAAAACTCCCTTAACGAGCCCTCATCAGAGCACACACACACACTCATAACTAAACACCACATACAAGCATGTAAACTGTATCTTATAGGAATACACACAAGTTTAGTCTGTTCGACAGCCAGTTAGGACAAAGGAATGGTCCATTTCCTAACCCGTTACACAGAAGCTACCTTCTTAGGACCGTTGAAGGCCGATACCGATACAAATATTTGTTGGTTTTAAAATCCGATATTCCAATATATCGGCTGATATTTTTATTTATTTATGTGTGGCGCGTTTTAAATGAGTGTTGCCAACAGGGATGGTGTAGAGTGCCCTCTGGTGGACAAACTATACAACTCCAACACTCATGACATGGTTGAAGCGTGTTTCGTCCATTTTTATTTTATTTTTGAAATATTCATTTATCGGCCATTATAACTGCCGATACCGATAGTTTGGAAAATGCCTAATATCGGCCGATATATTGGTCTGGCTCTAAGTAGTATACTGTGTATATGTTCAAATATTTGCGGTCATTAAAATCATTAAGAACTTTAGTTTACAAAGACGTGAAACTCATCAAGTGGTCTAAAATGTTCGCAGATATGCTCACTCAAAATTTGCTGCAAAAGATGCTTTCCAACAGGTTTCATCATTGTTTTTCTACCATAAAACCTGTTGGAAAGCATCTTTTACAGCAATTTTTGTGAGAAACACGTCTTAGTAAACTAAAGTTGAATGCGTTTTATGAATGATTGTTCCAGTGCACATGGACAACCATTGTGTAGAAACCTCAAATTCTCGGGACAGCAGCATTTGTTCAAATTTCAATCTTAACCGTTCTATTTCATCAGAAACGATCTTAAAACAGGGCTTTAAGTGTAAATATCCGAAGTAACCCTTTCATTTTGTCCGGACCCAATAAATAAATACATAAATAAATAACATTTAGTCCTGGTCCGCCCATTTAGTCCTTTTCCGGTTTTCACATTTAACACCAACCCTGAAGGCATATGGATATCTTCACAATCTGATTGGTCGGCTTTTATGACGTAATATTTTCGTGACTGAACTTACCGAACATCTAAAACAATGCTGTGCTAATGCGCTCGTTATATACAATCTTTTCAGTG
The DNA here is from genome assembly GCA_030378365.1 of Hybognathus amarus. Lineage (NCBI taxonomy): Eukaryota > Metazoa > Chordata > Actinopteri > Cypriniformes > Leuciscidae > Hybognathus > Hybognathus amarus. Next base: position 69,393 of record JAQIUQ010004821.1, read on the forward strand.
GTCTCCGATCAGCTTGTTTAGTGTGCACCAGGGTTCAGATGGCAGCGTCACGCTTATTCAAATGAACCGCACCAGGGCTCGTTTTAATACAACCAAACATGCCAAGTGTGAACAAACACACCCTAACGGTGCGTGTCCACTAGCGCGAATTTTAAATTCATTCCTATGGAAGTCGAAGCTTCACGTTCGTGTAGTGCATTTTGGGATTGAAAGCGGACCGGAGAAAGCGTTTAGAGCTACCAAAAGCGTCAAAAGGTAGGCCAGTTCTTGACTTTATGCAAATATCAAGTGAAAAATGCGGTCGGCAGCCAATTGATGTGCGGTTTGGGATTGTGACGTCTGTTTACTGAGTTTATGCTGCATTTAGTGCATAAATAAGACGCTTATTTATACAAATTAGTTTACAAATTAGACTGCTTTGCAGTTGTTATATGTTAAATAATTCATTTTGGATGTGTTCATTGTGATTATACTGGCTGTGTTTATTAAAGTTTATAAAATTGACAGGATATCTTTGCTTGGGGCATTCATGTAAACAAAGCTTGTCTATTTCTGAATGTAATCGCGTGCATCTCTGATGATTATTCTGTGTGTATGTATATGTTAAAAAAACAGATTAAACACACTTGCAGACAGACACACCCAAAAGCGGAGACTGTTATAGCAAACTCGGCTCAGTGCCGCTGTATTGGACATGCACCGTAAGGCACAATAACATTGTTATCTTAACAAGGATTTTCACAGTAGATTCAAGTGCTATGCCGAGTGTAATTTCCCCAAATCTATTCTGTATTATTATATCTCAGGATGTGCCATCATCCCAGTGTTTGTGTTTGTTCTGCACAGCTGTTTTCTGCTTTGTCCACAGATGAGCAAGTGAATGACCTCTGAGCAGTGATCCAGCGGAGGAAGATTTCCCTGTGGGCTCCGTCCTAGATAATCGAAGTTCTGCAAGACTGTCTAAGGTCTGTCTGATTCCCTTCTTGAGAACAGGAGATAAAATCCTGATAGGGAGCCATAAGATGGGAGGAAGTATCAAAGCTCAGATCCAAAGTGAAGCTCAGCTCGTGATTAAAGTGGATAAATGAGAAAATGTGATCAATAATGATATCATGCAAAGGTTATATGATCAGAAGGACAGCAGACCTGAGCAAGACGCACACGAACGGTATGATCAAAATCATCATTTTATATCACGGTTATTATTATTTTATATCAACTGCATTAATATATTAAGCTGAATTTGTGTATATTTACAGTATAAAATAATACAACCATGTTTTCTATATAGCCGATTTTCAAGATTCTTTCTAGTTCAATCACAATCGTTTTTTTCAAAGATACACTTGGGATCTCGGTACAATCGAGAGACTATCAAGAGTGATGACAGTTTTGTAGCACACATACAGCGTTTTGGCTGCATCCATCGCTAATAAATATTTACAACCCATTTATTTCATCACATACACACATGACAGAGTGTAAAACGGCCAGCTCAGCGAGCTGGAAGAGGAAACACGGACTAGACCAGAACAATACCTCTTCCCAGCTGGTGCCACCACCGGAGCCATCAGTGTGTCAACGCCAAACGGATGTATGTGGGTGTGTGTGTGTGTGGTGTGTGAGACAGCCGTAGCACCTTTACTGACAAACACATCAGTCAGACGTAAAGCACATCCTAACACACACCATCAATCTGCCATCAAACAGACATTGGAACACACACCGGTCAGTCAGCAAACACAGTTCAAAGGCCGTATTCAGCTGGTGAGAAGGACTGATAAACAGAGAAAGAGACTGATCGAGAACTGTCCTACTCACAAGATCAATGAGGAAGGTAGTGAAAGAGTAGCTAAATTAAGTATATAATCTTATGGAGACTTTCCATTCAGTCCCACTATGCTTTGATATATAGCCGAAAATAATACAGATACACACATTTTTGTCATGTAAGCTGTCTGCACATATTGTGAGCTGCATTTATAAAATTGAAATATTGTGAAATATTTTTACAATTAAAAGCAACTGTTTTATATTGCAATATATTTAAAAATGTAATTAATTCCTGTGTGGCAAAGCTGAATTTTCAGCATCATTGCTACAGTCTTCAGTGTCATCGTGATCATTCAGAAATTATTCAAGAAAACATTCTTATCATTAAAGGAGTAGTTCACTTCTAAAAAAACTTTTGCTGATAATTTACTTACCCCCATGTCATTCGAGATCTCCATGTCTTTCTTTCTTCAGTCCGAAAAGAAATTAAGGTTTTTGATGAAAACATTCCAGGATTTTCTCCATATAATGGACTTCATTGGGAACGAAACGGTTCAAGGTCCAAATGACAGTTTCAGTGCAGCTTCAAACGGCTTTAGAATCGACACCAGACGAATAAGGGTCTAATCTAGGACCCTTCGAGTCATGACTCCAAAAAAGATTTGTTCATTTTGATGAACGAGTTTGAACAGGAGAGTCACGAACGCTCACAGAACAGAGCAAGGCGAGGATTTGAGCTTATAAAACGTAAACTTTTTGATTTATTTTTTAAATGAGCGATCGTTTCGCTTGATAAGACCCTTATTCATCGTCTGGAGTCGTTTAAAGCCCTTTGAACAGTTTGCAGTGAAAGTGTCTTTTGGACCTTGAACCGTTTGGTTCCCAATGAAGTCCATTATATGGAGAAAAATCCTGGAATGTTTTCATCAAAAACCAAAATTTCTTTTTGACTGAAGAAAGAAAGACATGGACATCTTGGATGACATGGGGTGAGTAAATTATCAGCAACAATTTTTTTGAAAGTGAACTACTCGATTAAGCCATGATATACCATTCAAATGTTTGGTATAATTATTTACCTTTATTTAGAAAGGGCACATTAAGTTCATCAAAAATTACAGGTAATACAGTTTTATACTACATATTTCAAAATGCTTTTAATAAGGCTTTTCTTTTAATTTTCTTTAAAAACCTTAAAAATATATAACATGATTTCCGCAAAAATGGTTTTCAACATTCATAACAATATGAATATTAATATGAATAACTGAGTATCAAACCAGAATATTATCATTATTTCTGAGGGATCATGTAAAGACTGGAGTGAAAACCCTGGCTCTGGTGTATTTAATGAAATCTAACTCATTAGTGAGTCAAGGTGAAGGTAATTAATGGTTCATTTGTTGGCTAATTATATTTAGTGTGAAGCCACAAGTTAAATCTATCATAGGGAGGATATACACAGTGAAAGAATGAGGAATGCTCATTTCATTTTCCCTTTTCTTCCTGAGGATGAGCCTTTAAGACATCCCACCGTGTGGAAAAGCACTACGGGGCAGCACCGAGTGAGCGTAGTGGGCTGCTGTCTCTAACCAATTTCAGAGCAATATCTTCTACAGTGTGATCATATTGGTACAAATAATAGCCATGTGTCCTTATCCAGCATCACTGAAACCAAATCCTGAAATGGGATGATCTTGTGTTTTGAAGCTTTATGGTAGTATAGGAGAATAAGCCAGGAGGTACAGATACACCCATCTAAGAAAAACAGCTTAACTAAAAGCTGGAAAATTTTTGAGCATGTCAAGAATGTCAAGTTAAATATAGTTTAACCATTTCAAGATCCCTGCATTTTAGGGGTATAACAATATATCGCAATACAAAAATGCAACCGATACGTATTGTGGGAAGTGACGATATGTATCGTGGATAGTCCCCCAAAATAAAAATTACTGGTGTGAGAAGAAATTCTCACAAAAGTTTTATGGTGTGTTCACACCGAACGCGAATAGAGCGTCAATACGCGTCTAGTTAAGACGCTGAACATTCGCTCGCGTATTTTCCACTTTTCAACTTGCGCGGACGACATTCGAGGCAAACGCGTCGCCCAATTTGCGTCATTCGCAATGTCCGGCGCAAATGAGCATTGACTTTGTATGTAATGTACTCGTGCAAATAATTAAATTCACGTTCGCTGTGAACACACCATTAGTGTCAGTACTACATTATACTACTATATATAATGTTGATTATAATGTATAATAATGCTGATAATGCCAAATGACTTATGTAACTTGACCAGTAAAAGTGTTTAACTGTTATTTTAAATATATGAAGAGTTCAGATGCAAAAGCCTCTAAATGCCATTTGAAATTTTCTTCTAAAATGACCATTTTTATCAAGCTTGTATATTTAAGTTCAGTAATTTCACTTAAATGACAATTAATAGGTAATCTTCATTGCCATTTAAGTGAAATTACGGAACTTAAATATACAAGCTTGATAAAAATGATCATTTTAGAAGAAAATTTCAAATGGCACTTAGAGGCTTTTGCATCTGAACTCTTCATATCTAAATATATCTAGTCAGAAAAAGCGCAAGAATATTCGTCTAAAATAATTCTGTATTTTCAGCTTCAGAATCATGGATATTGTTATTCTGGTGTCACCATTGTCCTTGGGTTAGTCCAAACCAATTCATTTAAACTTGGAATATCGCAATAATATCATATCGTGAGTTCAGTATCGTGATATGTATCGAATCGCTACATGAGGGTATCGTTACACCCCTACTGCATTTACTTTTCTAGCTGTCTTTAAATGCAAGAACGCAAGCTGTGTGTTTGGCCTCTAATTCTTTCTGTCTATCTGTTTATCTCTGGACATTAGGGCTGTCAACTTTAGTCGTTTAGTCGACTAATCAGTCGATGCCGTCTTGGTCGACTGAAATTCTTATCTGGTTGACTCAGTCGCATTTTTTTTTTTCTTTGCCAATAGAAATACATTTTCAATGATTTACTCCCTGATATTTATTCCTTTATAAAGCAGTTATTTATTACTGTATTCTAAATATAATTAGCCTATGTTTTATCCCCAACTTTAAATGCTTTTAGGCTATTTCTTGTAACTGCGCCACAGTTTAGCGCACACACATAACACACTCGGGAACCGCACCTACTGGCTGCGCTGCTGCTCGCGCTCAGTAAGGGATGTACCGGTAGGTAGTTTTGCTGTATTCATTCAGTTCACGCTACTTTAGTCGACAGAATGTCCAAGAAATCTAAATCTTTTGTCTGGCTACATGTTTGTGGAGGTAGGCGACGGTGGCGACCGCGTTGCTCCATTATGAGCGCGCACATCGCGTGCCTATTTGAAATCAAACTTGAGCGCGCAAAAGACATGAGCAGCTCTTTTAACGGCTTTATCATACTGACTCAATAGATTGTTTTCTTAATAGGTTTTTATCTGTACACTTGACTCATTTGAAAGTAGCCTAAATAATGTAACAAAACGAAATTAAACTTATATGCTATCTTACAACACAGCCTAGATTTCAGATAGTTTTTTAGGCTATTTTGTCTGTTGTTTTAAGACGCCTAACAGATCGGCTGGACAAAAGTTAACCCATAGCTTTGTAAGTAAAGAAGAATACAGCCTGTATAAACGAGAGCTTTTGTTAGGATTTTTCATTATGTGGCAGATAGCAGTTATATTATTTTGTAGCGTGTGGTGTGATCAGGTGCGCGATTGTGACCGTCACTATAGACCAAGGACAGAGCTCCTCACTTGCAGTTAAACAAATCACTTAATTTTCAAAGAATTGTATTATTATTATAGTTTTATTTATTTTCGATGTTTTTTCGTTGTTGTTTTATAAATGCTCTATGACAATTGTTTAAAAATGTTCAATCAAAACATCCGTTTTTTTTTGTTTGTTTTTTTTTAGTCGACTAATCGTCGCGCAGGACAAGACCTTGGTCGACTAAGGATTTCTTTGGTTGATTACAGCCCTACTGGACATATACCAAAGGCAAGCCTCTTTTTTCTGAAACTCTGACAAGGCTTTCAAAAAAATGCCCCAGCCCAATTTTTGTAAACATCTTTCTCTGAGTAAATATTTTCCAGATTATCCTCTTGCCTGCCAGTACCAATGCTGCGATTCTCACATTATCCTTTCCAACTATGACAGCAGCACAATTCATGTTTCTCTGGAAAGATGCTATCATAGTAAGTAATAAGATCCAATCAAATACAAAAAATAATTTTAAAAGAAGAAGGGAAAAAGAAGGGTTTTGTGCCTTGGGAAGCCACGCGAAACTGAACAGCTATCCCGAGTGCTGGGGTGAAGCCTGTGGCATTAGGGGCTCTTCTGGACGATGAAATGATCGAGTGTCGAGGTGCCTGTGTATACTAGCAGCACAGTGGCTGTTGACATGACAGCAGTCTAGCCCAGACTCACTTTGGCTTCTGGGATTTTCCAGGCCCAGAGCTCCTGGACACAGTCTGGAAAAGAAACGAATTGGAAGAGAGAACGAAAGTGAGAAGGGGAGGAAAGGAAGCCTGCATTCCAGTGTGGTGGTCCAAAAGTCTGCAAAATAGCTTTCCAACCAAATTCAGCCCTAGGACATACACAACATTACGCTAACATTTCCTAAACGTTCAAATGATACTGTTTTCCAGTATGTTTCCGAAGAAATCATGCACAGTCTACCGTATCCACTCAAAAGGGTATGAAAAGGAAAAACGTTGGGAATCTTACACCTGGTACAATCATCATATCAACAAAGCTTTGAACCTCTTTTCTCGCTCGTACAAACAGATCCCACTGTCTGGCATATTGCTCTGACTCTTCCCGTAATCCCTCTGTTTCGCTTCATATTTCTCCTACCGGTTCTCCATTAATGTTTCTCATCTCATCCCCTTTCTATGTTTCTCATCTCATCCTCTATCTTTACTCTCCATTTCTATGTAATCCATTCTTTTCCTCTTCATCTCCCTCAAACCCATCGCCCTCTTTTTCTCTCATAAGCTGGGGAACGGTCTGTGAATGAGCAGTAAATTGCTTGCCCTCCCAGTTCAAACCTAATTCACACGGCAGTTGAACAGGTTACCTGCCCAGCCAACAGGGCAAAGGGGCACAGGACAAGAAACTAAGCTTTTCCACGGACTCTGAACGCTGTTGATTGGATCATCTTTCTCAGGGTATGTTTACACGGAAACGATTCTGAAGAAAAAAATACAAAAGTGGCGTTTGCGTTATCACTTTTTATTTCTGCGTTTTAGACGAGCGTTTTGGGTGAGAAATCCGCGTGCATATGGTGATGCAAAATGTGTGAAATTTGATGTAGTATGCACTCCAGGCGGCTAGGTGGCGATGTGAAGCACTGCCACACAACAACACCAAGTCTGCGCGCCTGCGTACAACCTTCACTGTTACGCAGACTTTTGCGTTTTTACCGGTTTTTACCCTTTACACGGGAACGCAGCGGTGGCGCATTTTTAAGATTTCCACTCTGGAGGGTGGTTTCACTTTTTTGTGTTTTTAAGCCCCCAAAATGCCGTCGCCGTGTAAACGAAAGGCACATCGAATAAAATATTTTTACGTTTTCACCCGCGAGCGTTCTCGTGTAAACAGGGACTCAATGCATATCAGTCTGACCAATCCAAGTTCAAAAAGATTTTGTGCTTAAATTGTGACCAACAGTCAATACGTTTTCCAGACTTTTCAGGTCCGATCCAAACAGACCTCCAGGAACTAGGGATGGGCAATGATTAATCACGATTAATCGCATCCAAAATAAAAGTTTGTCTTTGCATAATATATTTGTGTGTAATGTGTATAATTAATTTGTATATATAAATACCCACACATGCATGTATTTTTTAAGAAAAATTTGTAATTAATATATCAAATATTTATATGTATGTATAATATTAATTATATATATATAAAGTATATACATGCATGTATTTCTTAAATGTGTACATGCATGTGTGTGTATTTATATATACAAATTAATTATACACACTACACACAAATATATTATGTAAAAACACACTTTTATTTTGGATGCGATTAATCGCGATTATCGTTGCCCATCCCTACCAGGAACACTAGGGCCTCGTCCACACTACTGCGCTTTCGTTTAAAACGGAGACCTTTTGCTACGTTCTGCACCTCCCATCCAGACTAAAAACTTCTTTTGCGTTTTGAATCTCCGGAGGGCGTTTTAGTGAAGACGGGACAAACAGACGACTTTAGAAACAATGGACGCAAAGGCTCACACTCGGCTCTATGATTCGGTGTCATCAGTCATGACGTGTCCACCGCTTACCTGGCACGCGCATGCCCAGTGTTGGTAAATGGTCACGTGATCAGCGTTTTCAGTCGTTTTAATGTGGACGGAGATCAATTTTAATACGCAGCTAAACGCTGGTGTGGACGTAGATCGTATTTGTATTCAATGCTCTCATTTTTAACGCAGTAGTGTGGACGGGGCCTAGGAGTCCCTCAGCCATCTAGCTAAATTCAGACACCAGGGAAATGCAGGCAGGGGGGCCAGATGGCAAACCTTTCATGTCATGAGGAACACTTTTTTTGTGTTCTGCAATCAGCCACAGCCACATTAACTTCATTTGTTGCCAAGTGTAGCAATGATCCCTGAGCCACAGGGAAGAACACGGGACCTGCTACGTAAATGAAAGACCTTGATAAACACTACCTCTACCTGAAACACATAATTTTCCTGCTTCAGTGGATAGCAAGATCTGTACTAATGCACATCTATGTAGTCAAGAGAGCATGAACATGCTACTTATCACCTCAGAAACCAATTCAGTTAACTCAGTGCAATACAATAATCAGACCATAACTCAAAAAATGTCCACTACACCACACCTCCCTGTAAGATACTTAGGGTCAGATTTATAACAGCTTGTGCCAGCGCAAACCATCTTTCTGAAGTTAAAAAAAACTACTGTCAGTATTTACTAAACACATTAAGCAGTGAAAAATAAGGCGGTGGACAGTTATTTTTGCGGCTGGACCTTATTGCATATGCAATGCATTTGTAGGAGTTTCCCTTTCAGAAAGCACATCTTAAACCAGATTGCGTTGGTCATTATGGGAATGATCTGACTTCGACTGTGTTCCCAAACAGTGCTGTTTTGAAATTGCGCTCTTATGTTAATTTGCCCTGTTTAGTAAATCTGGCCCTTACTGTATCTCAGAACTCAAGTCTACCTTTTGGACCCAAACCAGTCTCACATCAGCACACATGAGCAACTCTAATAAAGATGCATTAGATGATCTGCATTGGAAATTTGTAATAACCTTTGAGAGAAGAACTAGACTTTGAGAATATGAATGTCCAGCAGGTATATCTATAAGAGCCGGCTGTGTTTCATTAATGTTAACTGATGAGTTTGCAGTGGTTGTCTGGAAGCGTTCCTGGAGATCATGCTGGGATTCTTATACAGCACTCTGAGTACAGGAAGTACAGCATTCCTATAGCACATAAACTGTGTAATAGCTACTCCCTCCTGAGACTAACACAATAACACACACACACACACAAGGACCTTATAAAGGAAGAAAAACATCAGCACATACAAACCAATTGTATGTACAAAATCAAGAAATTGATACCTCAGCTTTCCATCTTGGAGTATTGTAAAAAATAAAGCAGATACCTTTATAAAAAAAAATTCAAAAGTCACAATGAAAACGAAACTACGATAAATAGTCAAAATTGCAGGAATTAAAGTCGCAAATTATAAGAAACAAATAGCAACTGCGAAAATATTGAGTGACACTGCAAGTCAAATTTTGTCAAATTTTGAGAAATAAAGTAGCAATTAAACAAAATAACTTTGTAAGATATAAATTGACAAATGAAGAAATAAAAAGATATCTCACAATTACGATAAATGGTCACAATTACAAGAATTAAGCCCTAATCTGAGAAAACAAATAGCAACTACAGGGAATGAAGTCACATTACAAAATAAAGTCACATAAATCGTGATTAATCGCATCCAAAATAAAAGTTTATGTTTACATAATATATGTGGGTGCACTGTTTATAATTATTATATATAAATACACACACATGCTTGTATATATTTAAGAAATATTTCCATGTATAGATATACATTTATATTATATATAAAAATACATATTTTATATATAAATAATATTTTTTCTTAAATATACATGAATGTGTGTGTGTATTTTTATATATACAAAGTAATTATACACAGTGCACCCAGTAAACACATACTTACAAATTATATTTTGGATGCGATTAATCGCGTTAACGTTTGCCAGCCCTAGTGGAAATATACATTGTCTTTCAAGTCAAAGAGGAAGTGAATATTATAAATGTTTGGCACAGTATGTGAGCTATAATGGGACTGTGATTAAGGAACCAATGATAATCTCCAAACAGTGGCACAAAAGCAAGATCCCAGCTGTCACCATGCAGCCACGCTACGAAACTAAAATCTGCAAATTCCTACGAGAGATCGAAAGCCAATCTTCAAAATCAATTTTCTTTCACATCAAGCTTCTTTGTTGCCCACAAATGACTTTTTTTTAACCGTAAAGCTGCAGTAATAACGTGCAACTTCCCTTTGTTATCCTTCTGCAACCATGGCTCACTGTCATCGGCATTAAAAAGCCAACAAGCAGCTTAAAGGTCGCCCATCTAGCAGAAAATGGGAGATGCGACATTAGGTTAGCACCATGCTGCTGCTCATGCAACTTAAAGCCGCCGCACTGCATTGATGAAAGAGAGGGACAACGGTCTGCAGAAAGGTCACATTATAGCAGCTGTGTGAAATAGAGTCACACACTTCAAAACTGTCTCTCGTTTTGTCTCGCTCTCCCATCACCTCCTCTCTCTCACCTTTCGGTCTCGTGCTCCAGCTCCCTAAATCCCCAATCACACCTCACAAGTTCCCATCATCGAAAAGGTCAACAGGAGCAAGAACACATCCGCGGCGACTTCCAATGAAACGCTTCCTCGAGGAAGACCATGCAAAGGTGATGGTGGAGGTCAGGCCGAATCAAAGAGGGCACCCCTAATCTATTCCAGCGCCAAGAGTGAAATAAATTACATTAATTATGCATTACGCTAGCTGTTTCATCCAAGGGACCCTGATTATAATAGCTTCAGAGTGTTAGCATACACTATACGTTGCATGCCACCAAATGACCCCGAATTATCCAAGAGGTCGGATATGGAAACCTGGAATGTAGTTAATATGTTGTTAAGTTGATTAATCTCCCTGATCCATCAATTATGAAATTGAGTTGCTGCATTCAAGCATACATCCTGTGCACTGATGCTCTAATTTAGGGAATGCAACATACAGTGCGGCAGTAACCTTCACGTGGATTAGCGGGACTTCAACTAAAGATTATAAGCCTCTTCATGCTGCTGCAATGTGGTTTAGGCACATCAAATAAGAGGCAAACACTCGCATGTCAACGCCACACACTCACTCAAGCACGCTCATTAGCATTGAGAGTTCCCATGTGCATCTACAATATGATTTTTCACATACACACTTGGCTGAGAGTATGTGATTGAGGTGCTCTACACTCACACGTCCTTAATGAGGATCCAGATAAGGAGGTCCATTAAAACTCAGGCGGATGCTGATGATGTCAACTCATGCCCAGTGGAAGAGGTTGAGTAAAGGACCAGTGTTGTCAAAAATACCATTGGACAGGCAAATAACAACTGCCAAATTCTAATCAAAAGAGAAACACACAGTTGGGAAAGAGGTTTATTCAAGCTTATCAAACATTGATGGGATGGTGGTCTCAGAAGATACACATGGAGTGGTCTTCAACATAAAGCAATCTCTGACAGTCTTCCTGTTCTACCTCAAATATTCAGTTTTTTTCCCATTATCTTTTTCCCAAGCCTCTTGTGGTGTTTTTCATTGTGTCTTCTTCATCTCTGTGTGTCCTTTATTGCACCCTGCTTCTCTTTTTTAGCTATTTTGTGTTTCTTATAACTTTCATAGAATTTTATGGCTCTCTAGAGGCTGTTACACTTGACTCTTCCAGTTTTGGTCTCATCTGTCTCTCTTCCTTCCCCCTTTCCCTGGCTCCTGCCTCTCCACCTGACCCCTTCTCACATAATCATTCATCACTGCCGAGCTACAGGCTGCATTTCAGACGCTAGTCAATTTGCAAATGGATTGGTCATATGGCGCTTTTCCACTGGCATGGTACGGCCCGGCTCGGCACGGCTGCACTTGTGGCACTTTTCCACTGCATGGTACGGCCCGGCTCGGTACGGCTCACTTGTGCCGCTTTTCCACTGCATGGTACGGTACTGGCCGGTACGGCTCACTTGTGGCGCTTTTCCACTGCATGGTACGGCTTGGCTCGGTATACAACTCACATGTGGCGCTTTTCCACTGCATGGTACGGTAAGGCTCGGTATGGCTCACTTGTGGCGCTTTTCCACTGCATGGAACGGTACGGCTTGGTACGGCTCACTTGTGGCACTTTTCCACTGAATGGTAACGGTACGGCTCCGGTAAGGCTCACTTGTGGCGCTTTTCCACTGAATGGAACGGTACGGCTCGGTACGGCTCACTTGTGGCGCTTTTCCACTGCATGGAACGGTACGGCTCGGTACGGCTCACTGGTGGTGCTTTTCCACTGCATGGTACGGCACGGCACGGGACGGCTCACTTGTGGCGCTTTTCAACTGCATGGTACGGTACGGCTCGGTACGGCTCACTTGTGGCGCTTTTCCACTGCATGGTACTGGCACGGCTCGGTGACGGCTCACTTGTGGCGCTTTTCCACTGCATGGTATGGCACGGCTGGGTGACGGCTCACTTGTGGCGCTTTTCCACTGCATGGAACGGTACGGCTCGGGACAGCTCACTTGTGGCGCTTTTCCACTGCATGGTACGGTACGGCTCGGGACAGCTCACTTGTGGCGCTTTTCCACTGCATGGTACGGTACGGCTCGGACGGCCGGTACGGCTCACTTGTGGCGCTTTACCACTGCATGGTACAGCTCGGCCCGGTACAGCTCACTTGTGGCACTTTTCCACTGCATGGTACGGTGACGGCTCGGTACGGCTCACTTGTGGCGCTTTACCACTGCATGGTACGGCTCGGCTCGGTACAGCTCACTTGTGGCACTTTTCCACTGCATGGTACGGTACGGCTCAGTACGGCTCACTTGTGGCGCTTTACCACTGCATGGTACAGCTCGGCTCGGTACGGCTCACTGTGCGCTTTACCACTGCATGGTACAGCTCGGCTCGGTACAGCTCACTTGTGGCGCTTTTCCACTGCATGGTACGGCTTGGCTCAGTACAGCTCACTTGTGGCGCTTTCCACTGCATGGTACGGCTCGGCTCAGTACGGCTCACTGTGGCGCTTTTCCACTGCATGGCACGGTACGGCCGGTACGGCCACTCGTGGCGCTTTTCACTGCATGGTAAGGGACGGCCCGGTACGGCTCACTTGTGGCGCTTTTCCACTGCATGGTACGGCTCGGTACGTGGACTGAGTTTAGCTAAACTGGACTGTACTTAGCTAAATTGAATTGACTGGGTTTAGCTAAACTGGATTGAGGTGGATTTAGCTTAGATAAACTGGACTGGATTTAGCTCGACTGGACTAGTCTCAAGCAGATGTTTCTGTCAGGTTCACTTGTAGCTAGAGTTCCCTCCCCCATCCCATCAAGTATACAAACTAATCTCAGACAGGCCGGTGTGATTGATGATGCTCCATTAATATGACCACCTCGCACATCAGCCAGCAGATTTACGACGGTGGCGACGGGACGATTTGGCACAGGCAGTGGCAAAAACACAAACACATGCACACAACTACTGTATGCTCGTTCGTTCTTTCTATCCCCCTTTCACTTTCACAGCTGCACTATAATGAGGATCCACATCAAAATCCAGCGTCCTCATCAAGCTGCAAAACAAATACGCACAATACCATCTCTCGCTTTGTCTACAAACACAAACACTCAACACAACACATGAACACGAGGCATGCAAATTTTATACATACACCCAACAAAATATCCATCCACAGACGCACACACATATTCTCACCTCCTCCCCCTTTTAATGCTGACGGAAGAGATTTACAGGGCAGTGGAACAAAAGAGCGGGTTACACCGAGTTCAAATCATCATATGGTGAAAAAGCCCTGTGTTTCATTAGCAACTCAGCACAGTCTGAGCCACGTAGACACACATGCACACGACTTAAACAGCAGCATAAACAGAGCTCTAGAGAGGGTTCGGTCCATCTGATACACAGAAAACAAGATGTTACACTTTAAACACCCTGGGGTCAAGAGGGGGAGTAGTGACTCGTTTAGAGGAGACATGTTTACTGTGACTCTTCTAGGTCCCGTGAGGACCGGCATGTGTTCTCCCAACCAGCTGAGAGCGGTCGTCTGCGTGGACAGTCAACGCCAGGGTGAGTAAAACGACACCGGCTTTTGAAATCATAAGGGCCCTACTCTGGATTTCACACTGAGTATGTCCCCCGTTGCAGTAAATATAACAGCAAAAGAGCTCTGCAACACAAAAGCCAGCAAGCAAACACATGCACACACTGTTAAAAGAAAGGAAACTAAAATAAAATACACAAAGAACCTTTGAGAGACAAAAGATGAAGGACTAAGCATTTGGTGAGGATGAATATGCTGGGAGTGTGTGAAGCTATATTCAGACAAACTAGTCAGAGAGTATATTTTGGAAGCCACATGACATCATGACTTTTGCGTAAACATACACGCCACTTTCAAGTCAAGTGGCGTGTTAAGGCCAATTTATACTTCTGCGTAGGGTGCGCGCAGTAGGTACAGCGTAGCATACGCACAGACGTGTACCAAACCGCCGTGCCAAAAAGCACCTCCTCAAAAATGTAACTACACGTCGTGACGACGCGTACCGCAAGATCTGTGATTGGTCGGCTTGGTAGCAACGCATTTCCTCCTACGCATTTCCGCACGTACCATCTCATGCATTTACACACGTACCATCTCCTCCGACATCTTCTCTCGTTTCTGCCTTTTAGTTTTAGTAATTTTACTAAAATTAACTGTTTTTCCACCTCAATAAGCTCTAACTCCAACATGATCCGCTCTCTTTCAGTCACCATTGCTTGTAGTAACCTAGCCGCTAGGAATCTAAACACAGCGGAACATTAAAACCCTCCGCCGCCAACTAGCGTTTCGGAGCAGTACTGCAGAGCAACGTGCGTAAGCCTACGCCGTACACTACGCCGTACCTTTGACGCAGAAGTATAAATTGGCCTTTATCTAATACGAGTTTTGAGTTATCCGCGTGTATGCGTGTATGTCTACGCCATTAAATGTCCGAGAGATTCTGCGTGTAGGCATAACGACGTTAAATGTATGAGCGAAACAAAGCAAAATGTAGATCTACATCGGGGAGCGATATTTTTTCCTTAGGATGGTAGGGGAAGACTCATAAATGCCATTAACCCCAGTGACGGGTAAGTTTAGGGACGGGGTTGGTTATATATTTACAGTGTTGGGGAAGCTACTCTGAAACTGTAGTTTGACAAGCTACAAGCTACTCGTAAGTTAAAGTAGTTAAACTACAGTCAAGCTACCCGTTTAGAAAAGTAGTTAGCTACACAAGTTACTATCAAAACGAAGCTAGCTACATTGAAACTACTTCTGCTTTTTTTGAACAACGTATATTATAAATAACTGAATAAGTCTCAGGAATATTTTAAGTAAACTATTTAGTGATTAAAACAAGGCAATGCAATTACGATTTCAAAGAGTATTGTCATATTACACACAACACTAAAATATCTCTGACTGTTTGTCAAAAGTGCAAAATTGCAACAAATAGCCTACAACATTGCAAGAACGAAATATACATCCAACGTAAATTGCATGTAGAACATATTCTCAAAAATACCGACTGAACTTGGACAAATAAGGCCATGGGTAATTAACGTTAGTTGTTTCTCCATCCTCCAAATCTGCGGTCACTGTCTTGCTATATATAATCATAATATAGGTGTGTCAACCCACTTCTGTACGTCAGTGAACCGTTAGCCGCAAGATGCGTGATTAAACAACAGGTGGCGGTAATGGCAAAAAAATGAGTTTGTAATCTAACAAGAAGAATATCCTTGCATCGCGCTGATTCGCGCAGGCTCGACAATGTAGCAATGTAGCTTTTGCTCGCGCTACACCGCTACTTGCTGCAAAAGTAGTTAGCTACTGGAAAAGCTACATTGTTTAAAAAGCAACAGAGCTACTGCCAAGCTACTGAAAAATGTAGTTAAGTTAGTAGCTACGCTACTTGTAGTTAACTACTCCCCAACACTGTATATTTATATATGCAGAAATGTAACGTAAAGTCAACGGCGTTCATAAACACGCTGAAAAGTGTGTTATGCGTGTTGATAGTACACCAAAAATGGAAATGCGAATTGGCCATTTTATGAGATCAGTCTGTTTGAAGAGAGATTTGTTTGTTAGCCAGTCTGCAGACTTGCACATCATCACTGAAACCACAAATTCCACATGCTGCATTGTTATTCTGCACTACATCAGAAAGAGACTCTCTTTACTCTGTAATACACTTTCAGACAGACAGAGAGATAGATAGATCAACGATAAAGATCAGCTGAAGGATGTAAGCGGTGACCTAATTTAATTTTCATGTTTTACAAACAACTGTCCATACTACAGATAACTGAAAACACACAGCATAAATAAACAAAGCATACATTTCCCTTCATTTGTATTCTTATACAAAAATCTGTGCAACATACCAAGACATAAACGAGAATGGGAAATATTCACACTCTACACGTAAACAGCATACTGATGAGTATGGTATTTAAATCAGATGAATATGAAGAGCTGTTTGTCAAGACTCCTGAGGTGACATAAACGTTCATGTTTACATTCATATTCATCATGTGTTCACCTGCAGCTGCTTCTAGCATTCATATTTTTTCTCTTGCACTAACATCAATAAAATAATGAGCGTGTCAGCTGGCTTCTAGATTAAGATGCGTCCGGTATAAGAGTGTGTGTGTGTACTTGAGGAAAAATGTCTGTCCTTAATCACTAAAAACGGATAAAGATGCCTCCCGGGAGTGGCAAAACAGAGGCCGCTGATGTGTGACTGCGTGTAGGCAAGAATGTCTATGAGATGAGACACTTACTATGCAAAGACAAGCATGAATAGTGTGATTTCAGATAGGAATTCATAGATCTATTCACAAGCGCTTGTCACAATTCGCCTTTGGAGTTCGTGCTTGTCCTTGCATGGCATGTGTAGCATTATATGCTGTTTACTATCAGTCTCATATGTGGATTGGAAGGCTGGTGGCCTCTAGTTGCCAGGGCAACGCATACAAATAGCAAAAGGTCTTTAATGGGTGATTGAAATGCGACAGCTCACCTAAGCCAACATTATTAATATGTATGTGGAGTATCATCTATGACAAGCACCAAATGTCAGGCGTCTGAGAGTGATCTCGGAAGCTCGTTCCCTGCTGGCGTCGCATTTAACCTCTCGCGCGGAACTCAGAGGGACGGCAGGGGGGAATAAGCACGGGATTGCAGGCGTAGCGTGCGCACTCTGGGAGCCGTCCAGGGGATGGGATAAAGATCTAAAGCCGAGGCAAATGACGTTAACAGCCAAACATTAATACCCATCAATATGTATGAAGCGCAGCATGTGTAGAACTTGAACTTATGAATTTATGTATTCAAGGATGTATGCATGCAACTTTACACGCTTGCAGAATTCATATGCATGGAGATGCGTGTCTGGACACATGTTGGGAAAGGGTCAATGGCACAGTGTCTTCACAATTTCAACTAGAGAATCATTTTCGGTAACTGAAATAAAATTGGTAAAACTTTATTTTAAGGTGACATAACAGGGAACTGTGTATTTACAAGTAACTAACACTAACGTAACTCTCTTGTAAGTACATGCGGTTAATTAATATTGCTCAGTACTGGTCTTTTTTAAATAAGTACAATGTAATCACTTTAAAATGAAGTGTAACCTAAAATATAAATATAAGATGAAAAAATTAAACTTGAAAAATGAACTTGGCTACTAACTAAAAAACATAATTTAAGGTGAAGTAATAAAATACATAATTTAAGGTGGAGGTTACTAAAGCTATATAAAACTGAAAAAAACATAACTGAAAATATTAAAAATAACAGCAAATTCAAAATATTACACTATAATAGTAATAATAATCATCTTTTTAATAGGGCTGACAAACGATTAATCTCGATTAATCGCATCCAAAATAAAAGTTTGTGGGTGCACTGTGTATAATTATTGTTGTATATATAGAAATACACACACACACACACACACACACACACACACACACATATTTAAGAAGAAATATGTATATATAAATATTTATATTTATATATAAATCTATATAGTATATAGATGAATATATACACAAGTGTGTTTGTGTGTATATATATATATATAAAAATAAAGTGCATCCACATAAATTATGTCAACACAAACTTTTATTTTGGATGCGATTAATCGCGATTAATCGTTTGACAGCCCTAATTTTTAATAATAATTATTTCAACTCATTATGCTTTCTGAATGATAAATGAGACAGTAATAATAGGGCTGGGCAAAAATATTAAGTCATGCTTTACCTGTGTGTCTGCTGTCTAAAATAAAAAGTCTGAGTACTGCAAAATAATGGCAAGCAAAAAAAATTATATTAAGATGTTGAGCCATAATTTATCATTTTATATTAATTTTCCATAATGTTACAATAACAGTTTACACAAGAAATGCAATTTAAGGTTTACTCAACACAGATCAGGTTTTTGGTGTTAAATATATAGAAAATTAACATAGTTTGAGCACATTTTCATTATATACCTCGTTAGAAGGTTCTCATTACTTTGTTAAAAAGGGCCACTATTAATTGGAATATCCCCAATTTCTCAGGATAGAATCATAATCTGAAACAAATCGAGAATAACGTTAAGTCCATATTGATGTGGATATCACTATCCATCTTACTGATGAAATAGGCAGCAAACACTACATTAATGTGCTTTAAGCCATTGCACTGGTTTGTTTATCACTTCTCTGAGACATCTGTTGGTCTCAGGTAAACGCAATCACACCGGTTACGTGAAAAACGAGCCACAAGCATACTCTCGTCTTTGCGGTAGAACAGCTGCTGCGATCAAGCTCCATCACCCCGGGCAAAAACAGCAATCTGGCTTCTGTTTGTTGAAAACGGCATGATGGGACATCAGTACTCATCCGATGCTGAATCTGAACAAACACAATTCTTTCAAACTGCCACTGAGCGTCGTCTTAAAGAGTTAAGCCGAGCAAGAGACTTCATCACTCGGATGCAAAGACCAGAAGTGATTTTATTATTTATTCATGGCATCATCAAGATACCAGTTCTCCTAAAAACAGCAGTGGGGAATATAGGTAAGCTGCCAAGACATGCAAATTAACCTCATTCCTCCCACAGGGATCGGCAGTGATGTTTTGCAGGGCTGTGCATCCTCCACAGCTCTATTAGTAATCCACTGACTTCTTCCACTTAACTTCAACCGAGAGGGCAAACATTAAATCTTGTGGCATAATGTCGAAATGAGCAGGGAGGCGGAACAAAGTCCTCACAGGTTGAGACTCGATGGAAGAAACAGGTCCATGGTGCAAAAACATATCTTGCCTGAGGGTCAACCATGTTTAATTGTGAACATGCATAATATTCACAAATAAATATCAACTCTGAGAAGAACAGTCAATATGGAAATGTCAAATCCATGTTTTGAAAAAAAGGCTGCCATGTTTTAAGAGATAATTACTTTCAAGGTGCATTTTGCTCCAGGGGGCCATTTTACACTATCATAGAAAACATGGTCAAATCTTAGAAAATGTCACATTTGGGGCAACAAGTTGAAAGGCCAAAGGGTGAAGGTGGTTTCAACACTGGTTTCTTTACATATGCCTTTTTAGTAAAAATAAGTTAAAGAATGTGTGTATTTTTATGTTTGTTTACATTCATTCATACATTTTTATTCAAATACCAAACAACGACAGCGTTTTTATTTATTATTACCTGAATAGAAACTTGAAGTAGGCTGTGTAGAGTCCTATAGACATGTATAGTATGTGGACAACTCACTCAGGTTTTGACACACAGCTCGTGTCATGAGTGAACTACAAAAAAATCAGTTCTCCTGCTATCCTGAACAGCTGCTTTATAGCAAATAACCACAGTGTGCATCACCACCACATCAATACACCAAGAGCAGGCTGTCTATTCTTTCAGACCAACATCTGTGCGTCCAATAGAATACATTTCAGTTCAAATCAAGCAGTTTAGTAACTTTTACACATGGCGGTTAATCCGATTAAAGGTTATATTGAAGAACTTACCGGTACAGACATCTTGAGCCCCTTCTTTCAATCCACCACGAGCTTGATGCTGATGTTAACGGATCAGTTTCTTCCCCTCAGACGGTTTTTCAGCAGAAAACATCAATTTGTGTTGTTAGGATTCTCTCGGAGTCCTTCTATTCCATGTTGTCTGTGGTAAGGGTGCAGTCCGAGTCTCGATGGGGTGAGAAGTTTATTGTGAATGTTTTAGATGCGTCTCCTCTCCACCTCGCACGAGCACCGCTGCGCAGTTCACCCTCCTTTCCGGAGATCTGCTGCTGGGCTAGATAATAAAATGCTTTTTAAAAATAAAACGCGTCTCTTCTTCACTCGTTTTCCCCCGTACAGCAAGGAATGACTCGCCTTTGGTTTGTCTGTATTGCGGTAGTGTACACTGACACTTCATTGCACAGCTCGCGCGCCCCTCGCTCTCTCCCTATGATGGAATCATCAAGTTCCGTTTAAAGGCACAGTGTCCAGTTACTTCGCTGTGGATAAACACTATGCGCTGTGAACAGTATCGTGTATTTACATTCGATGTATTTATGCCCGTTTTCGTGGTATTGATGACACTATGTTTAATGATATACTGTTTACTTTCCCTTGTCTCACTGGAAAAAATACTTTTTGTGCACATACAAATGAATACTTGAAAATTTAGTCTACATAAATTGGCATTAACAATTCAGTTAAAGAGTTTAAATCAGTTTAGGTGTAAATCTTTGATCAAATTAGCTTCCCCTCCCTCTTGCAGCAACATCTCTTCACTTATCTGGTGACGTGTTTGTTTACTGGCCCAAGTGCTACAACGTGCTAATCAATCCAAACAATTCAAAATCAAGTCCCGCCCATAGACTGTACAAAATAGGTCCCGCCCCTACATTTTTTCTTGTTTGAGAAGACGTTTCAAAGATAGGCTATACATCATCACAATAGGGAAGATTATTTCAACTTGCATTTCATGCTGACTTAATTTATTAATGCCCAAAGTATCTCATGTGAGTAAGAGAAGAGATATGGGAATTTATTTAGTCTACGAGGGCACATCAATAAAAGATAATACAAAAAAAATAGCAATGAGCACGGATAAATAATTTACAATAAAAACTGCAATATTTCGCAAAATAATAATTTTGATTTTCAGGTAACTTTAATTCGCTGTGCGTGCATGGAAGGCTGTACTCCCACTTTGTCGCTGCTCATACCAGATTTCGGCAACGGGCTCTATGCACGGCGGTATTTCCGGTGAAGGTCTAAGGATGCTCAATAACTTCCACCGATCGTAGAGTCCAGTGCAATACCGAGAATTTATATTGAATTTTATACTCCATGGTTATACTAAAGAAACGTTAGTCACAAAAACAGACACCCCTCGTTGTGCTTATGCTTCTTTAAAATTATATTAAACAAACATAACTATATATAAAATTACATCTAAAGAATCCTGAAATAAAAATGTAAAAAACTGTTTTTAACATGGATAATAATCATACATGTTTTGGAGCATAAAATCATCATATTAGAGTGATTTGTGAAGGATCATGTGACACTGAAGACTGGAGTAATGATGCTGAAAATTCAGCTTTTTTCAGAGGAATAAATTACATTTTAATAAATATTAACATAAAAAAGTCATTTTAAATTGCCATAATATTTCACAATATTACTGTGTTTTTTGTGTATTTTTTATCAAAAAATTGCAGCCTTGGTGAGCAGAAGAGACTTCTTTTAAAAACATAAAAAATCGTACCTATCTTAAACTTTTGACCGGTAGTGTATGAAAGTTTCGTTTCAAAGACGGGAGGACAGTAAATTTTGAAGACTCTGCCATAATCCCATTTTCCTCGGTTTTCCTCCGCTTTAATCTCCCCAACCGGAAACTGACGAGCATCCTTGCGTCAAATGCGGAACTTATGCGTGCATATAGCCCATTCTAGATAAATGAAAAAAGATTGTGATGATACTTTTTAGCTTTTGACAATGAATGCTATTTCACTCAAATCACAGAACATCCCTTTATTGTTGAACAAAAATGTGGTAACTATCCTTGGAAAATGTCTAAAATGTTCTAAAAGCCCTATTCACACCGTCACACACACACAAGCTTGGAAAAACGACCATATCTGCAGAAATGAGAAGGACTACAGTGAATAAAATATACAGTGAAAGTCTATCTTCAGTAGCAATGTACCCATTAACATGATGAAACCACTTGCAAACATTCTAGCATTTGACTTTACAAGAAACACCATTAATAATGTAGATTGGCCAAAAGATGCTGATATCAACAAAACGTCTGGCCTTTCAAATTAGCTGACGCTGGATGATGTTCTAGGGATGGGGTTACTGACAAAGATTAAGCACGTCTTCAAAAAAGTTTTCAGAAAAAAAATTCCCTTTAAGGAAAAAAAACTGTGTGTTATTTCGGCAGATAGAAGTATGTGTTGTGGAGGACAATTAGTTTATAAGCAGTATCATTCCCAATGCTCCCACTGACAGCTATGCCATGAGCACTGTGAATGGCTTTTAATTATACAGGGCAGCTGCCTGAAGGAAGTCAAAGGTCCCGTTCTTATCTTCAAATGTCTGTTAAATTGGTGTCATGACACTCCCTGCCTTCATCTGCCAACATTAGCCAATGTTCAGAGGGATAAAATACAGGAGAGGAGACCTTCAAAAAATCTTTCTGGTGGGCTGCCAAACCAGTTCAAGGCTGAGTTTGCTGCAAAGACAGAGAACAACAAATCTCTCTGTGGTCTGCAATTTGATATTAGCCATGAGCAGGTCCATACAGAGTCTGCATCGGCAGAACTGCAGATTTGGAATGCCACTCATTCATCAACTTATACATATGCCACCCTCATTTATTAAAATATTTTGTGTAATTTGATAAAATTTACACATTTGGCCCATATATAAACAAGTAGTTCACTTAAAAAAAAAAAAACTTTTGCAGATAATTTACTCACCCCCATGTCATCCAAGATGTCCATGTCTTTCTTTCTTCAGTCGAAAGAAATTAAGGTTTTTAATGAAAACGTTGCAGGATTTTTCTCCATATAATGGACTTCAATGGAAACCAAACGGTTCAAGGTCCAAAAGACAGTTTCAGTGCCCACCCACATCTGAATTTCGTGTGGCCCATTCGCACGGGATAAACTTAGCCTGTGATTTTACTCGAATTTACTGACTTATCTCCCGGATATGATGTCATTAGGCTATAGCTTTGAAATGTCTTGTCTTTATTATGTCTAGCTGTATATAATAAACGAAATAAAGAATTGTCCTTACCATATCCTGCTAAACATGTCATTCATCTCCATCTAACCGTTCTTTTTGTTTTTGCTCTTCTGATGGTTTTCAACTGAAACAGGAAGTGCTTCTGGACCAGTGTTGTTTACATCTTGTGAAATGCTCTATATTCTCCACGAAAGATGGATAAAAAGGCGCAGATGAAACAAAAACCTTAAAAATATGATATACGATCCGGCCAAATCACAGAGATGTCGATTCCGCACCGGGACTAATATTATCACAGGGCCTCGGTGTTCGGCGAAATATAGTAGGTAATTTGAGGGGGAATTTTTACTTTACAAATTACAGACATGGCCGATTCGCACAGGATTAAGATAACAGACAAACTCCGCATTTATTACAAACAGGTCACCAGGTAATACTAATCCCCTGCGAATAGGGCTTTAGAATTAAAAAACAAACTAAATTAACTTAAAATCATACATACTCAATCATACGGTACTGCACACCGTCACTCGCCTTATGAGAACACACTGAAAACATACAAGCAATTCAGTCTCCCGTTAACCAAGAAAACTCTTTAAAATACGGAAACTTCAAAACTTCAGGAAAGTCTAAATTTTAGAAATATTTAGAAAACCCTATGTACAACCCTGATATGCAAATTACTAGTGATTCTATATGTCCTATTGTATTCATTATATAAAGTCTTGCATTTTCAATACTAATGCAAGACTAGTAGTCTTGAATGTCACTGTTTATAACACAGAGCGTTCATCCTTTGCTATGACGCTTAAAAAACTCTTGGGGACCTAAATAAAGAGTATACCCACTTCTCCAGGCACCACTACATCACTGCATGGGGGTGAGTAAATTATAAGCATTTTTTTTTTTTAAAGTGAACTACTTCTTTAAATGCATTCTGCAAGATCCCACATGCAAAATTATTATGCCATTATTGACGAATTGGAGAGAAAGAAATACAAGAATGTTTAAAGGACATCAAGTGCTTTTGCAAATGTGCCGAAAAAATAGCAACACATCGTTCTAACCTTCCAATAAAGTTCAGCAAGCAATGCACTGGAACTGTAAGGAGGAAAGCATTTTACTGTAGCTTACACAAAGGGAGTAAATACCCAGCAGTGTTTTAAAGCACCTCTTAACTCTGGTGACCTGGTAAGAGGCATTTGGAATATTTTAGCCAGCTGTTATTTTAGATTCTCATCACAGTGATTGTTTATAATTGTCCTCTCAACAGCGCTGTCTATTTTTAAGGTTTCTGCCCCTGTTTGAAGTCATGCACTTGGTGACAGACAGATACACATGCCTGGAGGTAAAGTTTGTGCTATATATACGCAACAGGAATTCTGAGTGGACACCTAAGGCCCTGTAGCTCCAAAAAGGTCTTTTTATATAACACTGCTAGAGTCTACACCTCTTTAACAGCATTGGATCTATGGGTTCATTTGATTGGATGGACAACACTTCTAGCTTAATCTTCTATGTACACTCTAAAAAATGCTGGGTTGTTTTAACCAAATTTTGGGTCAAATATGGACAAACCCAGTCATTGGGTTACATTTTTAAATTACATTTTTAACCCAATGTTTGAGTTTGTACATATTTGACCCAAAATTTTAGATGTAAATAATGCTAATAAATCAGAATTTTTACTTTTATTTTTGTAAAATCACTCAAGAAATGAAGGTAGATGAGATGAAAGAGAGGTGAAATGCAAGTACTGAAATACAGAAAATAAGTCTTGTGAGTGAAATTCAAAGTTGATGATAATGGCAGAGACAATTGCGAAAGGAAAATCAGACTTGTGTCATCAACATGTCTAAGTGTAATGCAAGATGAAAGCATTGGGGAAATGGTAAAAGTGAAAGAAGAAAGGGACGAAGGCATTATTTAGGAGCTAACAGCAGTGTTCAGACCTGAGAGAGAGAGTAAAAATCAGGAAATCAGGAGAGGACAGGTGCATTTGAATAAAGATGAGGACGACAGGCTCCTCTCCACTCCTGAATACCATACACTTACCATTGACCTGAGTGGAAGGGGGAGGACATGAATAAAAATGAGCGTGGTTACCTCTCTAAACTCCCACTATGCCTAGAGTGTGTTTATTCACATGGAAAGAGTGATTTGACTTGCGTGCATGTTTAAAGGATTAGTTCATCTGAAAATGAAAATTCAGTCATCATACTCACCCTCGGGCTTGTCTAATCCAGGGGCTTTCAAGCTTCAAAAAGGACATTTTGAGATGTATTTGTATACATCTTGTATGCTTATATTAGATGTCCTCAGAAGACTACAATAGCATTGAGGAACAGACTGAAGTTATGCCATTATTCATTGATAATATTCCCCCTGTTCCCGGGAAGCTGTAAGTCAGTGACTCGAACTTAGAATAGAATGTAAACAAATCTGGAAACTGGATTCATTGAAAAGATCTGACTCAAACAATGATTTGTTCATGAATAGTTTTTCTCATGGAGCGAATTTCAGAAGAAAAAAATTGATGTTGCTTTTGTCAAGTTAAAAATAAACTTTTGCTGATAATTTACTCACTTCGATGCCATCCAAGATGTCCATGTCTTTCTTTCTTCAGTTCGAAAAGAAATTAAGGTTTTTGATGAAAACATTCCAGGATTTTCTCTATATAATGGACTTCAATGGGAACCAAACGGTTCAAGGTCCAAAAGACAGTTTCAGTGCAGCTTCAAAGGGCTTTAAACGATTCCAGATGATGAATAAGGGTCTTATCAAGCGAAACGATCGCTCATTTAAAACTAAATAAAAAAAGTTTAAGTTTTATAAGCACAAATGCTCGCCTTGCTCTGTTCTGTGACACACGTTCGTGACTCTCCTGTTCGAACTCGTTCATTAAAACGAACAAATCTTTTTCCCAGTCAATTTGTTTGTTTCGTTCATTGAATGAACCAAATGACTCAGAAAAGTATTCGCTTCATCTCGATTCATTCGCCCTTTGAACAGTTTGCACTAAAACTGACTTTTGTGACCGTGAACCGTTTGGTTCCCATTGAAGTCCATTATATGGAGAAAAATGCTGGAATGTTTTCATCAAAAACCTTAATTTCTTTTCGACTGAAGAAAGAAAGACATGGACATCTTGGATGACATGGGGGTGAGTAAATTATCAGCAAAAGTTGTTTTTCAAAAGTAAACTACTCCTTTAAGTAAGTACTGTAAGTAAACCCTTTATTGTCACTAGTCCAGCGAAAATTGGCCATCAACCTGTCCATACAAAAATATATACACAATCCCAGACATATACACGATATGACAAGGGAGTAGACAGGACAGGAAGACAGGGAATGAGATTTCTATCTAGAATGAACCAGTTTATTGGTGTGAAACACAAAGGCCACAGTGTCAGCTTCGAGAACATTGAATTATGTCAGTATCATTGAAATTCCCACCTGCAGAGTCTGATGTCTGCACAGGACAACATCAGAGCACAGCGACTCATCTCCATTTGGGAAATAAGCAATGCAGCAGAGAGGCAGGGGACTACTGTGGGGGTCAGCCATTATAGAAATCTGGATAGATGTGTGGAACATACTGAACGTCTTTCTAAATGGTTGTTGAGCAGCAGGAAATGGCAGTAAACAAACTTTGTGCCCACACAGGCCTACGCACAGGGAGAGGGAAGATTGAAGTATGTAAACAAGACCATTATCTTTAGTTTAAGTGAAAGGATGAAGTGCCGCCCATCCTATCAAAAGAGCCAACATGGTATTTAAAGGAGATTAAGAATTTACATAACAAAAAAAACAACAAACGGTACAGCAAATTAGTCTGAAACATACATAAAACATAATTACAAAGCAATAATAATCGAATCACTAATTATCTAACATCATTAGAGGGACACTACAAATATTCCTCTTCATTTGCACTGTTCAAATGTTTGGGTATGTCTTTTTTTTTTAATCGCTTATGCTCACCAATTTAATGAGTCTTTGCTGAATTGAAGCATTCTTAAAAAAAAAAAAAAAAAAAAAAAAAAAAAATCTTACTGACCGCAAAGTTTTGTTTTCCAAACCCGTTATAAAGAAGTAGTTCACTTTTTAAAAAACTTTTGCTGATAATTTATTCACCCTCATGTCATCCAAGATGTCCATGTCTTTCTTTCTTCAGTCGAAAAGAAATTAAGGTTTTTGATGAAAACATTCCAGGATTTTCCCCATATAATGGACTTCAATGGGAACCAAATGGTTCAAAGTTCAAAAGACAGTTTCAGTACAAACTGCAAACTGTTCAAAGGGCTTTAAACGATTCCAGACGACGAATAAGGGTCTTATCAAGCGAAATGATCGCTCATTTAATAAATAAATAACAAAGTTTACGTTTTATAAGCTCAAATGCTCACCTTGCTCTGTTCTGTGATGAGCGTTTTTGACTCTCCTGTTCAAATGCGTTCAATCAAAATGAACGAATCTTTTTTCGAGTCAATTCGTTCATGTCGTTCGTTGAATTAACCAAATGACTCAAAAAAAGATTAGTTCATTTTGATGAACGAGTACAAACAGGAGAGTCAAAAACGCGCATCACAGAACAGAGCAAGGTGACCATTTGAGCTTATAAAACTTAAACTTTGTTATTTATTTTTTAAATGAGTGATCATTTCGCTTGATAAGACCATTATTCGTCATCTGGAATCGTTTAAAGCCCTTCTGAACAGTTTGCAGTTTGTACTGAAACTGTCTTTTGGACCTTGAACCGTTTGGTTCCCATTGAAGTCCATTATATGAAAGAAAGACTGGATGTCTTTGATATGAAAAGTGGACATCTTGGATGACATGGGGGTGAGTAAATTATCAGCAAAAGTTTTTCAAAAGTGAACAACTCCTTTAAGTAAGTAAACCCTTTAAGTTTGCACTGAAACTGTCTTTTGGACCTTGAACCATTTGGTTCCAATTGAAGTCCATTATATAGAGAAAAATGCTGGAATGTTTTCATCAAAAACCTTAATTTCTTTTCGACTGAAGAAAGAAAGACATGGACATCTTGGATGACATGGGGGTGAGTAAATTATCAGCAAAAGTTTTTTTTAAAGTGAACTACTCCTTTAAAACACTAATTAAGTTTTAAAAGATCTTGCATATTATTATAGTCTTGAAAAGGGGAAGGATTCATGCTCGACTCACTAGTGATTCAGAGATACGTGACTTAAACCCTGCTGATTTCTTTCCTAGATAGATAGTTTTTTTTAAGCAGTCCAGACAGTGGTGGAGATGGAGCGTGGGGCATCAAGGGGGGCATAAGCTGACAAAGCCAACTCTTAGGGAGGAGGTGGAGCCATTCATTATTAAGTCGGAGTAATTAACAGACAAGACATGGTTCATTTAAAAAGAAAGTGTCCAAACCAACTGACGTGATTTATTTCTGTCAAACAGTGAAACACGATTAAAATGACGGCCGGGTAATTACCATACAAGCACTCTTAGCAAAATAAATTCTCAAGACAGTAGTAAGTATACAACGGGGAAAAAACAAAGACAAATGCGCCCTTCCATTTAACCATCAAATAAAAGAACAACGTTCCTGAATGCTTGTACGTAGACAGCCTCAAAATAGGATGGCCGTTAATATTACGAAAAGCCTAACCGTCAGAACAACAGATATGAATTATGCAAAATAATTCAGTTTAAGCTGAAAACCCTTATCTGAGGATCTTGATGAGGTTTTGTTCTCCATTAATGTCACTCTCATTGAATGTTAGGTGTGTCTGATGTACTTCAGCGGATTGTAAAATGTGGTTTCTGAGGAAAAGTCCTTGAGAAGACATGAATTTGAAGACAACGTGCAATATCGGAATAAAGGAATTGTAGAAGAAAAAGATGGTGAGCAAACATTTGATTACGAAGGCAGATCTGTTTTTGGAGGACTGTGACAGGCGAGGGATCTGAAAAATGTTTCCGCATATGTGACAATAAAAAACCGACAGTGTATGCAGGGCGAATGTGAATATGGGACAGTCTGTGTTGTGATCAGTGAATGTGCTCTTTCCTCTTGTCACCGTTTCATGTTGTTCAGACGCACGCTCTTCTCCAGCTCAAACTGCCGCAAGTCCACTCTCTCTAGGAAGTTCTTCCGCTCCACGTACCTGCAGACACATGCAGATGGTGAGGATGTGGAGATAATGGTGGAGGAAATAAAGCACATGCACTAGGCAAGAATGACAATGACAAACACTGTGTGAGTTCAATGACTGCATAAGCTGAATATCATCTTTCCCATTGCGTCTTGGAACGAAACACAACAACGGTGAGTGGGGACAGTGGGGTGTAGGTAAATGTCAGCTATTAAGGCACTCAGGTGTTACTGTGATTTCACACATACATTTTTTTTTTTCCGGCATGCTCGCTCCACAATGCTACTTTGTGTCACAAGTAGTTCGCCAAGTTGTATTTCCATTTTTGGCGTGCTATCGACACGCATAATCGCTTTTCAGTGTCTTTATGAACGCCGATACATTACTGTATATATAAATATATGACCGTCCCTAAACCTACCTGTCCCTGGGGTTAATACCATTTATGAGTCTTCCCCTACCATCCTAGGAAAAAATATATCGCCTCCCAGATGTAGATCGTAGAAAAACACACGGATAGCTCAAAATGCATATAGATACTTGACTTGAAAGTGGCATGTATGTTTACGCAGAAGTCATGCAATATCATACAACAAAATTCAATGGGGTCCAATTTCATTGTATGGATTTAAAGCAACAACATTGAGATGTTTTTTTTTTTAAATATCTTATTTTGTGTTCCACAGAAGAAAGAAAGTCATTCAGGCAATGCCAAAATTTGTCGCCCAAAAGGCGGGCGAACACGGTGCGATTTTTTTTTGCTGTTTTACGAGCTCGCAGAGGACAAAAATGTCCATGTGACGCTTCGGAGCACAGACAGAAGACCCTTTGCAAATTATTGCTGAAGTAAAAAAATAATAATAAGTAAATAAAAAAAAGTTATATAGGTATACGTTTATGAAAATTATTTATAAAAAATATTTTACATAAAATATATATTTTATAAATCAGGTTGAACTCAAAACTGCAATAAAATCAAAGCCATAAATCTAAATAGGTTGTGTTCCAAATTTGAGGATGATATCTCAAAAAATGAGCTTTCGGTAACAGTTTGTTTGGGCGTAGTAACATATTTTCCCCATTTGGTGCCAGCAAAACCCACTGGTGCTCACAGTGATTGGATTTGTTATTTGCAGTTTTTCTCTCTCAGTATTACAAACACACACACATATTTTTTTATAACACACATACTAACCACACTCTGACATCCATACCAACACACCCACACAAATATTGTTGCATAATTTATCCAGTTGGCTCTATAGTATGCCGAAGCAGAAAACAGGAATAAAGCGATATTTGTTTTATAGGCCAAACTTAAAAAAAATGGCACCATCTGATAAAAGAAATAGTAAAAAATACAATTTTGAAGCCTTGCCATCAGAATGAAAGCCTCTTAACAAAGATTGCATAATTTTATAGTTAACTGAACCGGGGATTAAAAATTGCAGTTTTAATGGGTTTCAATGGGGACATTTTTGTCCAAAAGGTGCTGAGAGGGAGTATTTTTTGTACCTAATGCAAAAAAAATTTTTTTTAAGAAAATGACGGTGAAATTGTAAAATTCCAATAAAAATACACACCTGTTCCAATTTTTTTGCAGTTAGTTTTAACACAGCCAAAGTGATAAAAAAAAAAAAAACTGAAAAGGACAAAAATGTCCGTAAGGATGCACAAGGGTTAATGCCGACAGAACAATGTTGCCAGATATTGAAAAAAAAAAACCAAAGAAATTATATAAAAATCCGAAGTTCAAAGCTTGTGTTTTGGAAATAAGATTAATATATTACGAACCACTTTAATAAATTCCTAAAGTGTGACATTAATCCAAAAAACAAGTCCAGATACTGTCACCTTTCCATTATGTGGATCTGACTACACGGGATCTGGCACCCGCGCCCTCACTCACAACACGCTCAAGCCCCGTTCACGGCGCTATAGCTTCTCGCAGCAAAATGAATTGCAAACACTCACATGAGGTGGTTTAAACGGCTAATTAATCATTCAGAGATTTTGTTTTTGAATGTGTAGCCTACTGTAACTACGTTTTTTAACTCATTCACACACAAGGGTGACCGGACGTCCGTTTCCCAGTGCTGAAAACGAGCCTATAGCAAAATAATCACGGCTTGTATATCAATATTTTATATGCAGTTATGAGAGTTTTTAGCGCAGAACTTCATGCGATTTCTTTGGAATTCAGCAGGTCGTATATCACTGCCTCCGTACGATTTTTGGATAAACTCACTCGTAAAGTGCGCCTGGACATACGATCTTCCGACCGTCAGCAGCAAAATAGTGGCTCTAGTGGCTGTACCCATTAGATGTCGGAGGTTATATGTGCATGCATCTAACCTCCCTGTTTATTCTTTGTCATTACAAGACTTGCTAAAACTCAAGGTGAGAGCAGGTGCTGAGAACAAAGAAAATAAAACAGCCCTTTTAGGCTGACATCATTCGGTTTTGTGGTTTTCCTCGTAAATGGTCTGGGTTCAGGTTCAGGTTGGCTGATGATCAGCAGAGAAGGGCATCTCCTACACAAAGCTTTAAGTGAGGTCTAAATGAATTTGTTCTGGAGAGCAGTGTGCACACTAGGAAAACCTTTGGAGCAGAGACTGAACATTTTATTAGATATCATATCACGCATCTACCAATGATGAAAGGAAGACAAGAGAGCAAAAACTGATTGCCTGTGTCTTGTTTGAAGTCCTAATGGGATCTCTGTGAAACACACACAAACATCCACATACTCAAAAAAAGAAAGAAAGAGAAAACAGAGCCTTAAAGGTGAACTCGGCGCAAATTCAACCTTTGGTTTAATAAAACACTGGTACCAAGTCAACCATTCTCTGAGATTTATTTTCATGATAATCGAATGTAAAGAGTTTCATCTCTAAAAACTGTTTAGCGTATAACGCTAGTATATGGGGGCATTTAATAAGAATCGCTGAATTAATACCACTAACAAGGCTCAAAATAGTCCCACACTAACACAGTAACATAATGAGGGTCTCTAAATACAAAACGAAGCATTGAGAACTTTGTAAGTGTACAGACCGTCTTTGTCTTTGTCTCACTTGGATTCTTCAAAGCCAGCCTTTTTGAATAGAATTGCATAAGGCAATTACTGTATGTTGTGGCAGGTATTAAAAAATTAAAGGGATAGTTCACTTTAAAATTATTTTTTTTTATGTTTTAGCTTACCTCAAGGGCATCCAATATGTAGGTGTCTTTGTTTCCACAGTATTTTTAATTTTGATATTTTTAGGTCAAACCGTTCTTGTCTGTCAGTCATATAATGGAGGTCTATGGTCACCACCTCAAAGAGCATGCACAGAGAAGTCCAAATTAAACATGATTTAATGACTCATAAATGTAATTACACGTTGATGGTCTAAAACACGAAACGAGTATTTATATCATTTTTACCTCTCTGTCTTGCACAGACAGAAGCGCCCTCGCCCTCAGAGTACTTGGACGTGACTGTGATTACAAGAGTTAAAAACAATAAAAAATACTGTTCGTTTTCTCACACAAACCGCTCGTTTCGTGTTCTTAGGCCATTGATATGTACTTACATTTATGAGTCATTAAATCATGTTTAATTTGGACTTCTCTGTGCATGCTCTTGAGGTGGTGACCATAGACCTGCATTATATGACTGACAGACAAGAACGGTTTGACCTAAATATATAAAAATTGAAAATACTGTGGAAACAAAGACACCTACATCTTGGATGCCCTTGAGGGAAGTTGAAACATACCAAAAATTTATTTCAAAGTGAACTATCCCTTTAAGTTCAAAGTCAGACAGAGTCATAATATCCCTTCCACTGTTAATTCCCAAAGTTGGGATTAATCACGATGATCTGATTTCCACATTTATATATATATATATACTTATAGCTTGTTCTTCTGGTGTTTAGTAATACAAATAATAATAATACTATGTTTATGAATGCAGAATAGGCCTCTTTGAATGGGTAAATTTGTCTTTTTCCATGAGGAAGAAGTTTTAAAATTTGAAAAATTATGTTTGAATAGTACACTGAATATTTTATAATTATATTTTCTATAATTAAGAAACAGTTTATTTTTCATGGTTTGACCCATTTAAGAGCTATGTGAGTTTAAGAGTAACCCAATTAAATTCCGTAAACATTGTGCTTTCTGCTTGCAATTTTTGCAAAGCACAATCTGGTCACATGAGCGCTCCGTTTCCCTAAATCCCAGCAGAGGGTCACTCAATCCCAGAGTGCTCTGGAAGCTCTGATGCCCAACCAACCGTTTGCCTCCAGAGACTTGAGACCCTGGGTGTGAGCTCTGACAGATCTGGGTGCATTTTTTGTCCTACATGTTGTGAGAGAAAGAGAGAGAGAGCCCTACGACACGAAAACAGCCCTTGCAGTCCTCTGGGCATATAGTTGGCCTAGCGGCCTGCACACTATGCTCTTTTCCAGCCTGTGTGTCCTCCACACCCTTCAGCGGCCCTCCTCCTGAACCACATCCCTCTCAGAGAAACTGAAATATGGAAACAGTGGCAGACCATAATTTCTTCTGCTTTATTTTTAAACCCCCAGGCCAGGTTTTTAATTTAGTAACTGTTCCACTCCCTACAACTGTCTGATGGAGAACTAACACAGTTCTTTTCATCTATATATCAGAGAAGAGGAGCATCAGGCTATTTAAAGAAAGCCAGAGCATCAGTGCTGTGTGTGCAGTGGGGTTTAAAGGAGTATGGGATGCACCGATATGAACATTTTGGCCGATACCGATAACCGATAATTCTTTATATTTGACAGCCGATAACCGATATATCGGCTGATAAATCTAAATCCAATTTTTATATAATTTTTGAAAGCCTGATTGCAAAAACCAAAAAGTCTCACAATTAAAATCCGTCCTCTAACACAATTATAATGTTCTCATTATAATTTAATGTAGCCGATATTACAGCACATTTTGCACTTAACTATATTTTTCCTTTTTGATTCCAATTATACTTCAAGCTATTAAGATCAATCATGTTAAACAGTGCGCATTTTAAGTGTCTCAGGTGTTGAAGGAAATAATTCATTATCTATCAGCTTTAATATATCGGCCAAATTTTATTATCGGGCCGATAACGATAACATAAAAATGAGCAAATATCGGCCAGATACTGATATGGTGAGCCGATATATCGTGCACCCTAGTTTAAATGACAAAATTGTCACTTGTTTCAACCCAAATTCTGTGTTTTGGTGCCTACAATGAAAGTCAATGGGGTCCAAAACACTGACCCAATTCGCTTTCATTGCATAGACCAAAAAAATTGCAACAAATATTTTCATACAAAAAAAAAGAAAAAGAAAAAGTAATACAGGCTTGGGATAACATGAACACAAGTACATAATTTTTCTTTTTGTTTTCAGGTGAACTATCCCTTTATCGCTAGTAAAGCAGAGTAGCCATTAAATGGCATCACTGTATATCATCATCCCCTCGGGACAAGATGCAATGACTCTCCTCCCTTGTTTTTACACCAAACGCATCTGGGAGCATTATCCCAGAGGAATGTAGGATGGGTAACTTAGGTGACAGGGTTAGTATAGAGGGGTGTTCACAACTCTGAAGAAAGACAACAATAAATCTGATGCACTACTGAGATCATCTATGAATGCATGAAACCCAAAAGAGACCTTGAGATTTCACTTCCTTCTAAAACTCACTATGAATGAAATCTTATTATGACGTTGGGCAGAGAAACAAACTATGTATGTGTGTAGATCTAAATTATGGTCTTGTTTAATTTTTGAAGTCTTCTGAGGTCTACAAAACCGATCTCTAGATTACTGGTACTACAGTCGTTCCTGACAGGGTAAGTATACTTAATCTATGAACTTTATTTTCAATCCCTTAAACATAATAATTTGTATCATAATGTTGTAATTTGCCAGAAAAGACCATGTAGTTAGGCTTGCGGTGGTAACCCCGGGGACGAGCAAAAATTAGCTTGCTATGTAAAGAAACTAAGTACCTACTCTCCATTACAGAGCGTAAACTTTTTCATGGCTGACTTTTGGGTATTAATTATACATTTGAGATGAACGTGTTGTGTTGAGGGAATCGATTGAAGGGTTGTGTCTCTTGGATCAGATATTATCAAACTGAAACCCTCTCTCAGAAATCCCAAACTTAAAGTTAGGGAGGGAAGAGTACGAACTGCATTTGTAGCCCTCAAACCGTATTCACTTTATAGCCCTTAATCCTGTAATTGTGGATAAATGTGGGCACAGAGGATCTCAGGTGTGATCCTAATTTTTATTTATTATAAATATTATATCACTGTCTTCGATAAAGTTTTGTCTATCCATTTATGTTTTTATTTTTTATTTTGGGGGTATTTTTGAATTTATTTACTTCAAAAAGCACCATATTCTCTAGGTAAATTATGCTTATTTTATGTTTTATTTTTTTAACTACATTACAATATCATTCCAATAAGTTCTTAGAGCTAAAACCTAAAGATAAGTGACTTTGCTGTCACCTGGTCTTATTTTGGCTTATATTAGAATGCTCTAAATTACAGTTTCTCCCATTCATTTCTATGGATGCCCATTTTTGACCCAAATACAAGATTAAGGAGGGTTTTTTACCCACTTAACTTTGTAGAATTGAGTCAAAAAAAATTATTGTGTGTTCAGGAGGCAAACTTAGGAAAAGTAGCCAAGTCTTGTACCGCTCAGATCAAGGGAAGTATTTTTTAAAAATAAATCAAAACTATTTTGCCCACATTTGTCCAGAATACGATTTTAGGGATAAAATGATTTTACTTTTGCATGATGGTAAAAAATGGACAAAAATGGACGGTCTGTTCATGTGTTCAACCGTGTTTCTGGTCAGTTTTCTGCATATGTGCTTGTGTAGGAGAGATGTGGGCGAGAATGTGACCTCGTAGTGCAAGTGTCTGCCTGCACGCTTCTGATTGGTCGATCAGGAATCAGCCAAAACTCTACAAAGATACAATTGAGTTCAAAAGAGCCCACTTGTCACAAAGCATCGAATTAGAATTTTCATATTTCAATTGGACTTTCCCATTACAAATCATTTTTTCTTTTCTGAATAGGAATTTGGGTAAAAGCGTCTAACTTTAAAAGTTAACAGGAATTTCTAAATGTCCTAATATGTAGGTTTATTGATTGCAGCACTTGAGCTGCATGAACTCTTCAAGTTTGTGTCAAACCTGATAGATCATGATCTTCAGCAAGATCCTATCTTGAGCCTCAATGGAAGAACATCTGACTGTCTGTACATATTGATGTCACAAATGTCCTTATTTGATTAGTGAAATAATGCAGAATAATCATTTTCAATTATACATTTAATTGTTTTTGCATTTTTACTGGTTTTAAACACCACTTAGCTACACTCTGTTTCAACTCCAGCTCAAACGGGAACTATGATGCTCAAATAAAAACAAGAAGTCAATATTCTAAAATGGTATTTGCTTCCTGTAAACACTTTTTTAAACGTTTTGACCCTGGTTTGTATAAGCCTTTTTGGTCCAGCTTTGCACCATCATCTTTTGAGTAAAGCTGAAATCCTACTCCTCACCTCCTCCTCAAGATAGCCATCACAGGCAAGATAAGCAGGCTTAAATGAAGTGCTATTGGCTTAGCTCCCACTCCATTCATTCTGCTGATGGACTGAATATCGTTCCTATACCAGTCAGCAGGGCAGTAGTAATCTCAAAATTACAGACAAACACACATTTACTCTTTGCTTTTTGTTTTCATCAATAATATCGAAGATGAGAAAGAAAACACGACGATGGTTTTGAAGAAAAATGTAGAAAGAATATAATTGTTTCAAATAAAACAACCATAATCAATAATGTATATGTAATGTTGAACTGCTTGAGTTTAAAGTCCCCATTCATTCAAAATTGACCATACTTACTTTGTTTGCCGTTGTGGCACTTATGGGTTACTGTGTAACACGCATCATGGTTAAGGTTACAGCAGTATAGGTTACGATCATCATGGTTAAGGTTGCAGCAGTAATAGCAAATATAAATAGTTTTATAATTCAATTTATTGTTACACCTACTTTTCTAGATCCAATCAGGTGCTAGTTGGAAAAAATCCACGCCCACTATTACCCCTTTTCCAGCAAAGCATTTTGAGAGCCGGTGCCTGTTCGCAAATCAGTTCTTTGTGTTTCGACAGCCAAAGAACCGGTTCTCGGCCAGGAAAACTGATTCCAAAGCGGCACCAACTCTTTGCTGGACTCGAACCTTTCTTTCACCACGTCATGCTTATCGTCGGGGCTGGGGGCGGGTCTTAGATGTGTTCTAAACATCTTTTCTGACCATAATAAAGGATCGCAAAGCCAGGAGAAACATTTGCAGAAACACGATGGAGTCCGCCTTTGTAATTGTTATGCTTGAAGTTGGCGCAAGCGCTTCTATTTTTTTTTATTGAAAACATAAGCAAGAAGAAAACAGTCACAATATAGAAAATATAAAAAAGATTACAAATCAAAGGAAAAGATTAACAGACTTACATATTTCAATTGTTTTTAAAGCCTTCTTGTACACGAGTTAGAGATAATCCCAAAGTAATGTTGTACTTGCAAGCGTTTCTAGCTAAGACTTATGGCGACGTCCACAGTGACGTGACGACGTCGTTCGCTGGGCGCTCACTAGTCAGTGGAAAACCAAACAGGTTCTGAACGGGTTCGCAAGTTGAACCAACATCCGAACCAACTTTCGGTACCAGTTTCGAACCAGTTCTTTTTTGGTGGAAAAGGGGTATATTTTGCCTCATTTAGTATTCCGTTTCTCTCGGAAATACGTCACAACACTGGAGAAAATTTAGTTTGCAACTTCCGGTTCACGAACTTTAAGCTGAACAGTAAATGAACCGGTAAGGCCTTTACTGTCTGCCGGATTAATTAACTCACCCAAACGTCATTTTAGTTGATTTAAAATCAGAGATGTATAGTAGCAAAGTAGAACTACTTAAGTACCTGTACTTAAGTACTAAAATGCTGTATCTGTACTCTACTGTAGTCTTGTTTTTTTCTCATACTTCTACTTTTACTTCAGTAGATATTTTCGATGAATTTAAATACTTTTGACTTCGATATTTTTTAATGTTCTGCTAGTTACTCGTTACAATTTAGGGCTGTCCAAAAGTTAATTGCAATTAATCGCATCCAAAATAAAAGTCTGTGCTTACATAATATATTTGTTTGTGCGTATATAATTATTTTTGTATATATAAATACCTATGCATGCATGTATATATTTAAGAATTATTTGCACTTAAATTCTGTATATACATATAAATACATTATCTATATTATAGAAATATAAATATTTTATATATGAATAACACATTTTCTTAAATATATACATGAATGTGTGTGTATTTACATATACAAAATAATTATATACAGCACACACAAATATATTATGTAAGCACAGACTTTTATTTTGGATGTCGATTAATTCGCAATTAATTTTAGCACAGCCCTAGTTACAATTATAAAAAAAATTATGAATCTATTCGTTGCAAGTTGGCTTTCATTCTGCCTAAATCACACACCAGTTTTATAGGGTAATGGTAACTGATTGACACACACATTCTACAACTAATGCAGAGGTTTTCCTGCAATGACATTTTTTTGGCGTCCGCCACAGCAAATTTGTTTCCCATCAAATCGCCTTATTTGTTTGCTAGTTCAAACTTTTGACTGCTTTCTTTAATAATTACATGACACAATACTTGTACTTTATACTTTTAGTACTTAAGTAGTGAATTTTAAAATAAACTACTTGCAATACTTAAGTACAAAAAATGTTGAATACTTTAGTACTTCTACTTAAGTGTGGGGCTTAAAGAGCACTTCAACTTCTACTCAAGTCACTTTTTTGATAGAGCACTTGTACTTTTAACTCAAGTCCGGGTTTCTAGTACTTTATACATCTCTGTTTAAAATGGACTAAAATTAATGAATTAAAATATAGGGAATTTAAAATTCAAAAATGAACATCAGGTTTTACACAAACTTGTGCAGCTCAAGTCATTATAGACCCCCTGTTGTGAAAATCAGGTTTTTGATGTTATCTATATGTCTGTAGTGTTTTTAGCAAGACAAACCATGTGAGAATTTATCAGTCAAAAACCACTGCTTAGTATTTTCTACAAAACCCGGTTTGAAACTGCCACTGTCACAAACATGTAACCAATCACGTCAACATGCGGGACGCTGCTATTCTCCACTGACTTTCCATGATGTTCAAAGCTACTGGTTTTTAGAGGCAGCTGTCTGAATCTGAGATGGCGAATGGGGAACCTGGATTATGTAACATTAGCAACACATTATTAGCTGTTTGATAACTAAAGCTAAAGGCTAATCATATCAATTACCATTATGTGTACGCATTTCTATTTCTGATATCAATTTGTAGACAACCCTCTATAATTCGCTTTTTCTTCTACTTCTAAATCAGTTTGCGGTTTAAACATAAATGGCTGAATTAAACCAATATTTCCTCATGCCATTGTATATGTTTACTACAGTTGACCAAGTTGATCAGGTAGTCTGAGCAGGTGTGATTGAGAGGAGTCAGGGACTAATTTGCAAATTCATGGATTAGCATACTCTAAATGAAGCAAGGGTGTAGAGTTACAGTCAAGCTATTTTAAGGCATGAAGAAAAAGCTTGTAAATAGGCCATTTTGATTATCAAAGATAAGTTAAAAAGTCAAAATTATTGACTGCAGAGGGACTTTAAAGCAAAAGAGGACAAAAACATTCTGAAATTCATGATATTTTAGTTAATTTACCCAAATTGCTAAGATATCATTTGAATGGAAAAGCAGTTTCAGATTAGAAAATGTTGAACAGCAGTTTCAGATTAGAAAATGTTGAACATTGTATATCTCTTTCATTGAGTTCATCGACCAATGAGAGGTATGCGGGCATGAAGAAAAAGCTTGTAAATAGGCCATTTTGATTATCAAAGATAAGTTAAAAAGTCTAAATTATTGACTGCAGGGGGACTTTAAAGCAAAAGAGGACAAAAACATTCTGAAATTCATGATATTTTAGTTAATTTACCCAAATTGCTAAGATATCATTTGTAATGGAAAAGCAGTTTCAGATTAGAAAATGTTGAACATTGTATATCTCTTCATTGAGTTCATCGAACCAATGAGAGGTGTGCGAGCAGACACTTGCAATGCAAGGCCACATATTTAGCACCCACATCTCTCCTACACATGTATGAGCACGTACGCAGAAAACCAACAAGAGACAACACAGATCTTTTGAGAGAGAAAACAGTAATTAGCAGCAGTCTTATAATTTGGCCAGAACAGAATATACTAACTTTTTTGTACTTGGCAAAATTCCTCTAAATGCTCATCCCTAGTCAACCGCAAAGGTCAGCATGTTAAATCAAACGCATGTGCAGCATATGGTTTTACCCAAAATACATTCATTTCATCGTCCAGTTAACTTCGGTGAATAATTAATGAATTGAAATGGCAGTGAAATACTATACGCCAGCACGTCTGTGGCTTTAAGCACTTAAGACGTTTAATTATATTTATTCAGCTCTGATGAAAATCTCGAAAGCTAGTGTGAGACACTAATGGGAGATAATATGAGATGATGTGTTTGTCTGGGTCACTAATGAGGCTTAAACATACCCTTCTTTGCCTCGATTGTGGATTGCCAGCTCGTCTGCCGATGCCCTCCTCCTGATTTAAAGGCATCCCAGTCCATCTTAGACTTCTCCAAAGTGCTCATCTTCTGCTTTTTGCTCCCAATGCGATTCAGGATGCTCCCCATGCCCGCTGGCCTCTTCACACTAGAGGAAGGAAGATGAACATAATTTGGATCAGAATTTTCAAATATTATAAACGTCCGCTTCGAACTGCGAAGGGCCAAAATGTGTTTTTAAAGGGATAGTTCATTTTGAAATAAATTTTGGTATGTTTTAGCTTACCTCAAGGGCATCCAAGATGTAGTTGTTTTTGTTTCCACAGTAGTTTCAATTTTTATATTTTTAGGTCAAACCGTTCGTGTCTGTCAGTCATATAATGGAGGTCTATGGTCACCACCTCAAAGAGCATGCACAGAGAAGTCCAAATTAAACATGATTTAATGACTCTAAATGTAAGTACACATTGATGGCCTAAGACACGTAAAAGAGCTGGTTTGTGTGAGAAAACAAACAGTATTTATATCGTTTTTACCTCTTGTAACCACAGCAACAAAGCGCCTGCGCGCTCAGATCACTTACAATAGGTAAATCGATACAAATACTGTTTGTTTTCTCACACAAACCACTCTTTTCGTGTCTTAGGTCATCAATGTGTACTTACATTTACGAGTCATTAAATCATGTTTAATTTTGGACTTCTCTGTGCATGCTCTTTAAGGTGGTGACCATAGACCTCCATTATATGACTGATAGACAAGAACGATTTGACCTAAAATATCAAAATTGAAACTACAGCTGAAAAAACAAGAGACACCTACATTTTGGAAGCCCTTGAGGTAAGCTAAAACATATGAATGAAATTAATTTCAAAGTGAACTATCCCTTTAAGGCTCATTTTTGTTGGATTTTAAAGTGGAAGAAACACAACATGTGCATCAAAATCTTTTCTAATAAATGCTGGAAGATTTAAAATGTTGATCCAAAGTGGAAGGTAGAGCCAATCTTATGTTGGCGATGCATGGCTGGTATGTTTCTCGCAACGTGGAACAAAGATGTGTTCTGAACGTAACCAAAGTCAACCTGACACTGAGGTTGTGCTTGGCTGCAGTAATGAAATGTTAAACGATCTGTGGAATGAAAGAGCTGAAGAGTCCAGACCAGCGGCCCTCCCTCTCATATGTGGGTGCCAGGGGAGTGTGTGTGTGTGTGTGTGTGTGTTGGGGGTCTGCAGGGGGAATAAGGGCCGGCAATAGGACCTTGGGGTGCATTAGAGGGTACCGGGGTGTCCAAGGACAGACGGTTTCACGCTCAGGCGAGTCATAGGAGAAAGCCTGCCATGAGGAACGAGAAGGAAAATTGTGTGTACGTGTATGTGTGTACAGGAAGATGGTGCAATTGTTTTCAGAATACGAAATTAATGAAAGTCTAAATATAAAAAGTTTGGGTGAGGAGGTGTTGCAATATCAATTTAAAAATACAGAATGAATCACAATCTTATATAAATCAGTTGTTAACACTGTCTTGTCTCAAGCTGAAAATAAAGGCTCTGAACTTGTATTACTTCACTGCAGCGTAAAAAGATCAAGACGATTTAGCAGGACTTGTGTGTTCATAACGCACTGTACATGCACACACAGAGGAATGGAGCCAGACACACATGACTAAAGTCTAAAGATCTGACAAAATGCATTAACATCTGTGCGAACAACATTATTCAAGGAGCAAAACAGGAAGGAAAAAACATGCAAGAGGGAAAAAGAGGAATGTTTCAACACATCTGCAAGTTTAATTTAATGCCAGTTCAATTCCAAGATGGACAGGAAATCATTCTTTATAATTACTATTTTCCACTTTTTACAATAGTAATCAAAAATAGTAAGACCAAATTGCTACACAGATAAAACCTGTACTTTACCTTAAAGGAGTAGTTCACTTTAAAAAAACAAAAAACTTGCTGATAATTTACTCACCCCATGTCATCCAAGTGTCTTATGTCTTTCTTTCTTCAGTCGAAAAGAAATTAAGGTTTTTGATGAAAACATTCCAGGATTTTCTCCATATAATGGACTCCAATGGGAACCAACGGTTCAGGGTCTAAAGACACTTTCAGTACAAACTGCAAACTGTTCAAGGGCT
Source organism: Hybognathus amarus (assembly GCA_030378365.1). Taxonomy (NCBI): domain Eukaryota; kingdom Metazoa; phylum Chordata; class Actinopteri; order Cypriniformes; family Leuciscidae; genus Hybognathus; species Hybognathus amarus. The sequence goes on from JAQIUQ010004821.1 coordinate 112,875, forward strand.
TTAAATGATTCCAGACGATGAATAAGGGTCTTATCAAGCTAAACGATCGCTCCTTTAAAAAAAAACAAAGTTAAGGTTTTATAAGCTCAAATGGTCACCTTGCTCTGTTCTGTGAAGCGCGTTCGTGACTCTTTCATTAAACTCGATCATCAAAATGAACAAATCTTTTCCAGAGTCAACTCATTAATTTCGTTCACTGAATGAACCAAATGACACGAAAAGATTCGTTCATTTTGATAAACGAGTTCGAACAGGAGAGTCATGAACGCGCTTATATGAGCTTATAAAACTTAAACTTTGTTATTATTTTTTTAAATGAGCTGATTATTTCACTTGATAAGACCCTTATTCATCATCTGGAATCATTTAAAGCCCTTTGAACACTTTGTAGTTTGCACTGAAATTGTCTTTTGGACCTTGAACCGTTTGGTTCCCATTGAAGTCCATTATATAGAGAAAAATGCTGGAATGTTTTCATCAAAAACCTTAATTTCTTTTCGACTAAAGAAAGAAAGACATGGACATCTTGGATGACATGGGGTGAGTAAATTATTAGCAAAAGTTTTTTTTTTTTTAAAGTGAACTACTCCTTTAAGTTATCCAAAGTTTGCCAGCCCCAGTACCCTTGTGTTCGTTGGCTATGTTTAATCAATACAAGTAAATTATTTAAAATGTTTTATACATGAATATTATAATGTTTTAATATAATACCGTTTCATATAACAGCTGTTTCAGTGGAGATATTTTCATATCGGTGGCCGCGTCTAGCCAGACAACACACAAAAATAATGTTGTGGAGCAAAAAATCAATACTGTAATTATATTCCCTCCGCATCCACAAACTTCCAAATTTCAAATGACTGCTGCACGATTGAAGGCTTATTAAAGTCACAAATATTGGCACGAAAAACAATACGATTTCACAAAAAGATTTGAATATGAGCAAATTAACAATATAAACTATTTCACAATTGGACTATGTAGCTGGTAGGAGGCACATTTCTAAAAATTTGGAACTGGTTCCTATTTACCTGTCCATTCAAAAGCAAGAATTCAAAAATATTAGCCCTGCCCACAGCAGAGTCTTATTGGTCAAAAATTCTGCTCCATATTCGGAATATTAAACACCAACTATTCTGATCTGATTAGCTAATATTTTTACTTCAAGTGTAAACAGACAAATTAAATAGTTAGAAAACTGAAATCATTTCATTTTTAACATATCTTAGACACATACATCTATATATATTCCATACAACAGATAACATAACAGCTTAGTCAACAGAACCAGTATGTACACACAGAGAGAAACAGGAACACTGCTTAAACCTATTCTGACAGGGAATCAATATACAATCAGGGCTCAACTGATAGTCAATCCTGTGTGCCATGCAGCAGCGTCGATGTGAACGTTGGGCCGGGAGCCAGACCACAACGCTGGGCCAGAATGCTAAACGCAGAGCCAAGGTGACTGTATCCTGCTTCATCAACCATAGTGCTGAAAAGAGAAAGATGATGTAACAGATATACTGTATACAACACAGTCACAGGCCAATCAAATTCAATATAATGGACTATATGCCAACATGGGCACTTAAAAGCAAAAACACACAAATGGGAAAACAGTAGCCCAGAAGTCTGTGAATCTAGTCCATAGTCTTGTTATCAAGGCACACACACAGTCAACGTGTCTCAGCACTCTGTGGAGGAGGAAGAAAAGGCTGGCGATTCCTTTCAAGACAGGAAGTAGATTCCCCGACCTCATTATTTTGGTTTGTCATCGTAAGTTCACAGAGTGGCTCATAAACTCTCCATTGAACAGCAGTTGGTTGACAAGTCTCTTCATCTCCACTCTGAGTAATTATAGCCTTGGTGACATCATAAGAGAAGGCACTACAGGGCATCATGGGAGATGGACGTCAGCTAACCCGAACGCTTCATCTCTATTATATCAGTAGCCTGTTTGCTCATACTCAACTAATGGGCTTTTTCCGCCTAAGGCACGGAATACTGGCCTATTTGCAGGCTAGATATTTTTGAGCAAGTGCGAGATTGGGCCCGTGAACCGCTGCTATAACCCCACACACACGTCCTCCATGAGACCCCAGCACAGCCTCACTGACCCACATTCTGTCTGACAAGCGGACACTGGAAGAACAGCCAGAGGAGAGACTGCAGGGTTACACAATACACATCATAATCACACAGCGCTCACACGCACATTATCCACATGCATATTTAAATAGATAATGTTAATGCAGCTAGTGCTAATGTAGCATTAAGTGGCTTTAAAGGGTCACTCCACCTCTGGAAAGATGAGTGCGTGTTTAAAATGGGTCATTTATGTAGAAGAAATGTGAAATTATTTTTGAATTTGGATCTTTCTAGACTGAGAAAAGCCAGAAAATGTATTTTTGGCTTATGTGCATGAAAGTCACTGTGACTCCTAAAATCTTGTCGTGGACAAGACACATGTTAGGCCCTGTCCCAAATCGCGCACTTCACGCGGACTTGCGGTCTCGTGGACTTGAATTGCGCGTGCTCGCCGAGTCTACGAGTCCGTCCCATTTGGCATTTTAACGCTCTGAAGTGTGCTCAGCAGCGCCCCTTTGTACCCTTGAAGCGGTCTTCCGCGAAGCCCGCATAGATGCAGGCTCCACGCACTTTAACTACCCAGGAATCCTTGCGAAAGGCCAATCAGACAACAGATGGGAGGAGATTTCACTCACGGATTGTAAAGATAGAATATTAAAGGTGTAAGTATCATTATGGTTATGACATAGGCGTACATTTTACCAGTTGTACAGTCTATTCGACCTTTAGAGACCATGGTTGATATGTCAAACATAATAAAAGAGTGTTAAATAATACGATCGCATTATATGATTCATTACATAAATAGAACTAAATATATTGGCTTTACTGAGTCATAAACATATCATGAATATTGAAATCTATACATTTTTCTTAAACTCATTTTCATTTTGTGTTAAAATTGAACATTATGTATTATTATTTACAACTTTTTTATATAATTTACATAACCATGACATCTATTGTAATGCCCAGGTGGCATATACATAGAACTTTAAAAGCAGGCTGTGTATTTCACATGGACATAAGATTTGAGAAAATAAAATAAATCCTGCTTTTGTACTTATACTGTCTATGCAACAACCAGACTGTCTTTCTGTTTCCGTCGTGAAGATTCGAGTCTGTCCCAAAAGTACCTCTCAATGCGCCCTCGAAGACTCGCGCTAAGGGCACTATATGTCTGCACTTCATGACGTAACCGAAGTGTGGACTCTGAGGAAGTCCACAAGTCCGGAGTGTGCCATTTGGGACAGGGCCTTAGACTACACGTTGCTTCCTGACCAGGCGTGATGTCATCGGAGAAGGCGAAACTAGTATCGAGTGACTTCTGGAAACGAACGTAAATAAACAATGGATGAAGCGGTGAGTGTTCAGAGGCTGTCCTGTGTTCAGAAAAAAGTGAAAAAAAAAACGACAATGGACACGTTCCTGGATTGCTTGAAGAGGACAGTATGGGCTGTCAATCCTCCAAAAGAACTTGAAGTAAAATATTGATTTCTTATATATTTTTACTTTTAGTTTTAACGTTAGCACCATCGTCTCTCTTTCGTTTCGTCATTTTTGAAAGTTGTGTACGGAAAAGCTTGTGCTCCTGATTGGTCAACCTCATACATGTGACGGAACCGTCGTGAACGACCGTAAAAAAAAATTAAACATGCTAGTCTTTTTGTCGTGATGTCGTGAAGCATCGCGACGTAGGTTGTCGCCCACTATACGATCTAATTTTGCGTCCCGGCGCCCGTTGACGTTTACGAATCTAGGGTTGCAAAGTTTCCAGAAACTTTCCAGGATTTTCGGAAACTTTCCAGGATTTTTCAGAAACTTTCCAGGATTTTTGGGAAGTTTCTGGAAATCTACCGGAAATATTCAGCCCCTTTGCAACCCTACCCACGACACCCTACGTCAAATGGATCGTGCCAAAATCGGGCTAAAATCATGTAATCTGAACCACTCTCATTCATCTCAATGGTAACTGGTGTAAGGATTACGTGATCTGAAACCAGCCATCATTGCTCACGAGTACTAGGAAATTACTCACCAAGGCAGCATTTATTCAAAATAAAATTTGTGTTTAAAACAAGTTTGTAATTCAAATATGTTTTGAAATGTCATTTATTCCTGTGTTTTTTCAGCATCATTACTCCAGTCTTCAGTGTCACATGATCCTTTACAAATCATTCTTATATTTGGTGCTTAAGACACATTTATTATTATCAATGTTGAAAACAGTTGTGCAACATCAAACTATGTAATGCAGCATAACAAATGGATATTACATGCGAAAAAGCACAATCTACAGCCAAAAAAAGCCTAATTTGTAAAACGAACCATGCAAATTCTACACTGTCATTTGCAAAAGCCACATTTCCTGTAAAGGACGTTCACATACAAATCAAGTAAGGAGAGGCATCAGGATCTGTCTTGGTTTGTGTGTTTATTTTAACTATGATCCCATAATTATGATAGGGTCCCATTTTTTCTTCCTCTTTTTGATCTTTAAAGACAATTTAGGCTGGAATATGAGGCTCTTAGCATCTCTGCTCTGCCCCTAATACGACGAACGACAGATTTACATCCTGTGAACAATGAGCAGCACACCTGCTCATAGACGACTAATGAACATAGACTCGTACACATAAACACACCTGCAGCGCTAAGACCTAGAGTTCAAAGACCTTTTATGCTCCAGGCCCCTGGCCCCTGTGATCAACCACCTGGACTTAGTGGCACTTACAGCCCCGCCTAGACCCTAAGCTGTGATTTGAGCCTTTCATATCCACAAACAAACCTGCTGTGTCTCAATGTTAGCTAAAACACTCTTTCAAATTTCTAAAAATAATCTAAAAGGCTTGACTATACTACACAAGATTTTTGTCCTGTTTTACAGTCCAGACAAGTCAAATTTAGCATTTTAATCAACAGTACATTTTTTGTTAACCTTTTACCATATATCTTGGAATATCGCAATAATATCGTATCGTGAGTTCAGTATCGTGATATGTATCGAATCGTGACATGTGGGTATTGTTACACCCCTAAAAATGAGTAAGTTCAATAAAACATTTTGGCCTTGTGTTTCGTTTAACTTAAATATGCAGTTTAGTGTGTAAATTGCATTTTAATCTCGAACCCAGGTTTGCAAATATACAGTGTGAACCTACTATTTATTTCAATTGTGAACCCATGAGGAACCAGTTCCTCTCTCTCCTTCAGTCCTCACCTAAAGTAACAGTGCAGATATTTTTAGCATAGACAGACAAAGTGTTGAGCCCAACAGTGAATTCAACTGAGCTCTGCGGGAGAAAGATATAAGGAGACATGTGAAGAGATAAAGCCTTACATCTCAAGCACACACTGACAGTTTGTTTTTGCATGTTCAGTAGTTGCTGGGGAAACTGTCTAAAAAACATATGTGTGTGGTTTGTCCTTTCGAAGGTTCTCCGAGAGTGTGTGACACATGCACACAAGACTGGCCTTGAGATTTTGGAAACTAATCTTTATTTCATGTGGGTCTGAGCATATCAGTGTATATATGTATGTGCATGTGTGTGTGACAAGATGTGGAACAGACTCAGAAAGACTGGAATGCTTTGCAGTGCTTCAGGACACAATCATATTCAGAATGAAAAATCATGTTGACATCGCAGCTCAGACTGAAGCATGTTCAACCTCAAAAGCCCTCATACACATAAGGGTCATTGGGGTTCTATATGTGAAGCAAAGGGTTCTTTACTTAACTCCAATGAACCATTTATGCTAAAAAAAGGTTCTATAATGACAAGAACGAACCCTTTTGGCACAAAGGTTCTATATAGGCTATTATTCATTCATATATTACATTATTCTGCAACATTTTGTAGGTGTAATTACATTATTGTTTATTAAACTGTCACATTTTAATTATGCTGATTTTTGGAGGAGAAAAACTGAAATGGCACTCTTCGCGTGATATTGATTATCTACATAAAATGATATAAATATATACATTTTCTTGAATTTTGTGATCATTCACATCCATTCATAAATACATTTTAGGGTCTTGCTGTTTGTCAATAATATGAAATATTTAATCCAGAAAGGACAAAACAAATGATAATGAATGAACCCAAAAGGTTCCATATAGAACTTTTTCCTGGTTACAGAGAACCCTAAATGGTTCATATAATTGAACCCTTAAAAAGGGTTCTGTATAGAACCTTTAGGGTTCCAAATACGTACGCGCTGATAGAACCTTTTAAGGTTCTAAATAGAACCTTTCTTTTAAGATTGTACTATCTACCCAGTATCTTGAAACACAGCTTTGTTTTCAGAGTCATAAAAAGCACTTTGGCCGTGTGTCCACCAAAGCGTTTTTTTTTATTTGGCTAGACGCCGAGCTTTGGGCGCTTGAGAGCGTTTTTTTTCCGTTGAGACGTTTCGTTGCTATGATACAGAATATCCTCAGCATAGTTTACCTGTAGGGTCAAGTCAAGTCAAGTCAAGTCACAATTATTTATATAGCGCTTTTACAATACAGATTGTGTCAAAGCAGCTTCACAGTGATAACATGAAAGTAGTACAACACAGATCAATAATATTGTTAAATATTAAATAATAAATAACCCCAACTAAGCAAGCCAAAAGCAGGCAAAGCAAGGCAACAGTGGCAAGGAACCAAAACTCCATCAGATTGGATGGAGAAACCTTGGGAGAACCCAGGCTCCCTAGGGTTGGGTATCGAAAATCGAGTATCCGACTTGAGAACCCGGGACTGAACTTTTTGTTTTTCCCGAAATCGTTCAGAAAGTTAAAATTTCGATTCCTAGTTTCGACATTCACAGTCTGCTGACCAAAAGAATAAACCGTTGAACAACACCAACGAAGAAGCGTCTACCGGATGTGTTGGCATAACAGCGTGAGTCGAACATGAGTAGCTTACGTTGGCGGTCCAAAGTGTGGCTTCACTTTTCTAAAAAATTTGTGACAAAAGTAGGGCCCTATAAATTCCATTTTATTTTTTCCCAAATTCCGTTTTTCCGTTGTAATTTTTGCAAATTCCGTTTTTCGTTTTAATTTTTGGGAATTCATTTTTTTTACCCTTTACTGTTATTTTACTTGTAAAAAGAGTGTCCTTTTTATTCCATGATCGCAGAAATTATAGGGCCCTACAAAAGGAGTATTTGTGACAGGAGTATTTCCTTCAGAAAGACCGTTGGTTAGCAAGGTTAGCTAAACTTTTTTGACCTTGCCTCTTAAAAGAATCGAAATAGAAATCGATTCAGGAACCGAAATTGGAAATCAGAATAGAATCGTTCAAATACAAACGATACCCAACCCTATTTACCTGTAACTGATTTCGCAGATAATTTGTTTCATACTAAAAAATGTATTTTTCACCCATTTTGTTCGGTTAGCTCTGTTGGTTGATGTCGTTGTACAGAATGAATGTCGTGACAGTTGGTCAGTGTGGTTTAGTCCCGCCCCTTCTCCACTGTGATTGGGTAAGAAGTGTGTGGCTGGGTAAGACGTGACCGTGATGAGCATTGCATTTTATCCAAAGCTGAACGTTTTTCAACTTCGGCGACCAGTAAAAAACGCTGGCCTCTCGGCACTCTCAGCGTGAAAAAAACGCTCAGCGCCTCGTTACACTCATGGCATTTAAAAACGCGTCGCTCCCATTGAAAACATTTGAAAACATACGCCAGGTGCGTGGAAAAACGCTTTGGTGCATACACACCCTTACTCCCAGAAGTTGCATAGTCAGCCAATCAGATTGGAGCTCGTCAGATGAAGAAAATACTTTCTAATTTTGTCAATGAATGGGCTGTAGGCAATCTGTTGGTTAAATTCATTTTAAAAAGGATAAAAAGGCACTGTTAAAAGGATAATCTCAGATTAAGAGTGTGTGGTGTGTACATGTAGCCGTCACTCGTCTGTCTCTGCCCAGCGAGCACAAGGCTGTCACACTTTGTTCACCTTACAAGTGTCCAAGTTCCAAGCTGTCAGTACATTTCCCATCTTCAGAGCCAACGCCTGCTCCCTACTACTCCCTCACACACAGCTCCGATCATCATTCCGCTCACATATTTTACATAAGAGGCCAGTTTGGTCAGTTGCACAAATCCGTAAAGCTTTCCTTAGCTAATTATGGCCTCGTTATATCTGCATAACCGATAAGAGTGAGTTACTATAATCACTTCCAGCCATTTTGCATCTAACGAGCCTAATTTCCTTCCTGAAAGGGTTTTCTCTTTGTATTTCAAGGGAAACCAGCAGGGGCAGTGAAATTTGGAAGGGGATCTGGAGTGGCCCTAAAGTGACTTTCCCCATCTGTTTCCACAATATTGGAAAGGATATCGTACACCCGACTTTCCCCTCAACATTCAGACAATTGAGGCTCAGCAGCTGCACGTCAACGAGGACGGAAACGCACTTCCCGGCACAAGTAGAGGAGCCGTCACAAACCACGGTTTGAAGATGAGGCCTGACGAGGGATGAAGTGCTCTCATTGACAGGCTGAATGGAGAACCACGGGAAAACAGGAAGGAGGTAAAGTGTCTAAACAGCAAGGGTTGATTTGACATTTTAAAAGTGTCTGTGGTGAATTCAACCCAGAAGTTGAGCACTGCTTTGAAAATTAAAGCAAGCACACTCAATATTTTATGTGTGATTCTGCATTCAGAGCCGAAGCTTGATTGTAGGTCATCGCAATGTTTTAAACGCTTAAAAATGTACAAATAAACATCAGCTGAACATCTCAAGGTTCCGATACAATACCATCAGACACAACTGCAGTTTGCTGCCACATATGTACCGCCTCCCGAGATGATGCCTTTCTGTGATCGCTTGTTAACATGCAGCCACTTGGGAGAATTTGCATCTGTTTTGGCAGGAGCACACACACACACACTGACATACAGGAAACTCTCTTTCGGGCCACGGCACATTTTTAGATGCCAGGGGAGTGAAGAGTGGCCTGGTTTTGTCAGAAGCATTAGCTGGGAGACGGAGCACACAGCAGCAGCAGCTCTGATGTGTCCGGCGTGATATCGAACCCTCACTTCAGTTAACAAGCATTCATTATAGCGTGAGGACCGAACTGACGGCAGTGTCCAGCTGTGAGACGACAGGGAACAGGTCATTTCAGGTCTGCTAATGAAATCCTGAATTGGTCTTCTCCATTTAGACCAGAACAAGCTTCCCTCTGCTCACTGTGACCTCATTATGGGTGGGTGGAGTGGTGATATATCTAGCTGGTAACAGAAATACAGTTAGATTGAACTCCACAATGAGGAAGTCATTAGCTCATTTGGTCAAAACTTTTTGATGCTAAGGACCCACCAAAATGACGACCCTAATGTTAAGTACCTATTTTGTAAAATAAAAATGCAGATATATACAGTTTATAAAGATGCATGTATATTGTGTGAGGAAAAAAAAAACACATAACTTAGGCCGCGTCCACACTACTGCGTTTTCATTTAAAAACTGAGAATTAAAACGAATATGATCTCAGTCCACACCCGCGTTTTATCTCCGTATCAGAATTGATCTCAGTCCACATTAAAACACCTGAAAACGCAGATCACGTGACAATTCACCAACACTGGGCATGCGCGTGCCAGTGTAAACAGGAAACGGATTGACTATAGAGTGCCGAAGATATGACGTCACTTTGTAGGACAATTCGGAAGTATAGCCCGACCGATAAAGGCCGAAAATTTTTTGTTGATTTTAAAATCCGATATTCCGATATATCGGCTGAATTGTTGTTTATTTATTTTATTTTTTCAGAAACGCGCAACAAAATATTAACAGATTTCCCTAACATTAGTTATTTGTAGTTATGAGTTTTAACTTAAATAACATTATAATGCATTTTAAAAAGAAACTTGTTTCTATTGTCACAACAGAACAGAGGAACATATTAAAATAAAATATATTAAAGTTCTGCATTTTCTGCATTAAAGTAATGCATTTGACCCATAAACTTTTGGAAAATCGCAAAAAATAATATCTGTGTTCAACAAAGAGTTGTGACCTCTTACACGTTTTGTTTACAAGTTAATCCAAAATTTATACATTTTGAAGCCTATAAAAAGTTTTTAAAAAACACAAGCAGACATAATAAAGTTTAAAAAACCACAAGCATGTCATAACTGGTGTGTTTTATGTCATAGATCAAAACGTGAAAATATTTAGAGGCTTTGTTAACCACAGACCTTATTTCAGGCGATTTGGCAAAAACCCGTTAAAAAAAACCATAGATTTTAGGGCGAGGGAACTCGGAAGTGCTAAAATGCTAACTAATTTCCGTGTTTGGCCTACAAAGTGACGTCATAACTGAAGAATAAAAGAAACGTTAGCTACGGACACGTCATGACTGATGACACCCAATCATAGAGCCGAGCGTGAGCCTCAGTGTTTCTAAACTCTTGTTCCCGTCTTCGCTAAAAGATTCAGAAGATTCAAAACGCAAAACGGAGCAGCAGTGTTTCTAAACTTCTCCATTGTAGGTCTTAGCTTTTTCCATTTTAGTCTGGACGGGAGGTGCAAACATAGCAAAAGGTCACGAAAACGCAGTAGTGTGGACGGGGCCTTAGACAACTTATTTCCAAAATTATTAGGTTTTATATTCCTGTTTATATCCAGTTATGTGATTTTAGTTAATCCATCCATTCATTTTCCAAACCCCTTGTCTTACGTAGGGTCATGAAGTAAAAAAAAAATAATAATAAAAAAAAAAATTATATATATATATTTTTTTTTATTTTTACACTTTCACTTTTATATTATATATATATATATGTGACTGTGAGTGGCGCGTGTGGAAATCATTAGTTTAAGTGGTTTCCCAGAACCAATGTATGTTGTGTTACTCACTCAAGTACAGCAAGCTATATACTATATATTTATAAAATGTAATTGTTTAAAAATGTATATTACAATTTTCCACGGCCCTGCTAGCACTCACTGTGGGGTTCTCCAGTTTGAAAACTTGTGTCAGAGCACAGTGCTAATGATGTCGGGTTGTGTATTTCATCAGGCAATATAATTCTAGTTATGTGGAATAGCTGGGGGCTGGCAATGTTTCTATATAAAGAGAGCATCATCATGAGCCATCACCACTGTGCCCTTGAGCAAGGCACTTAACCCAGGTTTCTAAACACAGCTCAAGACATGAGGCATTGATGCCTTACAGTATGTGACAAAACTAAAATACATAGATAACATGGCATATACCTCACCGCTGTACTATGGATTATTATGAAACAGCCAACTTTTACTCATTAGCATCAAAACAGAGTCTGAGGAACCAATAACTCACTAATACTCACTATATTGCCCTGTGCATGAGAACTAGAAATCATGGGGGGGACTATTAATATTACCGTGCTCAGACCAAAACACTTCTCGCTTTGTCTGTGTGAACTTATACAGTGTATAAATCGAGAATAACACGTTTCTTATTCAAGCAAACCACACAAGTACAGAGATGGTACAGTTCCCAGCAATAACACAGGCACAAACAAGTATAAGCTGTTAAAAAAGTGTGAGATGCAGGACTGTGGAACAAAAAATGTGCAATGTAGAGACACATTATTAAAAGTTGAACTTCTGAACTTCTCCATTTTGAACTGAGAAGTGCATTTTTTTAACGCAGTGTCATCATACGCGAGACACTGCAAAAGATGTGAGACGTCTAGTGTTCACATTGAAAAATAATGGAAAAGTAGCTAAACATAACCCTATAATAAATTAGTCACTAGTAACTAACTTTTAAATATAGAAATATGTATAATTTTTATAACATTTACATTTTTATAAATAACTAATAATATTTCTTAATTTAAATTGTTAATATGAAGGTCTAAAAATTACAAAAGGAAAAATAAATAAATAAATAAAAGGTGGAAATCTATAGTAGATTTGATCACATCACTCTAAACAATCCTGCTTCAGACTAATGTTGGTTTCCCCCACTTAATTAGCATACAGGCGCAGGAAAAAATAAATGTGGAAATTGCGAAATAAATAAATGTAGAAATGTGGAAATATATAAATAAATGTAGAAATAAATCAATAAATACATAAATGTAAAAATAAACGTATAAATAAATAAATAAATAAATACATTCAAAAATACAGAAAGTCATTTATATAACAAAAAAAAATATTTTCACTATATTTTATTTTATTTCTACTTTATTTATTTTTCATTTTGTCATTTTTAGTCCTTCATGTTAATGTTTATTCAAAATATCATAAATGAGTAAATTTATTTCAAATATTATAAAATAATTCAAATATATTAACCGAGTAATTGTTTAACTTTATTTATGAATTAAAGCAAGGTTTTAAGTTTGTCCACACACTGTAGACACATGGCTTGACCCGACGAAGAGGTGTGTGACTGTACTGTAATAATGGGGAGCGAAGTCCTATTTTTAGGGTCCTAGAAATGAGGATCTATAATTAGAAAAGCAGAGCTGTGACTGGCGCATGTGGAAATCATTAGTTTAAGTGGACATACACACAGGTTTCCCAGAACCACTGTGTGTTGTGTTACTCACTCACCAAGACGGAAAGCCAAGTGGAACAGAAACAGGAAGAGAGAGGGCAGATTTCTCTCCGACTCCGTTCGAGTGTGTTGTGCAACTGGCACTTAAAAACGTACGTAAATACGCAAGCTTTCGATTCATTTCCGTAAAGTACAGATTTGTTTGTGTGTTTGTCCAAGTGCTTACATGGAGCTCAGCCTTAACGTCAGTCAAGTTCTGCGATAAGACCACAGAGACACTAGACAATCAATCAATCAGGCTATCACTGGAGCTCAGAAACAAGCATCAGTAAATCTGGCTGGTTCTGTGATCGATAGCACTTGAGACAACACAGAACTACACAACAGTGCTCCACACTTGAACCGCCAGCAGTGAGGTTACATCAGTCTGTGGTGTCCACACAAATGCTGCTCACAAATTGTTTCCTAAAGGTCACCATTCACACATTCCTGCAATCTTGCAGTGTCCAAATGTAACTTTTTGCCTGCCAAAGGAGGGTGAATAAAATGTACAGGTCTTAAAGGAGTAGTTCACTTTAATTTACTCATCCGCATGCCATCCAAGATGTCCATGTTTTTCTTTCTTCAGTGGAAAAGAAATTAAGGTTTTTGACGAAAACATTCCAGGATTTTCTCCATATAATGGACTTCAATGGGAACCAAAAGGTTCAAGGTCCAAATGAGAGTTTCAGTGCAGCTTTAAAGTGCTTTAAACGACACCAGACGATGAATAAGGGTCTTATCAAGCGAAACGATCGCTCATTTAAAAAATAAATAAAAAAGTTTAGTTTTATAAGCTCAAATGGTTGCTCTGTACTGCGATGCACGTTCTTGACTCTCCTGTTCAATCTCGTTCATCAAAATGAACAAATCTTTTTTCGAAGTCATGACTCGAAGGGTCCTAAGATAAGACTCTTATTCATCGTCTGGTGTCGTTTGAAGCCCTTTGAAGCTGCACTGAAACTCTTATTTGGACCTTGAACCATTTGGTTCCCATTGAAGTCCATTATATGGAATGTTTTCATCAAAAACCTTAATTTCTTTTCGACTGAAGAAAGACATGGACATCTTGGATGACATGCGGATGTGTAAATTATCAGCAAAAGTGTTTTTTTTTTTAAAGTGAACTACTCCTTTAAATTTTTATTACTTATTGTTGCTAGATGGAGCTCTGGAAAGAATAAAAAAAAAATCTATGCATCCAGGATAATGGTAAATATTTTTGGAAAAGTGTCAGAATAACAATTTACTATTAAACCTTGCGATGTTGAAGTTCCTAAACAAGTTACCAGCCAACTGGTGAGAAAATATATTTCATTTACTTGCCAAATCCAAATTTTTACTTGCATTTGGCACTTGGCGAGTGTTCATTGTGAACCATGCTCACACACACACCTATGGGCTGCTGGGAAGCAACAGATGGACACCAAGTGTGTCTGTGTGTGGCGGAGAAAGAAACTGAAGGGCTGTTTAACAACATTTCAATCATGTGAATAGTTGACGAGATTACTGGATCTGTGTTCTTATATTTCACTATTTTCAGCTTTTTTTCTACTCACCAAACATAAGCAGAACTAACTGTTTATAAATCATTCCATCCAATCCAATATTAAAGCAAGAATAGTTTCACAATCAATTTATGCACAAATTAGTTCTGCATGTTTCATAAATCAAGCCTATTGTCTATAATACATTTTCGATAAAATAATAAGCATAAAATGTGGCTGCTTTGTCCAATTGATCATACAAATAAATCGGCAAATTAACTGATTATCAAAATAGTAGTTTGTTGCAGCCATAGTTTTTTTTTTTGGTAACACTTTACAATAACTTTTAATTCATTAACAATAGTTAGTGCAGTACGTATCTTGAACTAACCATGTACAACACAATAAAAGCAATTATTTAGGTTAACATTTATTCTTGCACAGACCAAAGCACCCGTGCCTTTAGATCACTTGGACGTGGCTGTGGTTACAAGAGCTAAAAACGATATAAATACTGTTCGTTTTCTCACACAAACCGCTCGTTTCGTGTCTTAGGCCATCAATGTGTACTTACATTTACGAGTCATTAAGTCATGTTTAATTTGGACTTCTCTGTGCATGCTCTTTGAGGTGGTGACCATAGACCTCCATTATATGACTGACAGACAAACGGTTTGACCTAAAAATATAAAAATTGAAAAACTGTGGAAACAAAGACACCTACATCTTGGATGCCCTTGAGGTAAGCTAAAACATACCAAAAATTAATTTCCATAAAGTTATTAACTATAAATCTCTCATATAGGAACTGTTGTGAGATGCACAGAGTGACTTTCCATTGCATGTGAAAAGATGGATGCTAAAGTTTTGAGCTGACTCACAAACGGGAAACAATGTGTTCCCGGGGCGGGGTTTATGTCATTAACCCGGAAGGAATGTCATGTAGTCCCAACCAGCCATTTGTTGTAGTCCTTTTCTTTAAAAGCAAATATCTTCCTATGCTTTGACCTTTGAGCGTTGTAACTTTGATAATATTGCTGTTTGAGCATCAACAACATTACACACTAACTAAAGTTATCATACTTTACCACAATGTTAACACTTGCTAGCCATTTTCGCAACTATGCCAACCTTTCTGACAGAGAAGTAACAATGTAAGTCTGTCCGCACGGAAAAAAAATGCAGGAGAAGGAAGAAGTGTGTGTATTACTATGTGTCAGCAGTTCTGTGTTGAGGCGCAGTATGACACTGTTAAGTAGAGAAACAGAGAGCCACTGTGCCTGTGTGTGTGTGTGTGTGTGTGTGAGAGAGGCACAGTGCTGACTCAAGCCCTCTAACCTTAAATCACACAAAAGAGGCTTAAAAGGAAGAGAAGGAAAGCGAGTGAATATTGCAGAAAGGTACCCTTTGTGTTTAGGCTTTTCTGTGCCTAGTTTAAGCAGAAACCCTGCTGTGCTGGAGCGAAACAGCCATCGGGATATGAAGAGGCTTGATTTAAAGTCACACTGACTGAGTAATGATATCCCAGCACTTAAAAGCCATCAAAACCAGACACCGAGTGAATATAGAGTATTTTTAGCGTGGACATGACAGTCGTTTGGATGATAAAGGGATGGAAGAGGTGGGGTTCAAGCTGCTTTTCCTGCTGCACATGCCAACGCCCAATACTGTATATCCTGTGCAGGGGAAAATATGACTTCCTATTCAGCAAATATTCACAGTCTCAGAGGACAGACAAGAGCGTCCGTCCAAAATAAACTTATGTAAGGAGTGAGGAAGATCACAACAATGATTAATGTACACACAACGTCCTGTCTGGACGATAATGGCCATTTCTGAATGGTTTCGCAGAACATTAGGGAGAAAACTCATTTATACACATCTGCGGCTGAAACACACTTGTGTGCTGCTGGTTTTCCCTACAGGCAGATATGGAAACAGAGACTCGCTATCAAAGCTGTCAGAGATCAATGACACGTCTGACATTCCCTCTAGTCCTGCACGGCAAACACACACGTCTCCATCCATTCATCAGAGCCAACTACACTGAAGGAGATCACATCTAATTACTGTAATATAACAACATCAATAACAAAGAATTAATTATAGTCAAGCGCTAATGAGTTATTCACTTCTGCATCAGTGAAACACAAAACAGAACCATTAAAAACCACTTTGTTTCATTAATTAACCGACACAATGGTTGTAAGCTGTAATTTCACATGTACTCAGAAGAACAGAACGCAGGATTAAAGGGTTTCAGCGGTACCTGGATCTAAGAGGAGGGCGCTTTGGACAGCTGTGGCTCTAGACGATACTGACTTCTCTTCCTCCTTCAGAAAACTCTTGGCCTCCCGGGAGCTCTGCGTCCACCTCTTTGGTGACCCTGCGGATAATAACACGAGATATCTTACAAAATAAATCTTTCAAAATACTATAAACTACTGTTAAAAAGTTTGGGGTTTGTGAGATTTTTCCAAGCATATGTATTTGGAAATAATAGTAAATAAAAGTTTTTTTTTTTTTTTTAAGTATTTTCTGGTTGTCAAACATAAATGGATCATTAAAGGGATGATATACATCTGAATTCATTTGTTTTCAAATGCCACTTTTGGTTTGATATTTTGTGATTTATGAAGTTAAAATCAACATTTTTAAAGGGATAGTCCACTTTGAAATAAATTTTTGGCATGTTTTAGCTTACCTCAAGGGCATCCAAGATGTATGTGTCTTTGTTTCCACAGTAGTTTCAATTTTGATATTTTTAGGTCAAACTATTCTTGTCTATCAGTCATATAATGGAGGTCTATGGTCACCACCTCAAAGAGCATGCACAGAGAAGTCCAAATTAAACATGATTTAATGACTCGTAAATGTAAGTACACATTGATGGCCTAAGACACAGAACAAGCGATTTGTGTGAGAAAATGAACAGTATTTATATCGTTTTTAGCTCTTGTAACCACAGCCACGTCCAAGTGATCTGAGGGCGCTAATTATCGTAAAAATGATATAAATACTGTTCGTTTTCTCACACAAACCGCTCGTTTCGTTTCTTAGGCCATCAATGTGTACTTACATTAACAAATCATTAAATCAAGTTCAATTTGGACTTCTCTGTGCATGCTCTTTGAGGTGGTGACCATAGACCTCCATTATATGACTGATAGACATGAACGGTTTGACCTAAAAGTATAAAATTGAAACTACTGCGGAAAACAAAAAAGCAGATCTTGGATGCCCTTGAGGTAAGCTAAAACATATAAAAAATTAATTTCAAAGTGAACTATCCCTTTAAGTATCAAAAGTGTCCAAATATTGTTGGGCCCACTGCAGTCTTTTTATAGAACAAGTCTTAATATAAATCACATCTTGCGTTCATCAAATGAGTTCAAAGCTTGTCAGTGCTTTGTGCTTGGCAGGATGTGAATATTTTACTGGCTCTGCTTTGAGTGTGTGACTGGCTCATAAACACAATGTACTGGAATTCATTATTAAAAAGCAGCAAGCTAGACAAGCGAAGATGTGATGACAGCATTGTGATTAACTATAACAACGTTCACTGAAAATACCTAAATATTTCTGTATGTTTTGACTTCATTATAAACATGCACATACTATTAAATACAATTACCTATTTAGACAAATCAGCGTTTTGAAATGAACATATTTCTGAAGCACTGTTTCCATAAAGCAATCACTGCTAGATGATCAGCTCTGCATCAGATTAATGAATGTATGCTGCCATCTGGTGGCCATATAAAACACTCACAGTCACACAAGGCAGTCTCACTTACCGAACTTCTTCTCCTGCAAAATCAAACACCTTGGTAATTGTGATTTTGGAGGATTCTTTAGGTTTGTCCTCCTGCTGCTGAGACGCTGTAGAGGGTTTACTGGGTTTATCTGGGACAGCTGTAGATGTAGACTATAAGAGATTATGCATATTAATCTAAGAGACAATTGAATAAAACGAAAGCACAAAATAAAAATAAAAAAAAAAATTGAGTAAATTTTTTTAAGGCATTCTGACCGTAGAATCAAGAATACCAAGACACTGACTGAACCACATGCAAAACACAGTAAGCTCAATGTTTCGCCCAAATTAATAAGTTATAAATAAACAAAAGGAAAGAAATGACAAATGGTAGTACAAGAAAATTAAATAAACATGAAATCATAAAATGTGTGAGTAATTGTTAGAGTATGGAACAAAAAAATGTGCAAAGCTGAAAGATTTTGACAGGCTGACCTACTCAACTCTTAAAGTCGACATGTAATGAAGTTACAAAATACGAAATAGTCTTTTCTTCCCTATTCTGATGTGTCCAAGAAGTGAAATGGCTTCTAAAACCAGAGAAAAAAAGTTTTTGAATGGACGGGACTTGAATGGACAGTTGTGTTTTGCTATTGGATGATCTCATGTGAGTGACAGGTTGTCCTGCCCTCGCAACACACATCATCAGAGAAAAGAAAAGAGTTTGTAGCAAGAGGGAGGGGGTTATTTTGATTAAAGAATACAAGGGCACATAAATGGAAAAAAAAATGTGCATAGATAAATCATTAAAAAAAATACAACAAAAAAGAAACGTCAATTTTGATTTCATGGTAACGTAAAGTTTTTTCCAACACGTCCGTATCAAATGAAACAGAAGTCTGAAATCTTTAACAAATGTTGTTTTGTTTTGTTTTTTACTGAAAGGGATAGTTCATCCAAAAATGGAAATTCTGTCATATACTCACCCTCAAGTTGTTCCAAACCTGTATGAATTTCTTTCTTCTGCTGAACACAAAAGATGATATTTTGAAGAATATGGGTAACCAAACAGTTTAAGGGGCACTGACTTCCATAGTATTTAAATCAATGGAGCCCATCAACTGTTTGGTTAACAACAGAAATGACAGAATTTAAAATTTAAAGGGATAGTTCACTTTGAAATGAATTTTTGGTATGTTTTATCTTACCTCAAGGGCATCCAAGATGTAGGTGTCTTTGTTTCCACAGTAGTTTCAATTTTGATATTTTTAGATCAAACTGTTCTTGTCTATCAGTCATATAATGCAGGTCTATGGTCACCACCTCAAAGAGCATTCACAGAGAAGTCCAAATTAAACATGATTTAATGAGTACACATTGATGGCCTAAGACACGAAACGAGCGGTTTGTGTGAGAAAACAAACAGTATTTGTATAGTTTTATAGTCATTAAATCATGTTTAATTTGGACTTCTCTGAGCATGCTCTTTGAGGTGGTGACCATAGACCTCCATTATATGACTGACAGACAAGAACGGTTTGAAATTGAAACTACTGCAGAAACAAAGACACCTACATCCCCTTGAGGTAAGATAAAACATACCAAAAATTCATTTCAAAGTGAACTATCCCTTTAATTAATTTTTGGATGAACTATCCCTTTAAGTTTCTTAAGTTACCTGCTGAGTGTCTGCACTCGGAGCTGATGCTTTGGGTTCGAGGGCCGACATCACTCAAAAAACTAGCCCAAAGATCATCTGCTTTCTTCTTCTGCTTAACGTCGTTGTCCCCTGTAGACTTGGTTACAAAATCATCTTCTTTTGGCTCATCTTCCTCTTTCTGCTGGCCTGACGAACCTCCTTCACCATCTTCTGCCAGTTTGAGGCATCCTTTTTTCCTTTTTCTTTGTAAATAAGAAAAAGTGAGACAATTTTATTTCATTTAAATAAGAATTTAAAACATATGTCACTGATATTATACCTCATGGGAATGTCTGCTTTAGTTTTCTTCTTTTTCATCTTCACATGTCCTGACTGCTGCTCGTTGGGATCCTCCCCTTCCAGTGCGTCCTCCTTCACACATTCATTCATGTCATCCTCGCTAAGATTATCATCTGATCAATAAAAGGAAAAAAAATAAACCAATGTGAATGGATCATATTTATGACCCTGAGACTAAATAAACATATGAACTAACGATGCATTTGCCTTAATTTTCGGTGTATTGCTGCACTGTTGCATTGCTGTTCGAAAAGAAAAATAAATAAATACTATTTAAAAGGCCTGCTGTCATTTTAAATAACCTAAAAGTGTGGTTTTAAAGGTAGGAAGTCTGAAGTGAAGACCTAAATTCCTCTATGAGTGGGAATATGTCTCACTTAAAGGCAGAATGTCATCTCTTCTGGTCCAATACTTCTCTCAGTATCAGCTTATGTTTTAATATATCGATGTGACCTCCTCCTTTCCCATCATTTATTAAACTAATAAAAAGTCATTTTATTTAGCCCTTTAGTTTCTGCTGTACTCGATTCAAACTAGATTGTCCAGACCACCTCCTACATAAACACACATAAATGCAATACAAATAATATTTATACCCAAATGGAATTTTCTTTACATGCCTGGATATTGAGCACTTATACGTATTAATGCTGAAAATGAATCTGAACAGTCACTATGTTCAAGGATGTCTTCTAACCACTGAAGAGACTCCAGTGCTTCATGATGCAAACCAATTTATAGACAGGACCATAAAAGACCCCTACTGGAATTATATCAGTAAATGTTTTTATCCTTGTCATCACTGTCACAGCCAAATGGACATCTATCAGAAAGGAGAAACTATTAATCATTGCTTGGATCTAATATAAAACACCTGCGATCTTCAAAGAAGGGTCTTAATAAATATATGTAGTACACTCTGGAATAGATAATACTGAGTTAAGTCATTGACTCTAGATAAGTATGTATGAATCCAAAGTATGAACATTAGCTAGGAAATTTGTTGTACAATTGTGTTTGCATATGATGTCAATATCATAATGTAAAAGAAAAAGTGAAGCAGTATATGTGTAGATATATATCTAGCACAGACGGCTTAGCTTTAGCTAACGTTATATCTGTCCTCTTGCTACAACCATGCTAACTTAATGCTAAAATCTCTTACCAGAAGGGACATAGTCTTCATCCTCATTTGAGGAATAACCATCCGAGTCGTAGTCCGAATAATTCATTCTTATTTTTCTGTGTGGTCTGCTGTATCACCGACAAAATCAAAAGAATACTCGAGAACAATCACAAGAAAGACTATGGCTAACCAGCTAGCTTTACTAGACGCTGAGCATGTTAGCTTGCTAGCATCGTCTGATCTATAAAAGACTCCAGAATAGTCGTTTCTTTTCAACTTCAAGTTTTTGTTAGGTTGTACCAACCTAGTGCTAAAAATGAGATTTAAAAAAAAAATTATTAACAATATTAATAACAACTTTATTTTTATTATTACGGGTAATTAAATGTAAAATAGTATTATTAAGGTCATTATTAAACGTAATACAGTAAATAAATTACTAATATTCTGCCCTCTTGACTCTTCAACAACAAAACAATGTATAATAACAATAACTTGATTTTTATTATTACGGGTAATTAAATGTAAAATAGTATTATTAAGGTCATTATTAAACGTAATACAGTAAATAAATTACTAAAATTCTGCCCTCCTGGCTCTTCAACAACAAAATGATGTATAATAACAATAACTTGATTTTTATTATTACGGGTAATGGAAGGTAAAATAGTATTATTAAGGTCAGTAAATAAATTACTAAAATTCTGCCCTCTTGGCTCTTCAACAACAAAACAATGTATAATAACAATAACTTGATTTTTATTATTACGGGTAATTATAGGTAAAATAGTATTATTAAAGTCATTATTAAACGTATACAGTAAATAAATTACTAAAATTCTGCCCTCCTGGCTCTTTAACAACAATAATAATAAACGTATTTATTATTAAAGGTAATCAAAGGAAAATGTATATATTTTTATTAATTAGTATTATTATTAAGGTCATTTTTAAAAGTAATAATAACAAAATATAGTATATACATTTTAATAAGCTATTTTTTTATCTATTTCAACTAATTTTTGCCTGGCTATTTCAACACTCCACAATTTAAGAATAGATAGAATAGAATAGAATAGAATAGAATAGAATAGAATAGAATAGAATTAACAAAAGGCAGTCACATTCTATCCATATGATATGTGAGTCGTGCTATATGGATACCGCGAAGGGACATGCGCTACGGCCATACAGGCCCCGCCCACAAGCCTGTCGCAAATCGCAGTTGACAGCTAGATAATCTCCCAAACCTGACACAGTTGTGGTCGTTAAAACTAATTTTCCCGTTTTTTCAAATGTGTTCCAGAGCATCGGTAGTGCTCTTAGTTTAATGAGAGTAAATCCGCGCGCTCGTCGGGTTTGCGCAGTTGAAGTGGACGTTGATGCAGTTGGAAGAGCATCTGTGCTAAAAACAAACGCTCTGCTCAAGCCCACATTCCTTTTCTAATGCTGTTATTCGGATTTGACACTTTTCTCACGCATGATCGCAGTGTTGATCTTAAGAGAAATTCAGGACGTGGAGATGGGATTCGTTCAGCAGATCCTCAGTTTGAATTTGGTACCGAGGACAAATGCAACCAACTGCGGGAAGAACGACACCTCTCTGTGCGATTTCTCCGGTGAGTCTCCACGCCACAGCCGACATTACTCCTCAGTTCGACCAGCTCGTGTTTGTGCTACTATGACATTCACATACTGTTATTGTGTTTAATCATTTGTATGACTTTACAGTGAAAATGTGGTTAAGCTTTCGAACTGGTAATGGGTTAGCAACTAATGCTAGTGTGTTAGCTTGTCCAGCTAATGATACTTGTGTTCGCTGAAAGAGAGATATCTATCTATCTATCTATCTATCTATCTATCTATCTATCTATCTATCTATCTCATCTATCTATCTATCTATCTATCTATCTATCTATCTATATCTATCTATCTATCTATCTATCTATCTATCTATCTATCTATCTATCTATCTATCTATCTATCTATCTAACAGTCTTTTCTAGCCACCTGTCTACCATTTCATTCATCCATCTGTTTGTGTGTCTATCTTGTTCAAGTTGTGTGACAGAAATATGTAGTTGAACATTTCATTGACAGGATTACAGCACAGGTTTGTAATATAACAAATGACGCTTCACCACTAAATATCAGTCTTAAATTCCACGATGCCAGTCATTTAGATCTTTTCTTAGATTCCGTGGGAAGATGTTTACATCACAGGCGTGGGCAGATTTGATAGACTCTGTTGGCTGATCTTCAGACTTTGAATGTGTTTCTTCATGCCACTGATGTCTTGTTTCAGAGATGTGGTATGGGGTGTTCCTGTGGGCTGTGGTGTCCTCATTGATGTTCCACCTGCCCGCCGCCCTCCTCGCTCTGGCAACACTGCGCAGACATAAGATGGCACGATTTTTCCCCATCGGCATCCTGCTCATGGCTATCATCGGCCCGCTCTTTGGAGGGGTTCTCACTAGTATGTTGCTTGTTTTTTGTCTATACGTCATAAATGATGAATATGAAATGCGTATCATACCAAATGTCTTCTTACAGGTGCAGCTATAGCAGGAGTCTACAAGGCGGCTGGGAAGAGTATGTTCTCCTTGGAGGCGTTGGTGTTTGGAGTGGGACAGTCGTTGTGTGTGTTCATCATTTCCTTCTTCAGAGTGTTGGCGACCCTGTAGCACTCAGACATTGGCACACCAGGCTGCCGTCACCCGAGCGTCATATGCAAAACACGGAGGCCTTACTTCCCAAACAGTCCCAACAGTTTCCTTTGATACAGAGCATGGAGTGACACGAAACCTTACGAAGCTACCTTTAAACTTGTTACGGCGAAGTACATCGTGCACGTGTGTTTTATTGATCGTTATGGATGACATTTTGTTTGTTAGTTTCTTTTAATTTTCATTTCTTAACATTAAATTAGTCTTTTATACAAATTTGAATGAGGTAAAGATGTACATACTAAAGCCCATTCCAGCTTGCTCTTAAATTACGCTTGAGAGGAACAACTTGTATTCACTTTGCACTGATTATATGAATCCTTTAGGCCAAAGGCTAGAAACTTCGTTCTCGTTCCCCTGATCGTGGGCATATTTGGAGAGATTACAGTTGAAAAACACTTGTCTGTGGACTTTGGCATTTTAATCGTTTCCCAGCACAGGATTTTGTGAAGTCTTTAAGAATTTGTTTGCTCCAGGATTTGGCCTTCGCATTGAATATTTCTGTATATATTAGAGTGATATAATCTTGCTTTGACACATGTTTGCCCATAAGATTCTCACCTCTTATGCCTAATAT
Organism: Hybognathus amarus; assembly: GCA_030378365.1. Classification (NCBI taxonomy): domain Eukaryota; kingdom Metazoa; phylum Chordata; class Actinopteri; order Cypriniformes; family Leuciscidae; genus Hybognathus; species Hybognathus amarus. Next base: position 137,181 of record JAQIUQ010004821.1, read on the forward strand.
GCGAATGTAAACCAGATTTCAGCTGAAACCATATAGAGAATCACTTAAATCTTCACCAAAGAAATGATAACACTAATCTACAGCTGTTATACGTTTCAGATATTGCTCATATTAGCTCAAGTGGGAAGATGTTTAATGACGAAATTGAACAAAATTGCTACAGAATGTACAAAATTGTAAATCGTTTAAGAAACCTGAGTTTAAAGGAGTAGTTCACTTTTAAAAAAAAAACTTTTGCTGATAATTTACTCACCCCCATGTCATCTAAGATGTCCATGTCTTTCTTTCTTCAGTTGAAAAGAAATTAAGGTTTTTGATAAAAACATTCCAGGATTTTTCTCCATATAATGCACTTCAATGGGAACCAAACGGTTCAAGGTCCAAAAGACAGTTTCAGTGCAAATTGCAAACTGTTCAAAGGGCTTTAAACGATTCTAGACGATGAATAAGGGTCTTATCAAGTGAAACGATAAAAAATAAAATAAAAAAATGTATAAGCTCAAATGCTCGCCTTGCTCTGTAATGTGTGACTCTCCTGTTAGAACTCGTTCATCAAAATGAACGAATATTTCCCGAGTCAATTCGTTCATTTCGTTTGTTGAATGAACCAATGACTCGAAAAAAGATTTGTTCATTTTGATGAACGAGTTCAAACAGGAGAGTCACGAACGTGCATCACAGAACAGAGCAAGGCGAGCATTTGAGCTTATAAAACTTAAACTTTATTTATTTTTTAAATGAGCAATCGTTTCGCTTGATAAGACCCTTATTCATCGTCTGGAATCGTTTAAAGCCCTTTGAACAGTTTGCACTAAAACTGTTTTTTGGGCCTTGAACCATTTGGTTCCCATTGAAGTCTATTATATGGAGAAAATCCTGGAATGTTTTCATCAAAAACCTTAATTTCTTTTCGACTGAAGAAAGAAAGACATCTTGGATGACATGGGGGTGAGTAAATTATCAGCAAAAGTTCATAAGTATATAAAACAATTTGCTTACATTGCAAAAAAGTATAGTCACTCACATAGATGTTCTCCCTTATTCTTATTACATTATCAGCAAGAGGTGTAAAGCTGTTTTTTTAGACTAATCTGGGACATATAAACCAAATTTAGCTCTCAAGTATTAGTTTTACATTTCTTCAGTATAAGCATTTGTAGACTTGTGTTCTCCCATATTACAAGCCCTCAGGAAGTTCCTGTGTTCTGGATGTTTCATTCAAAGCTCGTGTGGTGAGTTCGTCTTTTACGATTGGAGCGCGCACTGAAAGCTATGCTTTATTTGTCTGAGCCTATGGTCTCTCAATTGCACAAAATGGATTTATTTTCTAAAGTCTAATCATCCATGGTGGAGTGACTGCTCATTGTTTTTGTGGTTTGTCTTCTTGAGAAATGGATTTGCTCTTTGCGACGTGATAATTTCCATTCATTTTTTCTGGGCAAGTTTAATTTTCTTACTGTATAAAAAGTGCCAATTGCTAGTATTTTCATGAAATAAAATGATTTAGATTATAATAACACCACCTTGTTTTTATATGTTACCTTATTATCCTTCGGTTTGGGGTGTAATATGTTAAATGTGTGCCTCGGATGTGAAAATATATGCTGATAGAGTAGTAAAAACAATTTGGTTTCATTCCAAGCGGAGGGTGGTTTACTCACGCCACTCTCATCTGTGGTTTAGTGATGCTTCTGTGTTCTCCAGCTCTTCTACACACACAGATGGCTCTCCTGTGTTACATTAACATTCACCAGCCAAATCTGCACAACCGCCACTCTCTTTACTGAAGAGAGTAATGTGCTGCAGAGTGATGACTCAAATCATGTGGGCTTTTCTGCTGGAAGAGGCCTGCTTCTGTATTGGAATTAAAGGACATTGGGTAACACTTTACTTGAAAGGGTGTGTATAAGACTAACATGACACCTTCATAATCATGACATGATATATGGAAGTTTTATGCATGTTCATGTTCACGTCTCATTCGCTCAGTTATGACATTTTAAATGCAAATTACATTGTTTGAGATGTCTTTGTTATGACACCTTGACAAACACATAACCTGTCAATGTCTTTGTCATGACAAGTTGACATTACTAAGACAACACAACCTGTCATAAACATGACATAGCAGATTAATTATCAAACTTAGCTTATTGGTTAACGTTACATTAAACTGTCAGGTGGTTGGTTTTGACATTGGCTGTCATGAAGCCATTATAACTTTTTAATGACAAATTCAATTAGTACCACTATAGTAAAATATTCATGACACAGTTATAATAGCCTCATAACACTGACAACCAATGTCAAAGCCAACCACATGACAGTTTAACTTAATTTTAATCGAGTTGTCATGACAGACACTGACAGGTTATGATTTATGCCAAGATGTCATAGTAGACATCTTAAACTGTCATATTTGCATTAGGGCTGGGAAAAAAATCTATTTGAAATAAAAATCGAGTTGGCAGGTCAAATTGATTCATATTTTCAAAAAATCGATTTTTTAGATTTTTTTTCTCCCCCTCTTCAGTATAGTTTAACTTACATTTTGCATTCACCAAATCTTCCTTCAGGGTTTCCACAGTTCGGTGGAATTTAAAACTTGTATTAATTAGATTGATTAAAAAAATAAAAATCAAATTGTAAATCGAGTTTTTATAAAAACATCGTAGATTTTTTAAGGGAAAAAAAAAAAATCGCCCAGCCCTAATTTGAATTCAAAATGTCATAATTGAGCGAAAGACACTTAATGACAGTCATAAACATGCATAAACCTTACTTCATATTCAAGACATATGTCATGGTTATGAATGTGTCATGTCAGTCATATGCACACCCCTTCAAGTAAAGTGTTACCGGACAGGGTAATATGAAAGTGAAAACACTTTTTTTATGCCAACAGGTTTGAAAAACACTGATTTTAGCAGTTATCACTTTGCATAATCACCTTAAAAATATGGTAACACTTTACAATAAGGTTCATTAGTTAATGTATTTACTAACATTAACTAACCATAAGCAATGCATTTGTTCATCTTTGTTAATGTTAGTTAATACAAATAAACCTGTTTATTGTTTGTTCATGTTAGTTCACAGGTGCATTAACTAATGTTAACAAGACTTTAATCAAGTATTAGTAAATGTTGAAAATACCATTAACAAAGATTAACAAATGCTGTATATGTGCTATTCATTATTAGTTCATATAACCTAACGTAGTTAACTAATGTTAACTAATGAACCTTATTGTAAAGTGTTACCAAAAATATCTACAATGTACACAGATGAGCCAAAACATTATGACCACCTACCTTATGTCAAATGTACAACGATGTACTCATGAATGGCTGGACCCATGGTTTCCCAGCAGAACATTGCACAGTGCCATCACTTCCCCAGGTCAAAGGCACATTTATGCATAGCCATCCCACATGATGTAAGAGAAAACTTGACTCACTGGGACCAGGAGACCTGCTTCCGACTGTGGACGGGCCATCACGGGCACTCCGATTGCAGGTTTGCAGTTATCCGGCCTCAATACGCATAAGTGTGATGATGCATTCCTCCTGTAGCCATCATTAAAATTTTGTGCAACTTGTGCCAGACTGAGACGGGATAGCCTTTATTGGCCCAGTGCATCGACTGAGCCTTGGGCGCCCAACACCCCGTCACCCGGTTTGTGGCGTATCCTTCCTCAAACAACTGTTGGTAAATTCTCACCAATGTTGAACAGGAGCAATCCATTTCAGAAACTCTGACCCCGTCGCTCATCTTCCCATAACATTTTTGGCCCTTGTCAAAGCTCGCTCAGATCTTTATTCCTGCTCATTTCTCCTGCATTGCAACATGTAGATCAGGAGGTGCCCAACCCTGCTCCTGCCAGATCAACCCTAATCAAACACACCTGCCTTTAATTTTCAAGTAATCCTGAAGACCTTAATTGGTTGCTTCAGGTGTGTTTGATTCAGGGTTGGAGATGAACTGTGCTGGACCCCTGATGTAGATTATTATGGAGAACTAATTGTTTGCTTACCATCTATTCTACCCAGACCTTGATATGTGGCCTTGTTAGGAGATTATCTATGATATTCACCTTGCAAGACTGATCACTATGTATTATGTGTAATATACAACCAAAATAAGGGGTCATCTATGATCTCAGAAATTATGCATGATTGAATGTCCCTTTCATTCATTTGCCATTGTAGACCTAAATGTTTCAATGAGGTTAACATTGCAATCTCAGGTTTAGAGCCTACTCTAATGTACTACACATGTTAAAGAAACATGTAACTTTAGCTTATCCACTGTATCCCCAGAGTTAGATAAGTCCATACATACCTTTTTCATCTCTGTGCGTGCTGTAACTCTGTCTGACGCACCCACCGCTAGCCTAGCTTAGCACAAAGACTGAATGTAAATGGCTACAGCTAGCATACTAATCCTAATAAGTGACAAAATAATGCAAACATTTTCCTATTTACATGCTGTGATTTGTATAGTCACAGAGTGTACAAATTACAAGGTCATATAAGGTCTTTTAACCATATAAATATTAGGAACTATATTCTCAGAAGGCGAAGCACTGCTACTTGGGCACCGTAGCAGTGCTTCGTCTTCTGAGAATATAGTTCCCAATATTTATACGGTTAAAGGATACTGAGTCTATATGACCTTGTTATTTGTACACTCTGTGACTATACAAATCACAAGCATGTAGAATAGGAATATTGTTTGCATTATTTGTGTCTCTTGTTGGGATTATGCTAGCTGTAGCCATTTACATACAGTCTTTATGCTAAGCTAGGCTGCGCCGAGTGGGTGCGTCAGATGAGTTACAGCATGCACTGTAATGAAGAAGGTATGTATGGACTTATCTAACTCTAGAGGGAGATAAGTGAATAAGCTAAACTCCAAAAAAGTCAGAATGCTTCCTTTAAATAAATGTTTCCCAAACACATGCATGGAGCTAAAAAGCCCTGTGCCAATAATTCATATATAGATAGAAGTGCTGCTGGGGTGACTGCAAAATATATCATGCCAGTTTGTTGTCATGTAGGTATCACACCGGCAAACGTTTCATTACCAAACGTCCTTTGATCGCATCAAATGGAAGCTGTGTGAGGGAGGGAAAGGAATGAATGCATGAAAACATCAGGACTCGTTAATGACACAACAGAATTCATTTTTTAATCAATATTAACAAGTAGATGTATCTGATTTACTTTTCTTTTTTTGACAGTTATTTGTTCATAATTCCATTCTTTTGTACATGCATATCTGACCAGTGCAAGGCAAAGAGTACCACATGGAGAATAGAGGTGACGCAGGGTCAGTGCATGTCTGTCTCAGGTGAGGGGATTTCAGTTCTTTGGTCTGATGTTTCTTCCCCTGCGTTGTGTGTGCTCCTCTGAGAGCTGTCTTTCAGCTCCTCTCCTGGTTGGTCACTTGCTCGCTGGGCCCGGATGGGCTTTGCTCTGATTTGCCTGTTTGTGACTGTTGTGCTGTGCCGTACTGATCAGGGTGTGCTGTCCTCCTTCTCCCTCAGTTTTCACTGTGAATGCACATGATGAAAGCACGTCTACATGGTAAGATGTCTAATGGAAGTCTGTGTCATATAAAAACTGTATATAATGGTGTCGGAGTGGGGACTAATCTCTTCCTCCGCTCACCTTCCTGCACCCTCGGGTATTAAAATGGCGTCTGAGCAGGGCGTTCAGTTCCCCTGAGTTCAGCTGGTTTCCCTCCAGGTGACCCTCTACTACTGCCGCCCTTGAGGCAGCGCTGCCTTTAGCTCTGAAAAAGAGGCCGATAATAACAACGCATTGTTGTTTTGTTTGTGATTGTTTTGCTTTGATTCTTGGAAGCAAGAGTCGGACTGTCAGCCACATCCTCAGATGAGATGGCGCTTTTGTGTGTTTTAAAGACCACATGAAATCAACATTTTGTGGCCTGTATTCTATTTATTTCATGCTCCATACAAATGTTTGGGCGTCAGTCTGGTGCATGGGCAGTTATACTAGGTTTCATACTGAAAAACGGTGTATGTTTTTGTTATGATATTCATTTTTTCAATATACAGCGCGGACATTGTTGCAGACCAACACCTTTACAATGTTGCACTTCTTGAGCGCACAATTGTCACGTGAAGAAGGCGCAAATCTCTACACGCGCGGCACATTTCATTGTACACGCTGCTCTTGAAAGAAATAGCTCTATTTTCTCTGGGCTCAGCTCAAATAATCCTGCACATAAAACATGTTCAGTGCAATTGGCGGAATCTCTCCTCTTCTCCAGATAACAATTGTCAGGTTATAAGAACGTTTCATAACGCTCCCATTAAAGGAGCTGTATGAAGATTGTGGCCAAAACTGGTACTGCAACCACTTCAAATTTGGGTGTATTCCAGTTTTTTTCTGTTAATTATTAATTTCGGACTTTGTCACAAAGTATTTCATATTCATATCCAGTTTTTTTTGGTTTCGTAACATTAACATTTTATCTGATCCCAGACACGTTTGTATCTGCAGCTGGGTAACTAGAGAAGAGCTGGCAACCCCAATACAACACTTCTGACTGCGCATGATCGGTCAGACTGAAGGAGGGTGACGCATCAGAACAAAACACAACATGACAATACTTAACATCAGTTGAGGAGTGCAACTTCACTTATTAAATGACAATATCCTGGCTGGACTACTGTTGTCAGTGTTATAAGTATTTGAAATTAACATGATTTCTTATATGAAGTGACATATGCAGGGAAAATGTATGATTCATTGAAATAAATTTCTTGCATACAGCTCCTTTAAGTTATAAAAACCTTATTTCTGAATGTTCTAGGAACATTCAAAACGTTCATTTTTAGACGTTTATTAACGTTATTTCTTGGTTATAGAACGTTATTGCAAAACATTATAAGAGCGTTCAGTTCTCAGCGTTATATAAACGTATTAACGTTCTTGCTTGGCTGTCCAAGTCACGTCATTAAAGACAATTCCATTACAAACAAAGTTCCTTCCTGAGATTATAGAATGTTATTAGAATGTTAAGAAATAACAATTTTATTAAATGTTTTGAACTACCTCATTAAATGCATAAAAAAACCATAATAAAGCGTAAAATCGGCTTAATTAAAGTAAATAAATAAATAAATCAATAAAAAACGTGATATAAATTTTTGGTTAAACCGCCCAGCACTTGGTCAGGTAATTTAAAAAAAATAAAATAAAAAAAATTAACACTTGTTCAGCAAGAAGGAATTAAAATGATCGACATAATGTTACAAATAATTCTTTTTCAAATAAATGCTGTTTTTTTTACTTTCTATTCACTAAAGAATCATAAAAAATGTAATAGTTTCCACAAACATTAAAGGATTAGTATACTTAAAAATAAAAATTCTGTCATCATTTCCTTCGCCCTCAAGTTGTTTCAAACCTGTATGAATTTCTTTCTTCTGCTGAATAAAAAAGAAGATATTTTGAAGAATGTCAGTAACCAAACAGTTTTTTTCCTACTATAGAAATCAATGGAGTCCACACTGTCTGGTTACAGACATTTTTCAAATATATCTTCCTTTGTGTTCAGCAGAAGAAAGAAATTCATACAGGGTTGAAACAACTTGAGAGGTGAGTATTATAACAGAATTTTTATTTTAAAGTAAAATATAGTCCTTTAATCAGCACAACTGAAACTAAATGTTTCTTGAGCACCAAATCAGCATTTTAGAATGATTTATGACACTGAAGAGTAATGGCTGCTGATAGCTTTGCTATAGAAGAAATAAATTACAAATTAATGACAGTTTTAATCAAATAAATGCAACCTTGGTGAGAATAAGAGACTTCTTTCAAAAGCATTAACACATCTTACATACACCAAACTTTTTAAACGGTAGTGTTAGCATATATGCTAGTTGACGCCAAAAAGTTGTTTGACACATTACTCCTAATAACACCTGAAACTGACAAGGCAATATATCTTCTTCAATATGTAATCAATGTCACATTGACATTAAAGCAGCATTACATTATTACTCTTCAATCATCTCCCTCATATTACAGAGCCCTGCTCAGAAACACAAGGTGATATATTGTGAGTGACATCAGAGGCTCACCCTCAGGGTCAAGCATGGTGGCGTGTTGGAGGAAGTGAATCCTCATGGACAGACACGGCACGGCGCTGGGGGAGAGGGCTTCATGCGGGGCCGTGGAATAGGGAGGGTCTCTATGAGAGGAAATACGGTCAGACTGGGTCCGTTCTTATAAAAGACATGAACACAATACAGCACAATGTCTTTTAGGGCTGTTTTATGCCTTTTATTATACAGGACAGGAAGGATTAACGGTGGGAATGGGAAAAATTGGGGAACATTACACTCAGGATTCAAACCGGTGACCCTTTATGTCATGAGCGGTAACCATGCCACAGCTATGAACATCAAAAGGTCGTTTGCAACAGATTCACAAATGAGAAAAATATCAGCATCAGGATGTATGGAGGAAGGGTTGAGCTTGAATGAAGATAAAGAATAAAATGACAGACTACTCACTGTCCACTGAAAATGCTGACACGTACGCAACACTTGACACCGCCAGGGGATGTTCAGCCAATCTCATTATCACAATATTCATATTCTCACTTATGTGGTTATTGCACTAAGAGTAGCATTTGGAGATACAAAGAGTATTTTGGACAAACACTCAAAAGAATGAATGCATTT